>QMIH01000984.1:98828-150573 GCA_003987875.1 Clarias batrachus
CACAAGTATTTACTAGCAACACAATACATGTATTTTTTTATACAATAGTATGGAACTATGATCTATATGTTCACAAATGGTGGCCATCTTCATGTTGGCAGTTTATCTATCACCTTTTGCACTGAATTCAATATGAGTTACTGTACATATACACCAATCATCCATAGCATCAAACCCATACAACATTAACTCATTAACATTGATTAGCAATTATATACCAATAAGCCGGTGACAGGATCATTGATCAGGATCTGTGGGGAGCAAAGTCCATCCTGTCCAATATCACTGTCCAATCCAGCATAAAAGCTAATGTGTCACAAATAGCCAAAAAAAAGTCAATGCTGGCCACAATAAAAAGGCACAACAATACCAGTCCACCGCAGTTTGCCATGCAGCGGACAGAGCAGGCAAAAAGCCCAAGATTGCCGATCCAGCCTTCAGATTTCTCAGACCCAAATATGATCAAGAACTCATGGGATTCAAGTCCAAGTGAAACCATGGCCAACATCCTGATTCCAGACTCCACAGTACACCCCCAAAGGTCTTGCATTGTAATGCTATGGTGTAATCTACAGGATAATTGATTTTTGGTCTTTGCAGATTAGATAAAATAGAATAATAATAAGTCTAATATACGGCACTGACTTGTAAAGTTATACAATGTTTAGTAATGAACCCTTATTGAAGAGTGCTTTTAAAAAAATGGGAACAGAAGAGGGATTCTTTTGTTTTGTTTTGTTTTTTGGTGAAGGCAAAACTGCCAGAATGGCTATTATAAAAGCTGTTAAATATTTTTAATGAGTCATTATCTTACTTCATCCTAGTCAAAAAAAAAAAAAAAAAATCTTGCGGGGTCTTTCTCACTAGTAGTTTAAACCTTTGGATTATAAAGGTTTGTAATGTCTTATTTATAAAATATCAATACCATTTGACAAAGATTGACATGTTTAATTGTTTTTTTTACTGCTATTAAAAATATCTAAAGTAATTATGCAAAATTCAATAGGTTTGATTATGTCAGTAAGCCCTCAACCTTTTGGTTATACTTACAGGATAAAAATCATCTTCCAAAAGGGAATTTATGGCCTGATGATTTTCTATTTCTGGTAACCCAGTGAAATTAGCCACACAGAGTCAAGTACACCATCTGCCTGTATCAAAAATCATATTTTAATGCTTAATTAAACATTGGCATTGTCATACAAGCATAAGAAAAATGATTCAAAACATTAATTAATAAAATTATGCCTGAGATGTGAAAATTAAATACCAGGCAGATAATAACGGATTGACTATAGATAATATACTAAACACCAGGAGCTACATGTATAAATCATCTTAATAAACAAAGCAAGGTCAAAACAGGTTAGCACTGTTGCCTTGCACCTCCCGGCCAAGTTCGGTTACATTCTCTGTGTGCATGGAGTTTGCATGTTCTCCCCGTGCTTGGTGGGTTCCCTCTGGGTACTCCGGTTTCCTCCCACAGTCCAAAGACATGTAGATTAGGCTAATTGGTGTTCCTAAATTGTTTGTAGTGTGTGAATGAAGGTGTGTATACTGTATGTGTTTGCCCTGGGATGGATTGGCACCCTGTCCAGGGTGTCCTCCGCATTGTGCCCCAAGTCTCCGAGTGGTATGGACGATGAGTGAGTGAGTGAGGTCAAAACAGCCATGTTATTTAAGCAATATCACATGAGACAGAGTGCTGTTGTGCTGAATATTTGTAGAACTGTTGTATGAAAGCAATATCACACTCGAGGTCATCCTGTTGTACCAACACTTTAACAGCACATAACTTAAACACATTAACATTGATTATTAATTATATACCAATAAACTGGTGACAGGATCATGTACCTAATCTTCATTTATTCCTGTGAGGAGCAAAGTCTAGCCTTTCTGGTATGATCCCAGAGAAAAGCCAGTGCAACACAACTTGCTGAAAGAAGTCAATGCTGCAATGTTTTTTTGCACTGTACAGTAGTTTTATGGCTGATCTGTGTATACATTACATGAGTTTTGGCAAAAGAACGGTTGATCCCTACAGTATATCAACACCTAGGATGAAGTCAAGAATGATATCTTATCATTATCTTTTCTCTTCTCTTGGGATAGAAGATATCGTGGGATAGAAATCAATGCTTAGAATATAATCTCATAAATCCACAGACCTGATCTGAAAAAAAAAAAAATGACAACATGACAAAAGCAGTGACAAATAGTTAAACTGATATGAGTCATGTATAGTAATATTATCAGAATGGGTGTGTATTATTGATTTCATCATGATGGACAGCACAGTTACACAGATGTCACTGTGGCATTTGCACAGCAGAGCTCAGTGCTTCAGCAAATGAAGAAAAGACAAAGGGGCAGAAATGAATTCCTTCATTTGTGTTCATGGTAAAGAAATATGTCTGCAGTTTTCATTCTGCATGATGTCAAGCAGTTCTTATATAGTAAGTAAATGATATCAGCTGTGTGTAGGATGGTACTGTAGCAGCGGTGAATGGTGCATGTTTCCCGTATTGTTCTGAAAAATAATTCTTCTTTATGAAATATAGACCAGTGCATCAGTAAGCGGTTTGTACGACCTGCCTCTGCAGTCTGACTCACTCTGGAAGCACAGATGGGGGCTAGGGTCTAGAGAGAATTGTCATACCAACACACACTAAGGGACAGCTCTGAATGCCAGCTGTGCGATGAGACAAATATAGATCTGCAGGTAATGTTTATCTCAAGTAAATACTGTGTGGATTCATTAAAATTATGGCAAAAATGTACAGATGGAAAATAGAATCTCATTGTTTATTTAAGCCCATTCTACTAAGAGACAGAAATGACATGATTCACAAAATATACATATTAATGTTTTACTACTATTATTATTTTTGTCACATTTAGCTCTTTTTCTTTTATTTGTCAACTTGGCAACAAACGCCATACAGCTTCATTTTATTGTCATTTTTTAAAAAAAAACATTCCTTCATTCATTCATTCATCTTCTATAATCACTTTATCCTGGTCAGTGTCACAGTATGGTAGGCCCAGAGGCCGTCCTTGGAGCATGGAGCATGAGGCAGGAATACAAACTGAAAGATACGATGATCTATTGTAGGACACCACACATACATGCATTCCCACAATCATTCACAGTTACAGACAACGTAATGCCACCGATCCACCTGACATGGTTTAGTGGGTGGGAAGGAAGCCAGACAATTCAAAGTGAAACCATGCAGAACTCTACAAGAACAGTAACCCCAGCCAAGATGTTCTCATTCTGGTGAACCTGGAACTCTGAGGTGAAACTGTTTTGGTGAGGGAAAGCCAAAAATTATTAAGACAACATATGGCATATGTTATATAACAGTTTGTTCCCACTGAGTGATCTGATTGGACGAAAGGCATTCCATGAGCGGTGATATAGATCATTTGAAAGTTTAACTATATGTACAAGTCCACGTCACAGGTGTTTGTAACAATTGTTAATTACATTAACTGATGCGCAACAGCTTAGGTAAAAGTAGGTCAGTATTCAATTCAATTCAATTTTATTTTTATAGCGCTTTTAACAATAGGCATTGTCGCAAAGCAGCTTTACACAATCAAAAGAATTATGGAAGAAGTTTGTATGGAATGTGAATGTGTATGAATCAAAATGGTCAGATAGTCCCTGATGGGCAAGCCGAGGACGACAGTGGCAATGAAAAACTCCCTGTTTTGTCTGCAGTACTTGAAAGAAACTCGACAGACTCCATGCCAAAACCCATGTTTAAAAGAAGTCATGGGAACAATATGAGCAAAAAAAACACATCTGATGAAGTTATGTTATAATAAACAGCACTGTGTCTCATTAGGAATTGCTCGTTCCAAATTGCCTCTGAACCATATGTGCTGTTCGGTTCACTGCTAACATGAGCTACAAAGCTAACTAGCTTCTAACACAAGGCTGAATCTCAAATGCCTCTCTACTAGTGTACTAGTTTTCTATTTAACACTATTTGAGATTCAAACCTGCAACACTGGACGTTAACTGATATCCTAAAGTGGAATATAAGTGGAAATAATAAGTGGAAATATTACTATTTTTAGCCCTGGTAACTGTTGATCACCAGCTCTGGCACCATATCATGGTTAGTTGGTTCTGCCAGTTGTGGGTCAATATGTGTTTGAGCAAAATAAATATATATATATATATTAAAAATAAAAAATATATACTTTGTTGATAATAGATGGTGTTTGTGATACTGTTGTACAAAAGCAATATCATACTCAAGGTCATTCCGTTGTGCTGTATATTCAGTGCAGATATTCAGAACAACAGCACTAATTATAGTTCTGGTGTGCACCAAACAGGTGATGTCACTAAGCCTAGAGTTCCAGCCTATCTGGTTATAGAGGTGTGCTAATTAGAATCAGTTGCTTTAGTTAATACTGTAGATAGAAAAACTATTGCGCAGGGATTTTACTTTATAAAGCCAAAATGCTTTATAAAAAGGGTGCACAAAAATGGCTAAAACTCTAGAATTCTCTTGTGGATTGTGAGCTTCTGTGGCAAATTTCTGTACATGATCTCCAGGAAGCAATCAAGCAGGCATGGATTGAACAAGTGACACCAGAGTACTGCAGACATCCTTTTGACTTTATGCATAGCCAGATCCAGTAGGTTTTGGAAGAATAAAGGACTTCATGCTAAGAACTGGTTGTTGTATGGAAATTTCACTGTAAAGACTAGCACATTATTTTTGTTATCTTGATTGTCATTATTTGCATTGACTCAATAGTTCAGAACCAGAATTTCCTACAGTTTTGTACCTGAGCCTCCAATAATGACCTGGAATCCATATTAACTTATACACGCCTTCTGTTATATTGAACTTCCAGCTGCTTAACACACAGTATGACTGCACAACAATATCTGCTATCCGTTATCACCCCAGTGAAGATGGGTTCTTTGTTGAGTCTGGTTCCTCTCAAGGTTTCTTCCTATTGCCATCTTGGGGAGTTTTGCCTTGCCATCGATCCCCTTGACATGCTCATCAGAAACAATCTGATCTTTTTAATTTATACATATTGTCTCACACATTTCGTACTCATTTCTCTACGTTTCTTTGGATTCTGTAGAACAGCTTTGTGACAATGACCACTGTTAAAAGCGCTATATAGTAATTCTCCAACATACAAACATTTGAGTTACGAACCTTCGAAAATACAAACATGCTTTCACGCAAGTTCAATTGTGAAAGTTAGATGACATGTCCGGTGTACATAGTAAAATGCCTGCTGCGAGCATCCCAGGATGATTCTGAAGATCAAGGACATGGTCATGGAGAGTGTTAGTTTTATACTGTGTATGACCAGGTGTGTTAGTATCCCAATACCTACACAATGCTTGCTGGACTTAAGAACAAATTGGACTTATGAACGAGCTCTCGGAATAGAACTTGTTCATATGTTGGGGAATTGCTTTACAAATAAAATCAAATTGTATTGATTTGAGGCGGCTACAGTGGCTTAGTGGTCCTTACTGTCGCCATGCACGTCAAGGTTTTGGGTTCGATTCCCACATCCAGTCTGTGTGCATGGAGATTACTGTATGTTCTCCCAGTGCTTGCTGGGTTTCCTCTGAGTATTCCTGTTTTCTTCAACAGTCCAAAGACATGCAGATTAGGCTGTGTTTCCAAATTGCCTGTACTGTGTGAATGAGTGTGTGAGTATATGTGTGTGTCCTGCGATGAACTGGCACCCTCAGGCTCTTAGTCTCCTGGCATAAGTGGTATAGACGATAATATACTGCATATCTATCTATCTATCTTTTTATCTATCTATCTTTTTATCTATCTATCTATCTATCTATCTATCTATCTATCTATCTATCTATCTATCTATATATTTTTTTTTTACTCATCATTATTGTCTATACTGCTCTATATCATTATTGTCTATATATATATATATGTATATATAGCATTATATTTTGTTACTTTTGGGTACCACTGTGTATTATATACATTAAGTCAAATATAGATTTAACACTGTGTGGCATTTTGTGAGAAAACGATCGAAGCCCAGCATTCCCGGTTCTCAAATAAAATAAAGGAGCTTTAGGTCTGAAAGTCGTTATCATTCCTTCCTCGTCAGTCGTCTTGCCGGTCTTGATTCGCCAGAAATCCGTTACAGAGGACTACTTGTGCTTTTAACATGTGACTAAGCGTGAGAGGGGGCGACGCAGGACCTCGCACCCGCGTGTACCGGCAACTATCCGCTTAAATGCGTCTCTCTCTCTCTCGCTCGCTCGCGCTCTCTCTCTCTCTCTCTCTCTCTCTCTCTCTCTCTCTTTCTCTATCTCTCTCTCGCGCGCGCGCACACAAACGCACGCACGCACACACACGCGCGCGCGATGCAGGAGTAGTAGGGTCAGGCAAAGATGCGCTTTTGCGCTTTTGAGTTTCGAGCGGAATATCTAAGACGGGCGGTTACGCAAAAGCCTGCGGCTCTTTCCTTAGGGCGCACCGTATCTCTTTTTGCCCCTTTTTAAAGGATATCTTTTTTTTTGTTGTTGTTTGTTTTTATGAAAACATCTTGTATTTTTTTTTTCCCACCAGAAACATCCAATGCTCTACCGGATCACCAGGCGCAGGGCAGCATGGATGCGGCTTCGAACCGAAGTTGGCCAGCGTGCGCGGACTGAAAAGCGCAGTCGGGTCCGGCTCTAATGCGAACTCATGCCCCGTGCCTGTGTCTGTGTGTGTGTCTTTATCCCTAAAGCGAAATACACGCGTGAAGAATCCCGTATGGCTGATGAGAAGCAAATCTGAAGCACGAATGGGACGCGCTCGGGTGAACTTTGAATGGGGCTCTTTATCGGGGTGAGTTCAGGCATTTTAGCCGGAAATTTCCTTCATTAATATATTAGCATACGATTGACTTTGTGACTTTTTAATGCTGCCTATTCGATAAAATAGCCTATATATATATATAAGCTGCTCACATAAGAAAAAAAAAATGCACCTGGAACCACATAGTGATTTTGATTTGTTCATGTATTGTTGTTTTATTAGATTGTCATGCTCAAAAATCCCAACTGCTCTGACATCTGGAAACCTGCTCCAGCAGTAAACTGATCATGATCCCAAGAGGTGTTACTGTGAATCTGGTCTCACATAACCCTGTTAAAACCACCAGAAACCATTAAGAATGAGCCCGTGCTTTTATTTCATTCCAGTGAAGCCAGGATTGCCAATAGCACATGAATAAGATCAGGCAGTTCAGTATAATATGACTAGGTTACCTCTGCTCCTGAGAAGAGTTGAAGAATGTTTCTGTCCATGTGATGTGATGTGATGTGATGTGATGTGATGTGATGTGATGTGATGTGATGTGATGTGATGTGATGTGATGTGATGTGATGAGATATAATTTGTATTGTATAATTGGTATATTCTGTGTTCCATTCTCATAACCCTCTGTCCCAGTCTCATATCAGTTATGCATTGTGGCTTTATTGACATGAGTGCATAGAGTGCAGCACTATAGAACAACAAAGATGCAAATACTATTAGTAACAGTCCATCCATTCATCCATCCATCTATGTACCTCTGTAGTCCAACTAGGGACAGTGGAGGCCAATGGTGATTTATTTTCATTATATGACTGTGGTAGGACCTTCGGTCAACATTCACACACTACAGGCAATTTGTGAACATTAGTAACAACAACAACAACAATAATAATAATAATAGTAATTGATATATTAACATAACCAGTGCTAATTACAGTGCGTTGAAAGTTGGAGATGGACAGTAACCGCTACCTACCATCATTTTCTGTCTTTGTTTTTCTTTGTATCTTTTTTCCTTTCTCACTGTTTCTCTTCTCTATTACTTATTATGCGTTTCCTTCTCTCTCTCTTTCTCACTCACACATACAGTACACACACACACACACACACACACACACACACACACACACACACACAGACATTGTTGATATTCCTCCAGACATCCAAATACCCAACTGGGAACAGCTGACTTGTGTCAAGTGTTAGTGATGCATGAAGTACAAGCTTCAAACTTTCTAAACAGAATGTGTCCAGTGACTGATTCGTTTAAATATACTCTTAGGTCTTACTGAATGTTGCAACAGATGAAAAGACATTTTAATAGCCTCGGAAACGTGTATGCATATATGATTGAATAAGGCGAGAAAGAAACGAAACATTATGAGACGCCACACAGACAAAACCGAATGAAACTCAAGACAATAATGGTGTACTGTAAATACGATCCACATATACTGTATGAATGTAAATAGTTAAATAGGATATGCATTCTTGCTGACGGTACAACATAACAATATATTATTTTCATGAAGAATGAATGAGGGGTGGAATCATAAATCACACACTGTGTATTTATTGGCAGCTCTGTAGAAGGGTGTGTAATGAAGGGATTTGGCAAGATATTGTGCAGTACATCAACTTGGGTTGTCACAGATGGAGCAAATGCATTGCAGCACACTGTGTGTGATTTTTCTAGCTAGTGGAAAGAGCATGACAGCCAATGCCCGGTGATGATTTTAACTGAGGTCTGTTTTGTGACTTTTTCTTACACACAGTGGGCTCAATGTTTACCTTTTATACTGATTCAGTATCAAGGTCTGCACGATTCTTGGCTTACATTTGGCTGGAAACGCTCACCTTGTTTTTATGTTATAAGCAATAAAAGATGGCATTAAACAACTGTTTTGGCCTGTGTTGGGTAACGGGTGAATAAAACACATTAATAACCTTTGGAAGAATAGCATTTATACAGCACTGCACAGGACACTTTTATTAGATCTTGGAAGAGATTTGACCAAGAGCCTCTTGGAGCTGGGGTGCTTAAGATGGCCAGACTTTTTTTTTTTTTTTAGACTGCATGCATCCATGTTTTTGCATGCTACATCCAAATACTGTATGTTTTGTACTCATCCAAGTGATATAGTAACTTTGGCAAACTGCCATAAAGGTAATATAACTTGGGTCAAATGTAACACTTTGTAACACAAAAAAATGACTTGAATCAGGCAAATCCGATATTAATGCATCACACCGTCATTCCATGGTGTGGTATACCATTAACAATATAAGGACTGGATGTCTATTATTCACATGTGGACAAGTGTGCACAGAACAATCACACATTTAATGATGCTGTAATAAAAAATTGAAAGGTAATAAGGGCTGTTGCACAGCAGATGCTGTAGTGTGCAAAAGTGGCAGATAGGAAGGCGTGCACGCTCCACTAATTTTCATCCTGATAAAAATGTACTCTGCCTAGTAAAAAAAAAAATAATAATAATATTAAATTAATTATTTAATTAATTAATCAAGTCACCAGTTTTAAAAGGGTCAAATTTTTGCCATGCATCAAGCAAAGAAATAATTAAACTGTGATTTTTTAAAATATTATTTTTATTTCATGGGGGGGAAAAATGGCAGGAAATAAAATCATAAATGACGAAGATAAGAGATCATAAGGTTGCATTATGGAAAACTGACAGTAGAAATCAAGTTTGTGTTTAATCACACACGCACGCGCGCGCCCACACACACACACACACACACACACACACACACACACACACACAATGTGCCAATAACACAGGATTAGGACTAAACAGTTGCGTGGTCATAAGAACACCATTTGTTACTGAGGCTAGTCAGAAAAAAGCCCGTGGTTTTTGAAACAATGGGAAAAGGTCATGTGGTCTGATGAATCCCGATTGACCCTGTTCCAGAGTATTTCCAGAATTCCAGACTCCTTTTGCTACTGTTAACAATCTGGGATCCCTCTTTAGCAAGTGTTATGTAATTATAACATGTTGCAGTTGTACAGCAGGTCACATCTGAGCTTCTTCACCATCTTGCAAGCAGAACCGGCATGAAAGGGGAAAAAAAAATGGAATATACTTTCCATGTATTTTTTCCTTGATAAATATCTCTGGAGTGGACGAATCCCACTGGACACAGTAAAAGTAATAAAGGCACAGTTGCTTGCATGTTTTTATAGAAAACAAATGTAGGGGCGACAATTGTACCAGCTCTCCGCTGCTGTGTTTTGTATGTTCTGCCTGTAAGATAGATATTTTATTGTTCATAGTTCTCTATGCAGAAAAAGCCACCAGCACAACTGCAGTGAGAGTCTGGATAATTCATATTCCTTATTGTGGGCACATGTAACTGTGGCTATGCGCAGCGGAGATAATAGTCTCAACAGGATCTCCGCGATCCCTTTTTTTTTTTTTTTTAGCTTTTAAGAGGCACAAAAGGCTCTTGCAGCAAACAGCATACACAAATACAAATGGTAGCTAACATAGCCCGGTTTTCCTCAAGGGCTCATTTAGCCCATTCAAATGCTAGCAGCCAGAGATCAGAAGCCATGAGTGCTGGACAAATGCCCTTCTTAGCCAAGTGAATGTGTCACATCGTGCCTCGCTGAAGCCCTTTTCTTCAAATGGGTATCTACAGGTAAAGTGTCTCTCTAACAAGCCCTCAGATTAATGAATGACTCGAGCGTGAAGGCTCCACTGCGGCTATTGTAAGACATCACAAATCCCAGGGTGAGCGAGTGATTGGATGAACATGAAGCAGGCAGTCAGGCCTGAGAAGAAGAGAGGCTTTGTGCTGAGCAGCCATAGCCCATTATTTTATGATAATGAGCAAAACTGGCAGATCACTGAATTTGTCCTGACTTTGGGCTTTATGCGAGACATATGAGCACAAAGAAGGACTGAGGAAAATTGGCTTGCTGATTAGAGCTTTAAAACAATATCTTCCTGGAGCGGTAATGAAGAACGCCCTTAGTCTACTAGCTTTCATGAGGATAAAAAGGAAATAATAAGTATAAAAAAATGGAAATAGAGGTTAACACTTTTATGTGTAAATTATTATATATAAAAAGAACAGATATTGTTTTTTTTTGTTTTTTAAATCAACCAGTAGAACCCATCAACAAGTTAAACGCTTCATGTTACTAATTTGTATGCCTGAAATACCTTTCAAACATAATTTAAGCAGCAGAAAAAAAAGAAAAAAAACTATTTCAGACATTTAATCTGTTCGGTCAATTCCAACGTTTAATCAGTTCATCTGCTTGTTAAAATGATAAATCCTACAAACATTTACATACAACCTACATTTTTTTTTGAGCTACTGCACTAACAGGCACTAATCCTAAACAGATGACAGATAAGTTGGTACAGTAGATGTACATTAGATGTATTAGATGAATTTGCATGAGTTGTAACTCTAAAAAGTGAAGTTAGAAAGCTATCACATAAAAAAAAAAAACACTGGTACTGTACTTCCAATGTTATTATTAAATATTTTGTACAGTATTAACACTACTGTTAATTACTCTACATTACAATTCATACAGAACATTAACAAAACATACTGTAATACATCAGTAAACTGGTGACAGGATCATGAGCACTCACCCATGCACGCATGCACCATGCTCCTACAGAAACGCCAATGCAGCATAAATTGCCAAAAAAGTCAATGTTGGCTATGAAAGACCCAGTGCACCACGGCCCACGGCACAAGGGGTCCAGCAGACAAAGAGCCCAAGGCTGCTGACCAAACTTCCAAACGTCTTGGTGCCAGAAATTGCACCCCCCCCAACCCCCCAGAAGTCTTCCTGAGTTATGCCCTGAGGGGCCACAGCTGCCCGCGCTGCACAAGGGGAACCTACTGTACAGAATTCTGAGCATAATGTTATGGCTGATCAGTGCATCTAATATTTGAAGTCAACCTCAAATTAACGAACAGCATTCGTTAGAAAAAGGCTGAAAGGAAAATCGAGACATATCTCGTATATTTTCTAGATAAATCATAATATGGGAAACCATTTTTATTTACGTGCGACTGAGTCAGAATGCATTTCAGATCTAAAACCAGTTGCTAAACCTGCAAAAGTTTGGAGGTGATTCAGACGACTTCGATGTCACTAAGAAAATATCACAACCAAACCTAAATCAGTGGCCGGCATGTATTAGCACAATTGAGCTAATGTGTCTGAAATATTTCATGCCAACAAGCTTTTAAATGTTGTCTCGATTGCTGGAGGATTGCAGTCGTGGTGGAGTTAGTGAGAGAAGCAGTCACCTCATTTATAAGAAAAGTAATTGAGTACCAACAGAGAGCGAGGCTTTGACATTTCCCTGCTACTTGCTCATATTTAACAATTAATTTCTCTCTTCAAATGATACATCATCCAAAACAGATTTCCGTTAGATGTTAACAGATTACAAAGCCATGGCCATTTAGTCTGATAAGGCTGTATAAATAATTAATGTAGTTAAATGCAGGGTAAGTTAAAACCTTTTAAGATCTAATAATTCATTAATATACAATGTAACACACTTTAACTGTCATGAGAAAATGAAAGAACAACCTCTTTTAATGCTTTTTTTAAAAAAATAAATAGCAATTATGTGGTTTTACCAAGTTGCACAAGCAAATACACTTGTGACTACAACAACAACACAACACATTTAAATATGTGATAGTTTTTACCCAAAGTATAAGCCAACATTGATAAACCAAAAGGGAGAAAAAAAAAGACTGTATTGCCAAAAGTATTTGCTTGCCTGCCTTCACATGTGTATGAACTTGAGTAACATCCCATTCTTAATCCATATGGTGAGGGCTTAAACCTTGTGGCTGTTATAGCTGCATCATAGTAAACCCTTTGGATCATGAATTGGATGTTACTCAGGTTCATGTTCATGTGAGAGCAGACAAGCAAATAATTTTGGCAATATAGTGTATTTACCCTCTGTAATTACACAGTTGCATAGTGGTGGCAACCCCCAGGGTTGGGGTTCAATTCCCACCTTAGGTCTGTGTGTGGACTTAGCATGCTCTCCCCATGCTTGGTGGGTGTTCTGTGGATACCTGTAGTGTGTGTGTGTGTGCGCGCGCACCCTGCGACGATGTACCAGTGGCGGCTGGCGCAAAAATAGTTGTTTTTTTTTTTTTTTGCTGGGGCGCAAACAAAATTAAAATGAAACTTTTAGTACTCGCCTGTAAATAGGTATTTATCAGGTGATTATGCGGTGATCATTACCACTAGCATTAAATAAAGGTCTGACTCACATCGCATCCAGTCAGCAGCTCCGCTTGCCATAAGAAGTGCTGGAAGACTCGTTGAGAATGGTCCAATCACATGAGCCCAAATTGAAACCAATATTGATTCGTTAGAACAAAAGTGGGAGGGTTCTCACAGTGCTGCGCCCGAAGGATGATTTGAAAAGATCCAATCAGAGCTCAGCCTAAAGTCACTTGCTTTTCAAAAATTTTTTGCAAGTAATTAAATGTTAAAGTAGCATTCTTCTCTGCCTAACTTTAAGGGGGGGGGGGGCGGCGCCCCTGCGCCCCATATTGACCAACCGCCACTGGTATGTACTGTACCCTATATTGTTCCCAAAGTCTCCCCCCTCGCAACCCTGTTCAGGTATAGGAGGTGAATGAATTAAGAAGCATGTAACAACCTGAACATTTTCTGTAGATGTTTGTTAGTTTCACATTGTTGTGGAGAAATATCAACCTGCTCTTCTTTGCAACATTGCTTAAATTCATTGAGAGCTTTAGTTTATGCACATCTCTCTTCTGATCTCACCATGGCATCTCAATGAGATTATTGCCTGTACTTTGACATGGCCATTACAACTCCTATTTTTTTTTTGTCTCCTTCAGACATTTAGATGTCGATTTTTTTGTCAGTGTACTTGTGATCATTGTTATGGTGCATGCCCCAATTTCAGCCCCAGCTAGAATGATTTCCTCTCACTTGTCTCAACAATATTCTGGTATAAAGCGGTGATCATTCTTGTCTCAATTAGTGCAAATTTCCCAGGGCCTGTGGCTGCAAAACAATCCCAAATAATCAGCCCTCCGTCAATAGCTCTGACAGTTGATATGAGGTGCAAGTGGTTTTTACCAAAAGGCACTGTGCGTGGTGACCGAACATGGTTTCCTTGGTCCCCTCAGTCCAACGGACAAACATTTGTGGTGTATTTAGATAATATTTTTCAAAAATGTCATTGCTGTATGTTTTTCCTAGTTTATATTCCATGAATTCCATACTTACATACTTTAATGTGCTGTAACGGGTTCGACCCTTTGTTGCACGGGCGGCACCATGAAACACAGACACGAGGCGAGATCTTAAGGGAAAAGGGTAATTTATTAGCGATAAATAAGGGAAGGGAATGGTAAAAGGAGGGAGGACGGAAAGAAAGGGTAGGGATGAAGTGTGCACGTGCGTGGTCCGAGGCAGTGCCCAGCTGGCATGCGGGCACGCGGCTGGCGGCGGTGGGCGGAGTGGCCGAACGGAGCGCGCGAGGCAGCGCTCCTGCACGCTCCCTCTCGATTCCTCCCCGCTGTCGATGGACGGCCKGGCCCCTCCCAGCTCTCTGTGGGCGCGGCCTCAGTCGGGAGTCTCGCTCGGACGTCCGTCGGCTGGGCGGCTTTCCCGGCTGGGATCGGCGGCCTTAACGCTGTCCTCCTCGCGGCCTTTTCTTCTTCGGCGGCGGGGACGCGAAGGCGGGCTCGACGCGGGAACGGAGGATGACGTGGGAGCTCGTGCAGCTCTTTCCCGCGCTGTCCTCAGCGCGGAGATCAAAAGGGGCGGATATCCATAGTCCTTTTAAGTCTCTGGGGCACGTTCCATTTCCCACTCCTCTGCCACTCTCAATCTCCACCGCGTTACGCTCTTCTCGGACCCCGGACTAAACTCCGCGCCTTGCTTTTATAATGCGGAGCAAGCCCGAGATCCTATTAACGTTTAATCACTGCCAGCCGGCCCGCATAGGCGGCCCCGTCCCTTTGCACACATGCAGAAGGGGTGCCGCCTACCTAGGGAGCCTACGAAGTGAGCGAGGGGCGATAATAGATTTGGGCCTACGCCCATTACAGGCGCACGCCGTGACACTGCTTACAAAGCCCTGACTGTAAAGCTGTTGAATATTTCTTTATATCTAAAAAAAAAAAAAAAACTTTGACTTTGAACTGACCTTGCACGACTGTTTTGAATGTTTATCATTGAAAATGAGTCCTTTCCAAAATAGAAACGTGAATTTGAAATTGTTTGGATTGCTTTATAGCCCAGTTTAGATAAACAAATGGGACTTAATTTGTTAATGCATTGTGCAAACCTAACTTCCTAAAATGTCTTAATGTATCTTATGTTTTCAGCATAATGTGTATTGTTCCCCAAGCCATTACCCCATAAGCCATTGATTAATATTATTTAAGGAATGTCCCCAAACACCCCCTACATGGGTGGATGGACCCCAAAGTTTCTCCAAATATTGAACCCAAACTTTCTCCCTTGTCTAAATTTACACTCACAAAAAGTCAAGCAAATAAAGCAATGGATCAATTAATACTGTGTTCTTTAAGTGTCACAAATGAACTATAATAATATTTGCATTTGGGGAAACTATAAGCATCTTGCACCATTTGCACCAGGTCTTATTGGTCATGTATTTAAAAAAATATGTACTAGTTTTATAGGGATGTTCCTCTTATGCTACTGTAAGCAACCCAGTCAAATTAAAATGCAAAATTAAGAACTTTATGAGCAAAAAATTAAAATCTCTTTTTCATTACTGCGTCAACCTCAGGCTAAATAGCTTGTTATATTGGAGTAAAAAAATAAAATAAATAAAAAATACTTTTTTTCATGTGACACACATTTGTAATTCAGTGAACTATAATACTGTCTTTTTTTATCATTATTGTGTGTGTAGAACAGCCATGGTTAATTGATTAAACTCAGTGCCATGAATATATATATATATATATATCATTTTTATACCAATAGCCATAGAAGGAAATTTATAATGCATATCAGATTATAATAATTTATTGCTCGGTTAATCCCTATAAGATAAAGCCTTCTAAAAATATAAGAAGCTGCTTACAGTAGATCAATAGAGTAGATAAAATACTTGCTTCAAATTCTAATCAACTGCATTCATTTATTTATTTCAGGGATTTATTACTATTTTCCTTACATTTATTTTTATGTATAAATAAAATGATGTAACATATTAAGCCCATTAGACTCTCAAGGGCCTTTTATTCCCCCAACATACGTTATTAACGATTGTTAAGACGGCTTGCATTCCATGAACACTTCAGTTTAGCAAGACGTGTGCTTTGCTTTTCATCTGGGCTCTCGTGTGTGCTTGTGTTTGTTTGTCTCTCTGTTTGTTTGTTAGTGTAAATGTATTTATTTAAGAGCTCACAAATTATGCGTTCTTCTTTCTAAACACAGCAGCCACATTAGAGAGCATTTTTGATTAAATATTTATTAAATTGCATGACTGCCATGTAATTTCGTGTATATCTTCAGGCATATATTTATTATAATTTTTTTTTTTAATCGTGACTTTCAGTCAAATTATTGTGCAAATAAGCATGCACAAATCCTTCTACCCACACAATGATGATGAAAAAAGATAATATTACAGTACTTATATACTTTCAATTAAGTCCATTAGGGTTTAGCTTTGTGGCAAAGCTTCATTATTATAATTGTTTGTTTATTTATTTATTTATTTATTTATTTTCACATTGGATACTGCAACAGACGGTCAGAGTCAAATGCAGCCCACACACTTGTGTTTTCTTCTTTAAAAACCATTCAATTAAATACCTTCAAGAACTCGCCAGCTTCTTTAAGGCCATTTAGAAGGAACGAAAGGGAAAATAAAAGTTCAGTGTCGTTTATCTGGTACGGGCAAGAATCTCCTGTGCAGAATCGAGGTAACCTGTGTGGGTAGCTGATGATGGCTGGTGAGCCTGGGCCAGGAGTGATCTCTGAGTGAAAGAAAGTCGAGAGAAAGAGAACATCGTGCCTTTTTTTTTTTCTTGTACAGTATATTGTTGGCACTGTTGCATAAAAATTGTTTATGTCCAGGAGCTACTGGTATAAATGTGCTAGAAGGGTTAGGCCATCCAGATAAAACCTTCTAGGGCAAATCTTTTACAGATATAACAACATTTAATTAAAGGTTTTATTTTTGGCATTTACATCAGATTATTTGCTAGTATTAAATGTCTCAATTAAAAACTTTTTTTTTCGTCCTAACAGAATGGTATGAAGAAGCCAGGCTGAGAGTGATTTTCTAGATTCATGCAGCCTACCGCTCAGTACTTTCTATAGACAGTTACTTTGAGCTATGGTTATAGCTTGACTATACTATTTAATTATAGAAATTAAATGTGGCATTGTCCTATGTCATTGTCCCATTACAAGCAGCACAGGGAAATTCATTTATTGACCGAGGTATGTCCAGCTCTGCTACGATACGTGGCCTTTTCGTGTTTTTCATCATGTTAGCATTGCATTCACAGATGACCCATTATGTCACATACAGTACCATAACTAGCTACGACAAAAGGGTAGCATGCTGAGCGGTGACAGCATGGACAACTTTACAACTCTGTATATTTTATATGTGCTGTATTCTATACTTTTTGTATAAATAAGATGCACCTTGTTAGCCACTCCTTCAAGCTAAAAACTTATGTACGTAAGATTATTTTAAAAGTCTGGTCGGAATAACACAATTATGGTAAACTTACTGATTGACAACAATTTCAGAAGATTTTGCTGTCACACTCTTCAGTAGCAATTAAGGAGGTGTATGTGATTTGTGATTGATGATATACAGTCATAGGAGTAATAAATATGAATAAGAATATAAAATATAAAGAACACATTGTTCAAACAAAGTGCAAATTACACAGAGGACCAGATGATAGAAAAGTTTATCTTCTTAAATTATTATTTTAGCAAAGGGGATAAAGCTTAATAATAATAATAATAATAATAATAATAATAATAATAATAGAATTACAAACCTGAAATTACTTGCATTAAATAATAAATGATAAATTCAGCTACATATTGCTTATCTTTCATGTGTAATAATGTCTGCTACATCATCCTTATTTTGCCATTGATAACACTATACAGTATATAAAGATACAATTCACACTAGCACATCTCTTTCAATATTATAATATTTATAATTATAAATAATTATTTAAAAAATGTATTATACTCATTGTTTATGGCTTTTTTTGGTTTGAACTTTCGAGGGTTTGATCATAATATATCAACTACTAAAAGTATTGACTCATACAGTATATGTACTCACAGTAATATAAAACCAGTTATCATATTATTATATAATCACTATGGATTGTTTTTTAAAGAATAGAGTGAAACTAATAGAAAAGTGGCACAATTATAAGGACAAATGTGAGTTTGTTGCTCCAGAGTTTAAGTGGTTGACATATTCCATAAAATTATCTATCATGCCGCAGAGACTAGTAAAACTGCAATTATGTTTATGCTCATCCAAATAAAGCTCTTTAATTATTTACTGTATAATGCAACAGGCTTATTCTTTGTGGACAGGGTGAAGAATGTTTTGTAAATGGAATCACCACCAGTTGTATGGAGTTTTGACCCATTTCAATATTAATACAAAATATATTAACCTGATTATTGGTATAATACACATATTAATTACATATTAATGCATTTTTATGTGCATGTTCACGCTGCTATTATACATATAAAATCTGTCTCTCTCTCTCTCACACACACATCTGTTTTTAAATCAAAATTATTTTCAGTCACTGCCATTAATGTAAAATGACTGTTTTAAAGTCATCAAACAAAACAAGTCATTAAAGTCAAAATGGCATGCTGTTAACTACAAATTGCTTTTTGGCCAATTGGGCAGCCACTTGTATTAAATATTTTCATACTACTAATGTTGGGCCATTTTCTCCATTGATTGGTTAATTTGAATGAATGGTACAGGTAGCTTGTCAGTGACTTGTATTGAAGCAAAAGATTCTAAATTCACTATAGAGATAAGGAATTTGCATGTGCGGGCAATACTAACGACCCCTTTATTGATTCGCCAGGATTTATGAGTATGTTGTAACCAGGTGCTGCTAAGCATCAGACCTTTATTAATTGATCATCAGCAGGTGTGCAGACCTCTGTAAAAGCAGATTGCTGCAAAATTGGCAGTTTGCTCTTCTGGAGCATTAGATGTGTATTATCACAATTCCAAGAGGAAAGTACATAAGCAATGAATGGTCTTTTCAAGACTTGGCATCCACCATGTTTACCCTAAGATCAGGCCGTGCAATGCTCAGAACAAAAAAAAAATCCAGGTGTTATATCTCAGACTCTACAGGCCACACTAAGCTTGTTAAATGGAGTCCATGACATCACCATTTAAAGAAGACTGAGCGAGTACGGATTGTTTGGAAAAGTTGCCAGGAGAAAGTCTCTTCTGTCTAAAAGGAATATGTAAGAATAACTGTGATTCACAAAACTGCATCTGAACAAATCACAAGACTTCTAGAACAGTGCTTTATCGATAGATGAGATCAAACTGAAATTGTTTGTCCTTAATGCCCAATGGTAAGAAGCAACCAGTATTCTAGAGGCACATGTGAGTCCATCTGTCCGACAGCTAAAGTTTGGTCGAAATTGGATCATGGAACAGGAAAATGATCCAAAGCACAGGACACCAATAAATCTACATCAGAATGTCTGAAAAATATAAGAATCAAGGTTTTGGAATGGCCTAGTGAAAGACCTCAACCCAACTGACCTTGAGCTATGCACAAGCAAATGGGCAAAAAACTCAAAAAACTAAAGCAATGTTCTAAATAAGAATTAGCCCACATTCCTCCACAATGATGCGAGAGACTGATAAAGTCGTAAGGGAAATAATTTCTTCAAGTTATTGACCTACAAACTATTATTAAATCAGATGTACTTAGTACTGCTCGTATGTTTGTTTTTTTTTCTCCCTTTATTTTTGGCTTCATTTTAAGACGCACTATGATTAGATGTTTTTTTATTACGTTTTTATACAAGAACTCAGTCTTACTAACTTCTGAACATGACTGTAGACATCTTCAGGAAATGCACTACAACTGTTACATTCCAAGTTTTAAGCCACTTCTGAACCAGAGATAAAATCAGAATCAAAGGAGAAAAAGAACTCGATACATGCTCAGTGCTTCAAAGTTCTCTTTTCAGATGAAAGTAAATTATGTATTTCGTTTGGAAATCGAGTTCCCAGAGTCTTGATAAAGAGAGACACCAGTCCATTGTAAAGTTTCGACAGTTTCAGATGATTCGGCGTGCCATCTGCTGGTGCTGGTTCACTTGTTTTATCAAGTCCAAAGTCAATGCAGCTGACTACCAGGAGATTTTAGAGCACTTCATGTTTCCATCTGCTGACAGGCTTTACAGAGATGTCAATTTCCTTTTTCAGCAGGATTTAGCACCTGACCACCGTGCCAAAACTACCACTAACTGGTACACTGGTCATGATATGTACACTCATCAAACACTTCATTAGGTGCACCTGTTCACTTGCGTCTTAACGTCTAATCAGCCAATCACATGTCAACAACTTATGCATTTAGGCATGTACACATGGTCAAGACAATCTGCTGAAATTGCAAGCATCAGAATGGGGGAAAAAAAGGTGATTTAAGTCACTTTGTATGTGGCATGAATGATGGTGCCAGTTGCACAATTGCTTTTGAATTGAACCATCATGTTTACAGAGACTGTCTCTAGTGAGTGGCAGTTCTTTGTGTGAAAATGCCTGGTTGATGCCAGAGGTCAGAGGAGAATCACCAGGCTGGTTCAAGCTGATAGAAAGGCAACAGGAACTCAAATAACATCTTGTTACCCACCAGGATATGCCAAAGAGCATCTTTGAAAGCACAACACATCAAACCTTGAAGCAGATAGGCTACAGCAGCAGAAGACCACACCGGATGACACTCCTGTCAGCTAAGAATAGGAAACTGAGGCTACAATTCACATGGGCTCACCAAAATTGGATGATAGAAGATTTGGAAAATGTTGAATTTTTAATGCCAAGAAGTAAGGACTTCTGCTCTGTTATTTCTCAGTGTTTTGAACGAATGGTGCAGAAATAAAAGATATACTGAGTAATAAGACGTAGATGGCTTTGTGGTTAGCATTGACACCTTGTACCTTCAGGCTCTGTGTGCATGAAGTGAACAACCCTTAATGTTCTTCCAGGGGTGTGCTTGATTAAGGTGCTTCCCAATGGCTTCGCGTTATGGCTATAGGGATTGCCTTTTTCACTGATGCTATAACAGAGTCCAAGTCGGGTCAAATGTCTTCCAAACACCACTATGTTCAAGGATGTCACTATATGTCAAGCTAGTTACGTGATCACGTTGTTGCTTTAAGTGACAGAAGGCTTTAGGAATAGAATTAGGTTCAGGTTCACTGGATTGCTTTAGGTTCACTGGTCTTGTATAGTATGCTAGTTCGGAACTTTCAGTTTTGTTGCAGTAAGGGCCATGGTCGCTACAACTACTTTACAACTGGGCTGCTGGTAAATTTTTGCCACCTTAATGTCTTTAGATTCATTGCTCTTATAATGGTATATATTTTTTCATACAAAAATGATCACTAACCATATACAAATATAGATACAAAAAGCAGAGACAAAAGCAGACATTAAAACTAAACCACAATAGGCACAATATAATAAATTAGCTTCCCATAACAAGCACACAAGCATATCAGCTATTTCCTAATATTTATTAGCGGGAATTACAATTAGCGGGGATGTACATTTATCTTATTGGGTTATGCAGGTACTGTAATAGATGCTAAAGTTATCGTTACACAGTTGTCCATAGGCACCAGTGCATCCACAAGATGGTATGTAAACTTTAAGCGAACTACCTCTGGTTAAGGGGCAGGGTCAGGCAAAGACCTTTAGAGGGACAGGTGCTCAAAGAATTATCAAACCGTGCATCACCATAATTTACAGCATGACCTGTGGAATTATAGTGAGCCACATTCAGACAGAATGTAACCGCTTTCACGCTATGTCTTTGTGTCCTATGTTGCAAAATTAACCTCTTTGACACCTAATTAATAATAGACTTACAGCAAGTAACAAAAAGAAAACAGTAGGCCTCTGAGTGGCGCAGTGGTTAAAGCGCTCGCCCTATCATCCGGGGATCGCTAGTTCGAATCCCGGGTGGTGCTGTAACCTCTCACAGCCGGAGGTCTAGAGAGAGCTGATTGGCCGAGCTCTCTCAGAGGGGAGGGATGAGAGGTACATAGTGCTCCCGCATTAATCACGGCTCTACAGCCAGTCAGGGGCGTCTGTGAGCTCGCGCAATGGAGGGAGCGGATAGCGCTGTCCTCCGAGTGTGTTACGCCGCCCCCAACGGTGCGCGAGCGAGCAGTTCGAAAAAATGCGGTCGGCTGGCGTCACGTGGTTCGGAGGAAACACGTGATAGTCTTCGGCCCTCCCGGCTGAGTGGTAGTAGTAGCCTTAATGTGGGAGCCCCCTAGTGACGGGGAGGAATTGGACACGACTAAATTAGGGAGAAAAAAAAAAAAAAATGTAAAAAAGAAACAGAAAACAGTACATAATGAAATGATTGAAATAAAGTGTTTATTATTGCTACTGTCTCGAAACGAAACACATTTACCATGTGAACAAGTGGTACAGTACATGTGTTAGTCTAAGCTGTTGTGCTCTTTCTAACCATCTGTTCAGCGGCCTCACACAGATCTACTTTATTTTTAATCTCCTCCATTTACTCTCTCTAATCATGATATTAATTATTTCTTTTATGAATATCATGGTCAACTACAAACAAACAGTTTGTAGTACATACAGGTATAAAACAATAAAATATACAAACAGTTAAACTTCAGAAAGATATTGGCATGCACTATTAATTACACAAATCGTTTTGAACCATGACGAAAGAGAATTACTGAGACAAACCAAACAAGGCAAAGTCGCGCATACTTTCCCTAAACTGCAGAACTGTGGCGCAAGCTGGCAACTTGCTTGTTAGAAAACACTTCATTTTGTAAAACACACCAAACAGTGTGCACTGATGAGGTGGTTTGGAGACAAGTTTTATAACATGCTAACAGAGCCAGCAGCACGAGGCTACACACAGTCGCAGGGAGCACCAACCTTCATAAGTCAGTGTATCAAAAGAACTCGTCCTGTGCACCACTGTACAAAATGGTGCTATTCCGACCATCTGCATTACCACGTCTGCTATTTCATTATGGACAGCAAGTTCAAACGAAGAGTGAAGGTGAAATTCTGCATGACACTGGGCAAATCTGCCACACTGATGTTTGACATGATTTGGCGATGCTGCAAGGAATTCTTTGAGGCACACAACTTCACTGGATGACGATTGAGAGATCGGGAAGACATGCAACGAGCTACATCCGAAATTGTAGAAACCATTTGGTGACTTCTGCATCATGATTGTCAGAGAACGGTCTGCAACATGGGTCGGTGTGTTGGTGTGTCTTACGGAACAGTCCAGGCAATCCTCACGTGTGATTTGGATCTGTGGAAAACTGGAAGCGATAATGCATCCTGCCACCGAGCTCTCCTAACACGCGAGGTTCTCACCGGAAAACAACATAATCACACTTTCACACTCACCCTGCTCGCCAGATTCGGTTCCTTCGCTCTCCTCCTGATGAAGGTCCAGCTCAAAGGTTGCTGTTTTGACATCAGAATAAATTGCAGAATATGTGTGCCATGCTTCAAAAAGAAGACTTATTTCAAAATCAGTGGCAGGAACAATAGGAACACTGTATTGCTGTGCAAGACTGTTTTGAAGATGATAGTGTCTTGTAAAACAGAGCTCACCTCGAAACTTTTTGATCCCACCGTGTACAATAAAGACCCAAACTATCTCTTTTACATATTAATTAACAAAGAAATAAAGCCGCTTATCCAACTCGTTCTTGGAAGATGGCCTCTAAACAAAAAGAAAATGGTTTAGTCCAGTTGTGCATGAGAATGAACAAAGCATGTGTACAGGATCTGCATTTCCTTATAGAATAAATAATGTAACGTATACCTTTTAAATATATATGTATATATTTTTTTATAATACACCAATGACTGCATTCCACAGCAAAAAATATGTAACTTTATGTAACTTCTCTCCACCTGCCAACTGTTTCAGCATCATCCACTGCATACAAAGCTGGCCAAAGTAGATCTTATTTCCCTTGCTGTTGTTGTAGTGACAGATTAATTTAAAACACATACACAGCGATTGATTTCACTACTGCAAACCACCATTAGTTGTCCCATTTTTTTTTTTTTTTTAAATGACCACTAGCACAAAAATGGGCTTAGCTCCCTGTTTTTGTTCAATTACCTATGCAGAGAAAAACATTTGAAAATAAATGACTCTCTGTTCTGTTGTGCAACATGAGAGGGGGAAAAAGCTTTGAAATAAGGAGGTGAGTGTACTGTAGGAGTGGCCATCTAGTATCAAGGCTTTATTTTTCCAGCCGCTCAGTATTACACTCTGTTGCACTGATTGCGCAATATTCACTTTCCTTGTTCACTATGTAGAAGCATCTAATAGGTTTAACCAACAGGTCAAAGTAAATGAGGCGAAATAAAATGTGCACTGTACCCTGATTGGTGTGCTTGCTGTGCTACAATTTGCACAATTTGTGTTTCACCCATAAGTAATAAGGAACGAGAGATGTCACATAATGTTGTAGAGTAGAAAGTGCCATATTTTAATTTAATTTGAATTGATGTGGAGAAAAAGGGACTTTAAATAAAGTACAGATATGTAAAACGAGGGGATTAAATACATTGCTGAATTACATTTACGTTGATTTCTGTCCACCACTGTGTATGTACCGTTTATATTCTTATGCATTTATACAGTATATAAGTCAGGGAGTAGTGATTAAATTTCTCATTCTCATGGATCGAGGTGAGTTACTGTATATTTACCGAAGACCTCAAGCACAGTACAGTGAGGAGACTCTTAGCCGCAGTAAAACATTTTAATTAACATTTTAAAGATAACTGTACATCCGTGAACGACAATCCTTCCTATGAACATCCCGGAATTGGAACACCTGATCCTTTTACTTACATCTTGTTGCCAACTGTACACACAATCATTCTTGATTCTTGGCTAGGAGTTACTGCCACATTCCCTTTATAGGCATTTGCCTCACTCCAAGCTATTTCCAGAATTTGGGGCTATGAAAGGAGTTCCTGGGAGGCCAGTGTGAATCTGGTAGTCTGATGAGCACACCTGAGCACACCGGAGCAGACCTCTTCTGCGCTTCACGTGTCCAACAGGTTCGCTCTCCTCAGTGATGCACCCGCTGARAAACCTGAAAGAGCTCTGGTTATAGGAGACTCTWTACTGAGACACGTGAAATTAGCTAGGCCTTTAGGGGCGCCAGTGGTCAGGTGTATCCCGGGAGCCAGAGCACCGGACATAATCTTAGGGCTCTAGGTCAGCATAGGTTCTCCAAGACATGCTGGAGCTAACGCTATACGCCTTCGTCAGTCAGAGGTTAGTAAGAGTAACTTTACAGAGGTGTTTAAAATACCGAAGGCGATGTCCTATGAAGTAGTTTGCTCTGGCCCCATCCCAATGAGACGTGGTGCTCCGAAGGTGGTGCTCCGAAAACAACGTGGGCTTCATAGACAATTGGAAGACCTTTGAGGGCAAAACTGGCCTGTTAGGGCGGGACGGTGTCCATCCCACTCGGGAAGGTGCTGCTCTCATTTCTTGCAGTATAGCACAWAGKCTCAGAAGAGGCCKAGTTAATCGGTGACAAKYCARAGCCAAGGCCAGGGAGCAGACAGACAGGCTAAACCAACCGTCTGCTAGCTGCAGGGAGTTGTCACTCAGAGTTCATCATATTGAGACTGTGTCTGTTCCCCGAGCTAAACATAAATTTAGAAACCAGATGAGGATGGGTTCCCTGTTGAGTCTGGTTCCTCTCAAGGTTTCTTCCTATTACCATCTCAGGGAGTTTTTCCTTGCCACCGTCGCCCTCGGCTTGCTCATCAGGGACAATCTTATCATTTTGATTCATACACATTGCATACAAACTTACTTCTTTTTATTGTGTAAAGCTGCTTTGCAATGTCAATTGTTAAAAGCGCTATATAAATAAAATTGACTTGACTTGACTTGACTTGATCATGGCTCCAGCGTACTGAGAAAACTTATTTGATGGTGTTCAAGCACTAGTGAAACACTTTGAAAAGTGCATTAGTGCATCAGGTGATTATTTAGAGAATTTGACATCAATGCCTTTGATATATACTGTATAATATATAGGAAATATTCGCTGTTGTAATGTACTGTAGTTTGCACTGTACTGTGGAAGGGGACGCTGGAGCAAGTCAAACTGTGTAAAAACTGTGTTTTCAGCATGGTGCGTTGCTAAAAGGGAAGGGTCACCATCTCAGAAGGGTCAAATGATTGGGCTGAATCAAGCAAAGAAAACAACAAAGGAGATTTGAAATGGAATGAACTGGGATAAGAAACCTTTAACACATTATCAAAACCAGGAAGGATTGAGTTGAACTGTCAACTTTGTGGAAGAAAAGTTGTTGGGAAAAGAGCATGATCACAAACACTTTATAAACCTGCATGGTAAAAAAGAAGAAAAAAAGTAGACTAAAAAGAGTACACACACACACACACAATGTCATTAGAACGCATAGGATTGGTGCTAAACAGCGGTGTGGCCATGGGAAAACCATTTGTTAGTGAGACTAAAAAAAAGGCCTCAATTTTATTTAGAATAAAGATTGGAAGACTTTGAAGCAATGGAAAAATGTCTTGTGGTCTGTTGAGTCCAGATTGACTCAAGACGTGATGTACCTCATGCATAGTGCCCACTATACAAGCCTCTGGAGGCAGTGTTATGATCTGAGGTGGCTTCAGTTGCTCTGGTCTAGACTCAGCAACGTTATGTGGCAATAAAATAAGTCAGAATGTACGAAATGACCAGGTTATCACATCAGTGAGTTTTCAGAGTGATCAGAGTTTTTCCTTCACTGATGGTACGGGCATATTCCAGGACTCAGTTGTGAAAGAGCGGTTCCGGGGGCATGAGGAATCATTTTCACACATGAACTAATCACTGCATTGTGTGCTCTAATGAAAGCTAAAGGTGATTTGGCCAGTTAGCGTTTAATATTTCATAAAATGTAAGCTACAGATATTGGGTTACTAGTGGGTATTCAAAAATCTCCTGAGCACTTGAAGAGTTTTGCTGTTGTTGGGGAAATCAATACACTTTAATTTCTAAAAGCAAGTTTGTTCCTGGCCTGAGGAAGCATCCAACAGCAAACCCCTCATTTTAATTTGAACATCCTATCATTAAATCAAGCGAGAAATCACACAAATGAGAGGCACACGGAGCGCGGTTCGTCACTTGTAATTAGAATGATTAATGTCAACTGGCTATGTTCACTTCCTACACACATGAATATTCATTTAAAATAATTTTACATGTAAGTAATACTTCATACACATTACACGGATATGTGTTACATGTTGCTTTCCTTAAAATAGTATCATAATTTATACCAGAATTTCTCCAGAAAAGTAACAAGGTAGACAATGTGCCTATCATTAAATAAATAAATAAATAAATAAATAAATAAATAAATTTATTTACTATAGATACTATAGATACTATAGATGGCAATAGTGGTTAGCACTAAAAGCCTTGCACCACCAGGGTCGAAGGTTTGATTTGGGTATACTGTACTGTACAGTATATGGGTGGAGTTTGCATGCACTCCCCGTCCTTGGTGAGTTTCCTCCGCGTAATCTTGGTTTCTCCCAATGTCCAAAGACATGCAGAGTAGCCTAATTGGCCTGTGCGTGTCTGTGTCCGTCCTGCGATGGATTGGCCCCCTGTCCCATTAATAATATTAATAATAATAATAATAATAATAATAATGCAGTTTTCCTCAAATAGAACAGCAGTGCTGACCCCTTGAAAGCAACACATAAATGGTGATTTGCCAAAGTTGCAGAAAGACAAGAAACAGGGACAAGATCGAGAAGAACAAGTGGCTGTTTGAAGCCCCTCTTCCTACGGCTCACTAGAGAGTTGAAGGGTGCTGCATTCTGGGATGCTTACCGAGTTGCTGTTTAGTTCCACCGCACATGCTTTATCATTATGCATGGAAGAGCACAAATGTCAGCACTGAGGAATTAGATGTCATGCTGTAAAAAGGCCAGCTTTTAAATGCACTGTAATCACAGATGCAGTATTGTGGTCCATATCGGAGTATCTTCTTTCTGTCAGCTTGAGCCGCATCTGCTTATTTATTTGTTACACTGTGCTTTAAATTTTAAAGGTAATGAAAAGCAAATACAGCATATGGCGCGTGTCTTGACTGATGTGTATTATTACCAAACCATAGTCAAATTGAGTATACAGTCGTGGCCAAAAGTTTTGAGAATGACACAAATATAAGTTTTCACAAAGTTTGCTGCTAAACTGCTTTTAGATCTTTGTTTCAGTTGTTTCTGTGATGTACTGAAATATAATTACAAGCACTTCATACGTTTCAAAGGCTTTTATCGACAATTACATGACATTTATGCGAAGAGTCAGTATGTGCAATGTTGGCCCTTCTTTTTCAGGACCTCTGCAATTCGACTGGGCTGCTCTCAATCAACTTCTGGGCCAAATGCTGACTGATAGCATCCCATTCTTTCATAATCACTTCTTGGAGTTTGTCAGAATTAGTGGGTTTTTGTTTTTCCACCCGCCTCTCGAGTTCTCCAAATCCTCAATGGGATTAAGATCTGGGGAGTTTCCAGGCCATTTCAATGTTTTGGTCCCCGAGCCACTTAGTTATACCTTTTGCCTTATGGCACGGTGCTCCATCGTGCTGGAAAATGCATTGTTCTTCACCAAACTGTTGTTGGATTGTTGGAAGAAGTTGCTGTTGGAGGGTGTTTTGGTACCATTCTTTATTCATGGCTGTGTTTTTGGGCAAAATTCTGAGTGAGCCCACTCCCTTGGATGAGAAGCAACCCCACACATGAATGGTCTCAGTATGCTTTACTGTTGGCATGACACAGGACTGATGGTAGCGCTCACCTTTTCTTCTCCGGACAAGCCTTTTTCCTAATGTCCCAAATAATCGGAAAGAGGCTTCATCTGAGAATATGACTTTGAGTCCTCAGCAGTCCATTCGCTATACTTTTTGCAGAAGATAAATCTGTCCCTGATGTTTTTTTGGAGAGAAGTAGTTTCTTTGCTGCCCTTCTTGACACCAGGACATCTTCCAAAAGTCTTCGCCTCACTGTGCATGCAGATGCGCTCACACCTGCCGGCTGCCATTCCTGAGCAGCTCTGCACTGGTGGCACTCCGATCCCGCAGCTGAATCCTCTTTAGGAGATGATCCTGGCGCTTGCTGGACTTTCTTGGACGCCCTGAAGCCTTCTTAACAAGAACTGAAGCTCTTTCCTTGAAGTTCTTGATGATCCTAAAAATTGTTGATTTAAGTGCAATCTTAATAGCCACAATATCCTTGCCTGTGAAGCCATTTTTACGCAACGCAATGATGGATCAGAGTTGCTGCGTTTGATTTAACAAAACTTTGGCACTACGGTATTTGCCTGAAATTAAACCTGCGCCATAAATGGAAGTAAAAATGTTGAGTAGAAGTGAAGTTAAGAGGAGGTATGTACCAGATTAGTTTAGACAGCGCACTGCGCATGCGTCCACCTGTGAGCACGTCTTAAATCGACTGCTGGACAGAATTTAATGATTCATTTGCAGTACTTAGATATCGACCTGAAGTTTAACCTCCACCACAAGTGAAACCAAAATGTTTGAGTAAAAGTGATGTTATGATCTGTTATGTGGCGGATTTAATAATCTAAGCTATTTTCTCAATGTAAAAAAACACCTGCACTAATAGATATTAATTAGAAAAGCTGCTGTTTTTACTGTAATTAGTCCGTATTGTCACTGCTGAGCTAACAGCACTGAGGTAGTATAAGTGAACTTTACTGTGCTGGAGTTGTTTTAAAGCAAATCTTAATCTTTATCCGTTCTACTTTTTCGATTCCTCATCTGTGATTCACTCTCCGACTACCGAACATGGAGTGTATTTGGCTGATGATGAAAGCAGTACAACGTAGCGTAAGATACTCAACCTTAGAAAACCGATTTCTTTGTATTAATAAGTTAGAGAGTTCTGCTGTGCAGAAAGACAGGCAGTCGTGTATCCTGAAATAATAATATTACTGATTACATTAAAGCTGATCAGATTATTTTTTTACTATTTATACAAACACGTTTCCCGTCAATGATGAATGTTCTGTGGTCTAAGTAAAAAGTTATTTCGACTTTTCAACTTTAGCTAACACTGGGTGATCGTTTTGATGAATTCGTTTGACTTTAAAAATGACTCTCTAAAAGTTTCTAATTGTACAAGTTTCTAGAAACACACATCCAAAGGGAACAACACATCCTTCTTAACCTGATAACCCCCTACAGTGTGTGCTGCAGTGTGTGCTTAGATTTAAAAAGAAAAAAAAAAAAGCAAGATAAACAGGTAGCACCTGGCTGATGAATGATACCCTAGAGCAAATGTTTCTAAAATCACTTCAGAGGTATGGAATTTGTACAGGTCAGATAAATATGTTTGTTTTTAATATAATTCGGGACTAAGTGGTAATTAGCAGGTGGGGATTACATCCTTTCCAATGTTCTCTCATGTTGTTAGCAACGCAACAAGCTAAGCAGATTTTATTTTTCAAACAGCAAACTGCATAGTTAGTGAAATCTATCTATCTATCTATCTATCTATCTATCTATCTATCTATCTATCTATCTATATATATATATATATATATATATATATATATACACACCTGTATAACTACTTTGTCTGTTTGTTGATTAATCTAAAGCTAAGATTTGTAAATACTGTATAACTCATTAATTAATTAATTAATTAATGATAAGAAGTTTAACTTTATTTAATTGTGAAGTTGTGTGCAGCCGTGTCGATTTGAAGTCACTCCATAAACGGGTGAGGAGCTCATGCATTTCATGTACCCCATAAACTTTGCCATAAAAGAACAGTTCGCCAAGTTGTAAAAAAAAAAAAAGTAACAATGCAAATAATGTTTAAACGTATCCTTTAAATATCACTCGTTTAAAAAAAACATTACTTGGATTACTTGCTGTTACTTTTCTTGCACAGCATGGTGCATACTTAGACAAATCAATTTCTTTCTTTTTTTATGTTCCTTTTGTTATAGGTTAAGGAAATTATGACCAGTTTTCCATTGTTTGCACATTTGTACAAGTTTACATTTGAAAAAAAAAAAACAATTATTGAAAATAAGCATTTTTTTTTAAACATCTAATAACTTAACTGAGGTATGTAAAGAACTTTGACTTTTGCATACTGGTATGCCTTTAAACTGTACATGCGCGCACACACACACACACACACACACACACACACACACACAATTGTGATCGGAGTCATCTGGGATTTTCCAATATGATATTATGATTCCTGGGGGCCAACTTGATTTTTACTGTAATTTTCTAAGCATCACAGTCTTATGAATATCCTGATTCAACATTATTTTGTAAATTTAATTTTTTTACAAACATACTTAGCAAATAAGTTGCTCAGTTTGAATTGTGCCACCTGCAAGATTATAGGGGGAAAAAAGGCGATTTTGGGATCAGTGTGCCGATACATAAGTTGTCACATCTCGGTACATCACTGATTGGATTTTTCCTCATCTCTAACACACACACACACACACACACACACACACACACAAACAATCATAATCAGAATAATATTGTGATAAAAGGCAACAACCCTGCATTTTAGTTGTGAAAGAGATACCATTATTTCCTGGGAAACTACAGGCCTTACTGTACTACTGTACTACGCTGTAGTCTGTCAGGGTGAAATATTACCTACTGTTGAAACTCAACATGTGTGTGTGTATGTGTGTGTATTTTTTTTTTCATTGTCCATATTTATTGCCAATCTTTAAAGGTTTCATTTAAATGCAAATCTGTTCTGCATTCTAATGTTTCATAATGTTTGTTTTTTTTCCCCAGTTTGTGTACAGTATGCTTTAACCTGCACACTACACAATGCAAGGGTGAAAAAAAAATAGGTATGCAATAAAAAATGATAATTATAAGGTATGCAAATCAGACAGGTCTTAATACTGATCCTTAAGTCCTAGATTACCAACGTGAATATTTATTTTTGCCCTAATCATTGTTATTGAGAATTTCATGTGGTTATTATCTAAATATTTAAATTGGGTCAGAAAATTTTTATTTCGATTTACAGCATAATGATAATAAGAATAACTCCCATTGTAACTGTGGTAAAAGAAACGAAAAGCAAGCATTTGTCAGCATAGCCTGTAGACCTGTCTTCAGTGAAGCAAAGAAGCAAGATCAATACTGAAGCCAAGAAGATTCAAATACTTAAAAAACAAGCCACTGCATCGCCAGTTCTACCAGAACCTCATCAGACTGTTCAGTGATAGAAGTTTAAGTGTGGCATGGCTGAGCAGCTCTGGGTTGAGGGGAGTAACTGAAAGCCTGATTAGAGCAGCACATGGCCAGACACTTAATACCAGGTACCACCAGCAAAACCACTTCATACAGCAATTTGACAGCAAATGCAGAATATGAAATTAGGCTGAGGAGATAATCAGTCATATTCTATTACCGGTTGCACAGTGCTGGCTTCTGCTGACCACGGTTGTATTGGTTAATCTACAGAGAGCTTGTTAAACACTAGGTTAAGAAATGGTATGAACACCATTCTGAAGTAGTGGTTAATATTAAAGGCACCACCACTATAACTAATAATAAAAAATAATAATACTAAATAATAATAATAATAATAATAATAATAATAATAATAATAATAATAATAAAATATAATTATTATTATATAAATTATTATTATTATTATTATATAAATTATTATTATTATTATTATGATAATATGATAATAATAATTCATTTTCCTGTGTATACTCTCAGCAGTTGCACTTTCATTGTGTCATGCTAAGAAATATATATTTAGCTTTTTCTCATATACCACCCTTAATGCAAGAATTATGAGAGCTGTGCCCACATCTGGTCACATGCCAGACAGCTTCTAGACTGTTGTCATTATGCAATAATAAGGTCTTTGTTCAAACATCTGCTCCAGTGGCTTTAGAAAAAAAAAGACTGACAGCAGTGAAAAAATATGGACATAATGCCAAGAGCGAAATAATTCGGAAAATAGATACAGAATGGATGATGGTGTTGTGCTGATTTATAGCATCAATATTTGAAGCTTTGGATTATAACTTTTTTATGGACAGGCTCATTTTTCATAGTTTAATGCAAACTGTCATATTAGCAGACAGAATTTGAATATGATGTAATCCCAAGAGCACTACAGGTACACTCCGAGAGGATGTCTCTACTTCATATTTTTGTTGTTAGTCAGGCATCAATTTTTCCCTGAGGAAGAAGCAGACACCCGCTATCTCATAGAAAGCATTTGAAGTGCATCCTTATTCTTTTCATTTTCAGACAATTAGCAGACATGTCTTTCGCCACTCTGTAATTTCAAGATCTCTCTGAGGTTTTTAAGTCATTTTCAATCTCTGAAGAACACAGGAGGACCTTTGGCTAATTGCCCGTGTGTGTGTGTGTGTGTGTGTGTGTGTGTGTGTGTTTGTGTTTAAGTGCAGGTGTTAAGTCTGTCCTTTCTGCATAAGAAATGGGAGATCATGTTGACATCCAGTGTTGAATGGTGGAGCCAGTGAATCATCTCTCATGGCTTTATGGGAGTTGTTGCTATCTCTCAGCTTTCATTGCTGGCTGGCTTCATGTGCCAGTTTAAGTGAGGAAGGCCCCGCTGGACCCCTGGACTGGCTCCTCTCCGACAAGGGCCCCTTCCATCACTCCCAGGAGTACACAGACTTTGTGGAGAGGAACCGACAGGGCTTTTCCACCCGCTACAAGATCTACAGGTAAGCAGAGCACACATTAAGATGGTTATAGTAAAATGGCCCACAACGGCACCCAGAAATGGATCAGTGCATCCTAAACTGCATAGGTCATTCTACACCACAGCAATTTGCCAACATTTACAATTACTAATTCATGACAGATATAAAAAAAATTTCTGAATTTATAGAAAACAACTCGCTAGAAACATGTTCCTCCTGTGCTCATTTTATTTCTGTCCTGATCCGAGGATTTTATCACTGAAAAATGTGCAAAAGAAGGTATTATCACGTCCACCTGACAAACTAATCCAGGCCAAATTTCTTCTGTGCATGAATTTCAACCACAAGTACATTTCTAACATAAACTCGCAAAAGAGGAGAAGAGAAGAAAGAGAGTAAAAGGAGCCAAGGCCTACACCTACTGCATTATGTGTATTAGAGGCTGCAGAGGAAACGATTTGGGTTAAAAAACATACTGACATATTTTTCCTTTTTTTCATTGGAAAGGCAACATGTTTGACAGCTGTTCTCACATATAATTGCCAAGACCCCTGAGAGGTGATGTTTATCTAAGCCAGATGTGATCAAGACATGATCCAATTGAACTTTTTTATATCAATGTTTATTCCTCAGGCTTAATTTGAGAGTGTAATGTCCTTGGTACTGTAAATTAACTTTCAGGTTGAACTCGTTTTGCTTCGAGTGTAAGTGGGGTGTGTAACAGGCCTACTTCATTGACACTTTAAAAGTGTCGTGGCAGAGTAGCTGCTGTTAACATGTGGAAGGAAATGCTAAGGCATTGAGTATTTGCTTTGTCTAAAAATGGGGATTAATGGGTATACTAACAACGCTCCTCTATTAAATCAGACATGTGGAGTCTGGAAAATATGCCAAAAGCAAATAATGTGACATTTATTAAGTGATGCTGTATATAATGTGACATTTATCATACATTCATCTGTGCTTGCATATACTATATTGATAATTCCATTGGCAAAATCAGAGACTGCAGTATAATGACTTGACTTGCACAGCATGTAAACAGATCTATCTATCTTTCTTTTTTGTCTTTTTCTTCTTTCTTTTTTTTTAACTTTGTATGGCCAGTCAGTCAAACATGAAGGTCATGGAACAAAGGAATATGAAAATGAGTCACTATGTGATGCACTTAATTTATGCTTCAAATTTGTCATACTCTGGAAAATGGAACCAATTACACAAATATTATTACACAACAAATAATAACTGTAAAAGTGAGAATTTAAAAACATCTCGCATTGAGACCAGTTATAAATTCAGGTTATGTAGCTTCCAGAGACAAAAATCACATATACTGCTGACAGTCTTGGCATTTGTATCAGTTTTTCGTTTCTAGAGGCACTGTGGAAGCCCACTTGGAGTCTGAATAAGAATTGTGTTTTGATCTATGACCAGTGGCTGCACTTATTTGACATTCTATATTAAAGTTTTTTTGCTGTCCCTCCTTACCCCACCTAAATTGTATGCATTTTAAGAATACAATTACATACAAAGGTGGTGCTGTGGCATAGTGGTTGGCACTGTGGCCTTGCACCTTTAGAGTCGAAACATTGATTCCTGCCTTGGGTTTGTTTATCTGGAGTTTGCATGTTCTTCCCAAGAATTATACCCAAGAAGACATACGACAAGGGAATATACAAAATCAAGCAAAAAAGGCAGAGTGAGCAATGAGGTAAAAATATAATCATAAACATGCACAACAAGGAATCACTGCAATATCAAAAGGCTTTTTAAATGCTCTGTAAATGCAACTGTTAAAAGCCCCGGCACTTAGTAAATCATAGGTAAAGGAAAACAAAACAAACCAAAAAAAAACAAAAAAAAACAAGTTGACCTAGCAAGAGAAATTGTGGACGTCCCTTACTGCAGAATAGTCCTCTTGGCTACGGCCATGGAACGCATTAAAGACAATTGGAAAGGACAGTACAACAGCGAAGCAGCCAAGAAGGGTAAACTTAATATGAGGCGCTATCGCCGATTTTATACCTATTTAGCATTATTATTCCTTCCTGAGTTCTGAAAAGTTGTAAGGGAGTATAAAAAGTATTTTAAAAAAATAATAATAAATTTCAGTTTAAAGATTACAGTTCACAAAGAAATAAAACAAAGTGCTTACTTTTTAAATCACTCAAACACACACACACGAACTATGAAATAACATAGGTAATTATGTAACAAGAACAACAGTTAGTTGTTATTTTAAGAGGTCAGCCTTTCTGGAATAATTCTTGCAAGAACAGTATTGTGTCAAGTGCATTTGCAAAAGCCATCAAGCACCATGATGAAACTGGCTCTCATGAAGACCACCAGGAAGGCAAGACCACTTACATGGTTCTAATCTGAGGTGCTGTTTGTTAATAAGTGCTTTTTTGACGCTGGTAACTCTAAATGGACTTCTCCTCTGCAGCAGAGGTATGTTTTGATCTTGCTTTCCTGGGATGGTCTTTATTATCATGGTCTTCATAAATAGTAGTGTTAGACAGAGGTGGAAAGAGTAATAAACTTTTGTACTCGAGTACTGTTACTTCAGTGAAATTTTTACTGAAGTACAAGGATAGTTACCAAAAGTAAAAGTAAAAAGTAGCTCATGAAATTAACTCATATTAATTAAAAGTTGCCAAGTTACTTTTTTTTTTTTTTGGTGGAATGAGGCATTCTAGTGTAGTTCAAAAAAGACAAACGGATACAAGAATCCGTGCATGATAAAGCTGTTGCCTTTCTTGTGCTTGAAATCAAATTGGTCACTTAAATATGGTGTTGCGTCCCAGTCTAGGGTTGGTGCGTACAGGAAAATAATGGTTCAGGGTTTTATTTTAAACTACAGTGGAGCCTTGGATTACGAGCATAATTCGTTCCGGAAGTGGGCTCGTATTCTAAAACACTCGTAAACCAAATCAAACTTTCCAATAAGAAATAATTCGTTCCACAGTCTAAAAAAATAAATTCAGAAAAATAATTAATACAATATATAAAGTAAAAATAAAACAAATTAACCTGCACTTTACCTTTAAAAAAAAGTTCAGATAAATCCCAACAGATAAGTGTGTCCATTTGTGCACGCAGGCGCCGTGTATTTGTGTGTGTGTGTGTGTGTGTGTGTGTGTGTTTGCGTGTGTGTGAAATTAGCCCCTTCCCTTGCCTCGTCTTACACAGTAAAACTCCTCCTCCCTCCCCCCACCTTGCTTTTTAAGATTCACAACAAACACAGACACACACACACACACAACGGAAACACCGTTTTAACAGGAAAAAAACATATCTCTCTGAGACTGGCATTGGCACATATTACGGAATCACTTTTTAAGTTTCACAACAAATGCATAAACACAGTGGAAACACTGTATTAATGGAAAAAAGTGAGACTGGCATGAGCGCATACTAACAGAATCACTAAAGTTTCACAACAAACGGACACACACACAAACACGGAAACTCCGTTTTAACAGGGAAAACATAAATCTCTCTGACCTGGCATGAGCGCATACTAAGGGATTCACTGCTGTAAAGTAAACAAAAAACAAAAAACAAATGAACCAGCACCTTACCTTTGAAAAGAATCGCAACAGAGCAGAGTTTGTGTGTTTGTGAAGCCGGGGAGGGGATGAAAAGGCGAGAGAGCGTCTGTGTGTGTGTGTCAAATTACGCGCACACACGCATAAGAGACGAGTTTCTGTGTGTTTGAGGGTTGGGGGTGGGGGGGGAGGTGAGAGAGTGACGCTCGGTGTCAAAATAAGAGTTGCATACGTGATGCATAAAACTCGGCGCTCGTAAACTAATACTTGCTCGGTTTCCGATTAAAAAAATATTAAAAATCTTTTCCACTGTAGGTTCCACTGTACTTGAAACAAAACATACTTAAGCAAAAGTAAAATTACAGATTTTAAAAACTACTTTAAAAAGTAGAAATACAAAAAAAAAATCTAATCTAACGCGAGTAAATGTAATTAGTTTTTTTTTTTTTGCTGGATGGTGTTGATGTGCCTACCATGTTGATTAATGTTCTCTCACTCCCTCTTATAATGTGCTTGTATGTGCGCATTAGTGTACAGTATATTCCCAGTAGCACTGGCTTTGTTCTCCAAAAGTAAAAAAAAATAGGTGGGGAAAAACTTGCTTTAAGCAGTCTGGACATTCATTGGAAATAACAAGTTGACTTTCATAAAAAAGTAGATTGATGAGGCTGGATAATGTTATTGATGTAGCTTTTACAATATCACTTAAAGTTGAATTGTCCACCCAAGAGAGCAGGGCTACGAGGCACCATTTTTCCATAGACAGAAAATGACTCCTTCAGTCTAGGAGTTGAAGTTTTGGTCTGAGAGTGTCTGCAATATACTTTATATCTGCATTCCAAAAGTCAAACTGTACACACAGTTCTTTGGTGGTGTGCTGCTCCAGTGGTTTTGAATATTCACTGTATACCCTTTGACAGTATCCTCTTTTAACAAACTGCTGGGGGCAATGGAAATACCTGTCATGTTAGTTTCTCTCTGTAAGTCTTTTGAAAAAGGCTGAATAAGATGGCTGTGTAATTGGCTTATGTTCAATTAAATCAATCATGCCAAAGGGCCATAAACTTTACGTTTTTTAAAAAAGGTTGAACCATTGACACAAAATGACCTTATTACACTGTGCAAAACTCACACACAGCTGGAGGGTATTAAGTGCCATTATCCCTCAATAGTGGGACATTTAGATTCTACTAAGGGTGGCGAAGTGAGCAAAAAAAAAAGATGAAATCTCCCAAAACATTAATGCAATGGGGTCTGGCCAGAAGCAGACCACAAAGCAAAGAAAATTGGATGAAAGAATCTAAAAACCAGGGCAACAAAGGACCATGCTGAAGCAGAAAGAAAAAACATCAAACAGCCAACAAGCCCTTCAAAGATGGTAATTACACAGATGTGGTATTTGAAATTATTGCGGGTAAAAAAAAAAAGCTAAAAAAAAAAAAAAAAAACTATAATCTATGCACAGATTTCAACATGTTGCAGGAGATGGTGAGTCAACAAATGTACAGTTCATCTTACATAATTAGAATATTGTGTAAAAGTGAATTTAAAATGTTAATACATAAAGTAAAATTCTCATATATTCGCATATATTCCTGTATTGTAGAATATTAGAATATTTTCTAAGAACAGTCAAAAAAGGATTAACAATACAAAAATGCACAACTTCTGCAAAATATGTTTATGCACACAAATCTCTTAGCTCCTTTAGCATAAATAATGTGACACTGCATGGAGGCAATCATCCTGTGGCATTGCTAAAGAGTCAGAGCTGAAGTTCAGGTTACTTTGATAGCAGTCTTCAGCTCATCTATATTGTTGGGACAGGTATTTCTCACATTCCTCTTGACAATACCCCATAGATTCACTATGAAGCATAGGTCAGGTCAGCTGATTGGCCAATTAAACACAGTAATATCAAGGTCAGCAAAGCAGTAAGTGGTGACTCAGGCAGACAGAGGGTCTTTGTTGCTGATTGGAGAATCGAGGATTTAAGCCTTGCCATTACTGGGTTGTAACGCTTGGGCCCTGCTCCTAGCCCTATGCACAACAAAGTGTCACAAGGGGAACAGAACCCACCAAAGCAAATGGATTATCATGATTGGGTTGTCCATGAAGCTGTCTATTTGTGCCATGGCCTACCCTCACTTAATTGTTGAGTTTGCCTAAAATAATGTCTGGGTGGAAAATTAAATCAGCATCTTGATTTACCTTGTCAGCAGAATTGTGGAAGCATGACATGCTCTAAAGTGCAGCTCAAACTTTAAGCAACTTGGATTTTGTGCCTCTCCACTCTTCTACTAGACTCTGGAAATTTGAGAGAACTTTGAACCATTGAGAAACAGTCCAGAACTTGGTAAGATGCTTCTGATACTGCCTCTGGTTCAGGAGTGGTTTGATATGATAAATTCAACAGTTGTAGCCAATTACCTGAAGAGGTCTATGTGTGGTGGCTCTTGACTGACTGACTCCAGCCTCACTCCACTTTTTGTGAAACTTTCTCATGGTCAATCAAAGCTGATTTAAGGCATTGATTGACACTCTTCTTAAGGCTGCAATCCTTCCTGTTCATTCAAGTAAAATAAAGCCTTGCAAAATGTTTTCCTTAATGAATTTGGAATATACGAGTTTCACTTTTTAAATTAAATTAAATTATACAATAAATTACAGTAAAGTGTTCCATTCAGTTTTATCAATGAAAAGTAGAGGAAACTAAGCAAATGCAGGGGAAACATTTAGTTTGGGTCAAGAGGAATAAGTCACATTTTTAGACACCTATAAAGTGAGTGTGACCAGCCAGTTGTATTGTTTCTGGTTTTCTGGTCTTGTGATCAAACTACCAACTTTGTGACTCAGATTAGTGAATTAATTAAATGCTTTTAGTGAATGTTTGGAAAATGCTGATGCATTTAAATCCTGTCACTGCCATTGCACATAGGCACGAATAAATAAATACATAAATAAAATTATTTGTCGCTCAACATCCACGATTCATTCTGTGAAATGGCACGTTATGCGAATAATCATTGAATATGGGTTCTCCTCTTTTTTATATCAGCTTTTGGGAAGATGCAATGCTTACATGTTATGCTCGCTTGTGACTACGAAACGTGGTCTTTAGGTTTGGTCTCCTTTCTGGATTTGTGAACTACTCTTAATCCTCCTGGGGATGGTTGAAAGGGCAGCATGGCGAATTGGTTTGAGGTCTCCACCTCTGTTGAAGGAAGAGGTTTCCACTTCTTTTTTTTTTTTTTTTTTTGATGGCTCCTTTTCTAAACAATTTATCCACTCTGTCTAAACTGTGTATCTTGGGTGGCATCAAATATGTTTACTTTATGTTTTAAATGCGGATATTCTGATGATTGTGGTCCTGAAGTGTTGGTCCTCATATGCTAAATAATTTGCTTGTGCAAAGGCTGTTTGGTGTCTCAAATATAAAGCCCTGAACAGTCGTCATTGCACTGGATGTCATACTCTTCTTGTGTTTTGGTGTGTGTGCTTTTGGATAGACCAGTCTGTCATAGGGTGTTGGTACTGTAGGCTTAAACTAAACAGGTATGTGATGTTTTTTAAAGATCCTCTTGAGTTTTCAGGAGTTTCCCAACCATGTAAGGAATGATAGTGTGCTTCAAGCCATAGGAGATGTTGTCAGATGCCCATCTTCCTTTATTTTGGGTTCCATAAAGCGAGGGAAGTTTTTTTTTTCTTTTGCTACAGTGGATTTTAGGAATCAATCAGCAGGTACTAGTCTGTATGTGTGGGGGTTTCTATTTCCAGGTTACCACTAGGACACTATGACAACTGTGCAGTCAAGGAACGCCAGCCTGTTGTACTTGGAATCTTTCCTGGTGAGCTTGATGTTAGTATCAGATGCTTTTATGTGGCCTTGGGGAGAAAGACTGCTCCCCTTAGACCTTGATCTTTACTCAGGTGTCATCCACATACAAGAACCTATAAGTCGGTTCAGCACCGGGGTCGCAAGAGAGCACAAGATGTGTGACCACCACATCTAAATGACTCCTCATCATTCTCACTTTGTTGACCATCAGTGAACCAATTTAGGTCAGCAGAAAAATGGCCCATTGAGGCCAATTTGGGATCCCTCTCCAACCTTTCTTAGGCTGAGGTAACTCCTCAGACGAGTAATTAGATTAACCGAGAAGGCCAGGAGACATGACTCAACTTCCAGACAATTTCACATACCTACAGTAGATGACTGAGAATCGTCTTTAAAATAGTTTAGTTTTGTTTTATTAAGCTTTAATTTCACCATTTAAAGTTGTCTAACAATGAATGATATAATAATATAATAATGATTAGTAAGTGATTAGTGCATAATAATTATTATTATGAAATCACATGAACTTTCCAGGAAATAGAACAAAAACAAGCTGAGGTAGCATTCATCTGTTTTTGTTGTAAGTTAAATATAATAACTTTTAATAACTTTTAAAAGTGAATTACAAATGTATCACCAATCCCTAGGTAGATTAATCATGTTTATGAGTTTGTCCTGTCTGACAAAATGAGTCATTTTAACACTTTTTCTTATTTATAAATGTCTTTTGCCAGAATGTTTTTCACATCTATTTATCTTTCATATTTGCACCTTGAAGTAACACGCAGATTCTACTAAGTGGACATGGACCTGTTGACTTCTTTATGGTGAAAAATGGTTGATTTGTTCGAGCATGTGCACTTAAATTATTAAAATTAAAGCAATATGCCATAAATCTAGTCCCTCTTCAGAGCACAGATATTCAATCTTCCTCCGGTCACGGTGACTACGGTTGACATCTATGGATTTGTGGCATGTACTTTATAGCTCCTTTGATTGGCTCACCATTAAAAGATTTCCTGTGTTTATTTTTGCCTTTGGCAGCCGTTCGACATCAGGATTTCATTGCGTAATTTGGGAGATTAATAGTCTTATCATGCATCCAAGTGATTAGTGGGTTCTTAATACTTATTATACTGCATTATCGGGATTCTCTTGAGAGGCAACTGTTAGCAGCAAGGTTGGGTTAGACACGGGGGAGATTACATTCACAGTCTGATTGAACGGCAGTACTATATCAGCATGTGGGAACTCACATAAGCAGGAGCTTTTCAGCTTTTTATCCATCCAAAATTCGAGTTCAGGAGTGATTCTCAATATCCATACTAGTCAGTCAGGAGATCTACTGTATGCCAAAGAAACCAGAACATACTGTATATACAGTAAAATACACAGAGCAAAAACAGTATTATGAATTCCCTTTGCACTTAGATATTGCATTATATTATAATTTCCATAGGAGAAGCCTCATGTGCTGACATCTGATTCCTCAGTGCCAGTGCATTTTTTTTTTTTTTTTTTTACAATATTTCTGGCAGAGGTTCAATACAGGATATGTCACTCTTTCCGAAAACAGCTGATTTTATGCACAACAGGTCTATAAAAATCAAAATGGACAAGATCATCATTGGAGTGTAGCATTGCTGTGTCCGAAAGCCTGAAATGAAGCAGTAAACTGACAGGTTAATTTTACAGCTGTGTTGATAGGTTCAGCTGGTTGAGGCATATGGACCTAATGCAAATTAGGTTCATAATGGGAAGGGAGACATGCATGCTTTTTGGCTTAATTAATATACAGAAAGCTTTATTTTCTTTGTTGTTTTATGTTTTTCTTTATTCCAGATTGTCTTTGGTTGAAATAAAATGATATTAAGGGGCCCTGATGTGTACCAGGAATTATAAACTAGAAGATCCAATTTTTTTTTTTTTTTTAAACTATTAAATAACACATACTGTATAGCATTAAGGTTAGTTGTTATTTTAAGACATGAAGGTCAGCTGTTCTGGAATAGTTCTTGTGAGAACAGTGTTATCAAGTGAATTTGCAAAACCCATGAAGCACCATGATAAAACTGGCTATCATGAAGACCATCCCAGGGAAGTCAGACCAAAATATACCTCTCCTGCAGAGGAAAAGTTCATTTTGAGTTACCAGAAATCACCAATACCAGCTCCTCAGAATAGAGACAAGAAGACAAGACAGTCTGCTGAAGTCCAAACAGAGCAGTAGAACAGGGCAGAAAGGTGATTTAAGGGACTTTGAACATGGCATGGTTGTGGGTGCCAGATGGACTGCTCGGAGAATTTCCAAAACGACCGTCTCTTGGGTTTACAGAAAATAGTCTAAAAGAGAAAATATCCAGTGAGTGGCAGTTCTCTGAGTGAAAATGCCTCGTTGGTGCCAGAGGTCAGAGGAGAATGGGCACACCAGTTTAAGGTGACAGAAAGACAACAATAACTGAACAATACCATCTTGTTACAACTAAGGTATGCTGAAGAGCATCTGTGAACGCACAGCATTTCGGACCTTAAGGCAGATGAGCAATCGCAGCAGGCAACCACACCGGGTCCCAGCTAAGAACAGGAATCTGAGGCTTGAAGTCACAAAGGTGAGGCGATTTCTACTGTTACAGTACATTCAGGTGGAAGGGTCAGAATTTGCCATAAACAACATGAAAGCATGGATTTATCCTTCTGTATATAACACTTCTGGTTGGTGGTCATGGTGTAATGGTGTGTGGGATATTTTCTTGGCACATCTTGGACCCCATAGAACCAGATAAGCAGTGTTTAAATGCCGTGGGTATTAATGCTGACCATGTCACCTTTATGACCACAGGATAACGCACCATGTCATAAAGCAAAAGTAGCTCAGGGCAGGGCAACCATTTTTGTTTAACATGACGATGAGTTCACCATCCTTAAATGGCTCCCACAATCACTAGACCTCAATACAGTAGAGCACCATTGGGATGTGGTGTAACTGGAGATCTGATTGTGTAGCTGACAACGCTAGAGATGCTCTCATGCCAATATGGGGCCAAAATCTTTAGCACATTATTGAATCTGTGTTAAAATGAATTAAGGCAGTTTTGAAGGAAAACGGGTGTCCAACTCAGTAAAGCACGGTGAACATAATGAATGGGCCACTGTTTGAACCCATATTACTATATATTACTAATATGGGTGTACCCATGAAACCCATATTACTCTCACAGTTACATGCTAAGATATTGTGTTCTGCAGTTAAGTCATTTTTAAAATCGAAGCCTCATGAAATGTTTGATATGTAAGGTCAGACAAAAAAAAAAAGAAAAAGAAAATCCACAATCAGAGGACAAGTTGAATTCCCTGGAGGGTTTATTGTATAAGATTGATGGGTTGGGTGGAAGGGTATGTGCAGGAAATTACCAGCTTGCTTCTATGAGAGCTTTTGAGGCAAAGAGTTCAGCAGAGTTCAGAGGTTCCCTGCTGGCTAGAGTTTCCCTTGGCGACTTTAAAAAGTCATAGACAGCACATTAAAAGGGTTATTTTAAGAATGCTAACTACAACTCCATCTACTCCATTACAAGCAGTTGGAGGAATTAGTCAAGCTGTGCATGGTTTCAGTCCCAATCTACCTTGGGGACATATTCATTTGCTATGGTGTTGGATTTTGAGCCAATCCCAGTTACCTGGGGCTTTCTATCATTAGCCTTTTCTTTATTACAATTTATTAATAAACCAGATCATTTTTGCTTATATATTATTCATTCATTCATTCATCTCTTATACCGCTTGTCCTGTGTACAGGGATGCAGGGGGGCTCGAGCCTATCCCAGGAGACTTAGGGAACAAGGTGGGTAACTGGACAGGGTGCCAATATATCACAGGACACACACACGAACATATACTACGGACCTTACCCACATGTCTTTGGACTGCGGGAGAAAATCTGAAAATCGGACTATCCACTACACCACCATCGTCCTGCCATCTCAATGTGCAGGATACGCCCCAAAATAAGGTATATGGACCATCTTATACATGTCTGAGGACATGAAAGTTGAAATCACACACTTGTTTAGATGTTTGATATATTTATATTCTGTAGAAGCTACTGTATATTTATTGTAATGTTAATCTAAGAATCACTTATTTAGTGTCACCTAATGGTAAACTTGTACAGTATGTTGCCAATGTGACAAACTGTGCACCATACAGCCATAACATAACACCACATAACATTAACACATTAACAAGGATCATCAGTAATATAAATATAAACTGATGAATGGATCATGGGCATCTATTACACATGCCTGTCTGGTCTGATCTCACAGAAAAGCCAAAAAAAAAACTCAATGCTGACCTTTATAAAAAGCCAGAACACCCATGAGATGTGCTGGACAAACAAGTCTGATCTACAGTATAGACACCCTATCCCCGCAACAAAGAGCACTGGAGAAATCAACTTGCAATGTCCTTTAGCCAGACACCAAAGCACACATCTACAGGTCTTGTCATGCCCAGGGGGCGCAAGGGGAGCCAACACAATATGGGGCATTGTAACGTCATGAGTGATTGGTGTTTACCTTTTGCATCATCAGTTGCGCCTAGGCTAATGAAGTACAAGCTAATGTGCAAACTTTTGTAGCTTGATGTGTATGCTCTGTTACAGCTAGTGTTGTGGTAACATTTTGCATCATTAGTCACCTTAATTTAGCTAATGAAGTGTAATCTTGTCCACTTAAACTTCACTAAATAACTTGTTTGCTTATATTTATTTATTTATTTATTTATTTATTTGAAGGAGATGTTTAACCTTGTATTTCCTCCCCCTTCAATATTCAGCGTTCACTTCCCCCAACCCACTCCTTGCGCTGTTTTTCTAAATGTTACTTGACAATAAATGCTATTGCCATTTCCATTTTGAATTCATCACTTACTTGGGTAATGGATAATAGGAGATCTACACCCTTCAAACCAATTAATACAAAGGTCACCAGGTAGATGCTGACCAACAGTTAAATTGTAATAGACTTTTTATTTATTTATTTATTTATTTATTTTTATTTTTTTTACATTTTTAGCCTCCCTGGTCTAGTGCGAAAATATGTTCTAGGAAGATCAACATGATGTCTGAGATGGCACAGCATCTTTTTTCAGCACAGCGTTTTTCTCCAGCATTTTAGTGCACCGCTGCCAAAGAAACGTTGCCATAGACACTGATGTACCGATGGATGTAAAAAGTGGGAAATTACTTTTCAATTTCAGATTGCTTCTAAAAGGTCAAGTCTTTGAAAGGATGGGATGTTTATTGACAGTTACACTCAAACACTTTTTTTTCTCCTCCCCGCTGTTGAATAAGTTCAATTACAACTTTAGGTCCATAGGTCTAGGTGTACATACTGTAGGTAAGCCCATGCAGTGCTTGTTGTGGCTATAGTGTGCATTTAAGGTGACTACGGTATAACGGTTTTAGATCATCATGAAAACAGAACCAAGTATGTATGTGTAGCCTATCACAGAGAAACAAAAAGAAATGTATTGGCTTTACAGTACATTCATGTATATTAAATTTTGGCAGATAACCTTATTCAGAGCTTTCTTATTATACATCTGAGCAGCTTATGGTTGAGGGCATTGCTCAAGGGTGTTCAAACACCCAATACCCTTCTAAGCAAAAACCAACCCCTGCTTTCTTGATGGGATGCCAGTCTATTGCAGAGTATCAATAAAACATTTGTACAAAAAGAAAATACCACTAAATCCTGGGAAAAGCCAAGTGGACATAGAGAGAATATAGGAAACACTGAACAGAAATCAAGTTTAAGACAGAACTTTAAATTACATGGTAACATGAAATGTAAAAATCTTGCATTATTGTATTTTATTACACAGTACTGTTTATAGTAGATGATGTATGAGGGTATCAACAGGTTCAATTATTTTATTCAGATTCATTCATATAGTAATACATTAATTATCTCTATTTAAATATTGAATATATAATTTTTTTAATAAAAAAAATTTATATATTCAAGCAGATGCTGCTGAAAAACGATGCATCTGGCAACAGTGCCTCTACGCCTTCAAGCAAAATGCTAATGTATGCCTCTTTCGGGGTGTTGGAGGAAATTATCTGCCAAGCTAGCTGCTGCTAATTGGCTAAACTTTAGTAAATCGACCAGAACCGCTTAATTGCACTGAAAAAAAAAAAAAAAAAACACTTTTTTGTATACGTCTCCCCTAAATGCATATGTATAAGGTCAAGAAAAAAAGCACAAATTGGGCATTGACACAGTATATAAATTAAGCTATAAGGTTTGTATGGCCAAATTTACAAATAACAATCTACTTTTATTACAGAGAGAAATAATCTTAATTTTAGCTGAAACAGGAAATAGTGTCTAGTATAACAAAAAAAAAATAGTATGTATGTTTTTTTTGTTTGTTTGTTTGTTTTTTTATGTGGGGATAGCATGCTTGTGTAAGTTAAGAACTAGTACCAGAACAGCTGACCTTCATGTCTTTAGTGACCTAATGTCATTCAGTATGTGTTATTTCATATTTTTGAAAAGTAAAATATTTATTTATTAACATATTTATTATATATATATTTTTTTCAGATCAGTCTGTTAACAGTCATTTTGGGCCACAAAAAATATCTGAAACCGCTTAAAAAAAAAAAGTAATTAAACTGATGACTGGTTTGCATAACATTTGCATGTTTTTGCCATGTTTGCTGGGTTTCTCTGCGACATAGTGTACGAGGCAGTGTATACCCTAGACAGGGTGCCAATAAAATCGCTGGGCAAACAAACATACATACACACACTACATAGCACTTTGGGAACACCAATCAGCCGAATCGGCATGTCTTTGAACTGTGGGAGGAAACATGCAAACTCCATGTACACAGACCAGAGGAGGGACTCGAACCCGGAACCTGAAGGTGCATGGCGACAGTGCTAACCACTAAGTCCCAAAAACATACAGATTAGAAGAACTGGCGTTCCCTAATTGCCCTTAGTGTGAATGTGTGTGTTCTTAGTGAGTCCATGCGTGCCTTCCGATGGATTGGCCCCCTGTCTTGGGTATATCAGAGGTATAAGTTTCCAAGGACAGACTACAGATTTTCTGACCCTGCTGCACGTGGTCCTAGTACCACTACTTCTGTCTTGTCAGAATTAAGCTGTAGAAGGTCAATTAGCATTTAATGTCTAACGTCCTTCAAACTTTCCTCAACTCTGTGTTTCTCATCAGGCTTTACTGAGAAATATAACTGTGTGTCAACAGCACAACAGCACAACAGTGGAAACTGGATATTGATCAAAAGAAGCAAATTAGAGTTCAGAACTCGTCGAAAAAATAAAAAATAAAATAAAATAAAATAAAATAGAAAGCATCTATTAACCATAAACACGGTATGGCTGTTCTTTGCTTTTAAGAAAAGGTTCAAACATAGGGGATTTGGATAATGAGCAAATTAGGTTTCCCACTCAAAGCTTCATGAAGTGCTTCAGAGAGTGGCCGATACCCTGCTGGGGTTCAAATGGCAAAACCTAATAAGGGCTTCAGATGAAACAAGGCAAGCTTATCAGGCTCACAAGTAACTGAGGAATAAAATGACAGAGCGGATTTTCTCCCTCTGCTGCATGGAACCTTTGAACTGCTGAGGGTGAGTGCACTTACAGCTCCCGTAGTAGATCTGCTAGACAAGCCATAGATGCCTTATCATTTTGTCACATGGAATTGAGATAAATCATCAAATTCTGCAAAGCTGGCAGGCCCTATTGTGGCTGTTATAGCACCTTATGCCAGGTATATTGACTCTTTCACAACGGTTAAAATTTCATTTTATTATATGGCTGAAAATTACATTTGACTTACTTCCAAATAAGCAGCTTGCATCGTACTGTAGTCCACTTTATTCTTAATATGATTTCACGTTCAATCCTGTTTTGCAGCCTTATGAATTGCAAATCGGCAGGTGAAATTAAGTTCATTTTTTGGAAAGAATCAATCAAGCATCTGGTCAGGAGGTCTTTGTCATTACTTTTGATTTAATGTGATGTATCTCCTTTCAAAAGGCCTTACTAACCTCATCCATCACCCGAGCACGAGGTTGCCTGCTGTTTCTCACATGACTAAAGGCAAGATAGAACATGCCGTCATTTATACAGTTCTGTGGATGGGTGAATTCATAATACTGTGATATTATCAGTAAAGACCTGTGCAGGTACATGTGTTTTTTTTTTTTTTTGTTTTGTTTTTTTACTTTCTTGCTTTTATTTTTGCTTGATTGCTTTGAAAGGAACATGATGAAGAGATATGACTGTGAGAAATAATGAGTAAAACAAAGTAAGGAGATGACAGAAGAGCGTTCTTATTTAATTGTCCGAGCCTAAATGCAAATCCTACCTTTAGGCAAACAATATGATAAAGCCTTTATTAAGACAAAGCCGTCTCAGAGTTATTTATGACCCTGACACAAGGTTAGCAAAGCATTTTTTTTTTTTCGTCTCAGGTAGTTAGTTTGATCAAATAATTACATGCATTTAATTTTAAATCTAGATAATAGATAATGTTGCTTCATATAATCGCTATATTGCCACTACCAAAGAAATTCAGCTCAGTTTTACTGAAACATATTGCTGAAAGCAGGGAACTCTAGCATAGAACCTCAGAAAATTCAATAGTGTGGTATCCTGATAATAGCGCAATTAATTTATTTTCAACTATGCATCGATCAGCCATAACATTGAAACGACTGATAGCTGCAGTGAATAAAATTGATCATCTTGGTACAATAGCTTTGTCGAGGTGTGCTATGTATATTAGCCAGGAGGTGAACAGTCAGTTCTTAAAATCAATGAAAAAAGCGTAAGCATAAGGACTTGGTGGCAAGAAAACATCTCCAAATAGCAGGACTTGTGGGGTGTTCTCGGTATACATTGGTTAGTACCTACCAAATGCAGTCTAAGGATAGACAACTGGTTTTACTGTGGCTGGAGATGCTGCTTTTGATTACTAAGGTGTGGGGTGCCGTTTTAAAGCAAACATCATGCAAAATCCAGGTGGATGACGGGGTACAGGAGTGCTGCTTACCTGGGTAAGAGATGCATCTAGGATGCATTATGGAAAAACGTCAAGCAGGTAGAGGAAGTGTAAAACCAGAAAACATTTCCCTGGGAAACCTTGGTTTCTGATATTGGTTTAGTAAATTATTGCCCTGGATTAAGCAAAGAAAAGAACTAAGGAACCAGTGTTTTGAAATGAATGATATTGGGTTTGATGAATGGATGATTTAAGGTTTGTCTAAGGCTTGTAATGAGTACAGCCTGGTCAATATGGAAGTAACTGTAACAAGACATGAAAAGAGGGCTTGAAAGCAAGGACTGTGGCTGTCTATTCCTTGTGCCCTGCATGCTCTGGTGTGGGGTGAGATGTCGGAAGCAGATGCAGAGAGAGAGTTTAATGTCACAGTTTAACAGGCTTCAGTTTGCTAGAGATCATAACGTTTGGAGCAGTTGAAAATATGTGCAGGTTTAGCCTATTCCTAATAAGAGGACCACTGTACAAGTCTCTGGGGGCACTGTTATGATCTGGGGTTGCTTCTGTTTTCCAGGTCCAGGCTCATCATTGTTATTTAGCACTAAAAAAAGTCAGCTGACTACCTGAATTTACTGAATGACCAGGGCATCCCACCTGTTTTTCTTTCTCCTTTAGTTTGTGGCATTAGCATATTCCAAGGTTCAAAGTTTCTGGGAGCATAAGAAGTTTTGTTGCTATTAGAAAACATTGGTATTCACATTACAGTCGCTGCTTGTCCTGCGTCATATTCTCACAATGCATGATAAACATGGCTGTAATCAGCAATGCATTTTAACAATTATTATCTATATATAAAAAAAGAAAGGTTTGGTCTGGTCAATGATATCTTTAAATTTTATACATTGGAGGACCTGAAACCACTCTCACTCACCATCTATACCGCTTAATCCTGTATTCAGGGTCACGGGGGCCTGGAGCCTATCCCAGGAGACTTGGGGCACATGGCAGGGTACACCCTGGACAGGGTGCCAATCCATCGCAGGGCACAGACACACACACATACACTCACTCATTCACACACTACAGGCAATTTGGGAACGGAAATTAGCCTAACCTACATGTCTTTGGACTGTGGGAGGAAACCGGAGTACCCGGAGGAAACCCACATACTGTAGCACGGGGAGAACATGCAAACTCCATGCACACAGAGACGGGGATCGAACCCGTACCCTGGCGGTGCAAGGCGACAGTGCTAACCACTACACCACCGTGCCACCGACCTGAAACCAGTCTCAGAATTTTTTGCTGAGACAGGGTCTTATGCAAATAT
>QMIH01000984.1:150597-165516 GCA_003987875.1 Clarias batrachus
TTTTTTTAACGAATGCATAACATTATATGAATGTAATCATAGTTCATTGTAAATGTGACATTCATAGAAATTACGACCAACATTCTCTTTGTAGCTGGAAAGTATATTAACTGAGCCAAACTGAAGCACATCAGCCTGCCATTTTTTTCTCCAAACCTTTCTAGGATTTCTTTTGTTGTTGTTATTATTTGTAAGCCCATGAATACAGGTGATGTCAGAGCTGGTTATGCTTGTGTAAACCTTCCTGTCAGGCCTGATTTCTGTTCTGATGTGTTTATTACAAATAGAATCTGCCAGCTCCAGGTTCTCAGTTCACTCCCTCGCCAAGCAAAAGCTTTCAAGTTTTATTCTTCAAATAAACATTTTTAAAACTGAAAACTAATGGACTAGAATGGGTTATGTCCTCTTTCCTCTCCGCTGTAGAAGTGTGTGAGAGTAAATTAAATTCAGGATGAGCTTGTTTAACGTGAGGTTGTTTGCTTATTTTTTCCAGGGAATTCGGGCGCTGGAAAGTGAACAACCTGGCTGTGGAGCGGAGGGATTTCCTGGAGTCCCCTTTACCTCTCACGCCCGAGTTTGTCCGCAACATCCGACTGCTCGGACGCAGACCCTCCGCAAAGCTAATTACAGACAACCTTATTAAAAAATATGGGACGCATTTCCTCCTGTCGGCAACATTAGGAGGTATTTCACATCCTGCTGCATGTCAGCAGATACACACAAGCATACGTGAGTGAAAAGAAGTACATGTTAGGCAACAAGACATGAGTACAGCTTGTGCAGTGTGGAAGTACACTGGAACAAGAAAGGAAAAATCGGCTCGGAACAGAGAGTCCTAGATCAAGCAGACAAGCATATTGCTGCTAGTGTTTGTACTGTTTTAAAGCAAGAAAAGTGACTGTTGATTCCTCGTGCCCTGTATTTACTCTGGTGTGGAGTGAGACGTGGGAAGCAGGTGCAGCTAGATAGCTTTAATGTAACAGTGACATGATTATTTTAGTAACAAAGCCCGAGATCATGTCTGAAATTGGATTCCTCTGTGAAAAACCACACTTGTCGATTACTCTCTCTGCACTCAGACTACCAAAGGTTGTGCTTAGAAGTAGCACCATGTAATGCAAAACTCTTGGTGGCAGGTGACCTCCATTGCCTGGGTAAACAAGCAATATTGTGTACTGTGAGAAAGTGGAAATAGAGTGCCAAGCCTCTGACTTATGTAACAACTGTTCTTCAACTTCAAAGTGAAGTTCTAGATGTGTGGTTATGGAGCTTGTGCTTTTCATGAGGTTAAAGGCACTGTGATTGGTTTGAGTCTGCATGAGTGACTGAAGTCATTGAATAAATTATAACTTGTAGTGAAAAAAAAAAAGGATAGGAACATAAAGCGCACATTACTGAAGCAAATTTGATCTTACAAAAAATGTCAATTAGAAGTATGACTCTATATGTGCTGATAGCAGATCAGTGTAAAGGGGTGAGTAATGCTGCCGAAATGCTATATCATGATACGTTGGGCCATTTAAAAGATTATATAATGTAGATGTTTCTAATAAAAATTGTTTTCCCTTATCATTCAGAGCTCGCGAGTTTAAATCCCAAAAATGTCACAGACATCTGTGGATAAGAGTCCAAGAGGTGGGAGGGATGACACAGTCCCTCTCCCATAGTGACAGTAATTCTCGCCAATTATGGGCATCTGTGAGCTGATGCATGCAAATGGGGGACAGAGCTTTTCTCTAACTGTGTTATGCTAGCCTTTGACACAGCATGAGAAGCAGTTTTATAAAGATGCAGTAAGCTGGCTCGATGTCTCTCGGAGGAAGCATATGATTGCCGGTTAGGTAGCTGTTGTTTCATAGGGGACGCGTAACTGGTAGGAGGGAATTGGCCAAGAGTAAATGTGGGAATAACTTGTGGGGGGGGGTGTTAATAATAAATAAATAAATAAATAAACAAACAAATAATGCAATCTACGCAATCTATAGTATATGAGATGATCTACAGTACATATAAACTTAATGGCGGATGGATTCAAATGGATTTTTACTGGAGAATATACATAATTAATGATGGAAAAAAAAAAATGCATCACCACACTGATTGGCCACAACATTAAAAACATTAACATTAAAACCACCTAGACAGTGATTTTTTGTGTGTGTGTGTGTGTGTGTGGATTTGTGCTGCATTGGCTTTTATGTGTGATTGGACCAGGTGGGCTGGCCTGTAGTCCCAATGGGCATCGGCTATGAGCATCGGCTTTGAGTGCCCATGATCCTGTTACTAGTTTGCTAGTTATAGTGATCAATTTTCTTCAGTTCACTTGTCAGTGGTCATAATGTTATAGCTGATTGGTGTATATTGCTATCATATTATTACACTTTAGAATATGGAATAGAATAGAATAGAAGAAAAGAGAAGATCCCTTAATCGACTAACCATGTTAAAATTGTTCTTTGCTGCCAGCTGAGGAAACCATACAAACCATTTAAACAGACAACATAAATGACACATTTATATAAAGCCTTTATAACAGGGGTCTCAAACTCAGTTCCTGGAGGGCCGCAGCTCTACAGAGTTTTGTTCCAACCATATTTAAAAACACCTGATCCAACTAAACAGGTCATTAAGGCTTATTTGAAAACTACATGGTATGTATGTTGGAGCAGGGTTGGAACAAAACTCTGTAGGGCTGCGGCCCTCCAGGAACTGAGTTTGAGACCCCTGCTTTATAATATGTTCCATATTTATTAATGGCAAAAATAATAATGTCAGACAAATGCCTTTCTCCCATTTTTTTTTCTTTTCTTTTCTTTGTTAAGTAGCATGAGCTTATGGTGTGGGTTTTGTATCATTGGCTAGCTCCTACTACATAAACTACTATGTACTGTTCAGCAAATCAAACTGCTTTCTTACACACTGACCAATAAAATTGCCAGCTATGGTTCTTCAGCCTTGAGATTTATTTACATCAAGGCTAATGCAACTATCTACCTTTCTAACACTCACCCTAGGGCTAGGGCAGCTCACCCTATTAGAAATGTACACTGAATGGTACGAACATCTATCAGCTTCTAATAGATGATTTTGAATGTACATTGGTGAAAAGAAAATTACATCACATCTGAAGAATGGAAGTCTAATCAAAGTCTAACTAAAGCTCATAACCCTATTTCAGCAGAGGCCATATACAGCCATGTAATTAACATACCAGAGTTTGGATTTACATATTTTGTGTTTGTATATATGAAAGATGTATATCCGCTCCTAAAATATTGGATGTCAGAGTGATTATTGTGATTTTGCTTGACAAATGCTCCTGAGATTAAACAACAAATACAAGATGAGAGATTTCAACTTTCATTTCCTGATATTTACTGTAGATCTAGATGTGGTTAACAACTGGCAGCTTTGGTGGCTAACCACTCAAATAATGTGAGCAAAAGTATTGGGACATACATAGTAAGTAAGTTAAAATGAGCAAGAATTCATATGTTGTACCATCAATAATTGCATCAAGCCAGGTATCCCATGGCACTACCAAACACTTGCATTTGTCTTTTGTGATCCTTCTCCAGGGCTGAATTGTAGCATATTTATTATTTTCTTCTTTTTTTTTTTTCCTGCCTTCAGCTTTCTCTTCAGCAGATGAAAATCATGCTCAGTTGGCTCAATTTGGTTAATGTCTGCTAATTGACTTGGCCAGTCTAAAATCTTTTACTTTTTTTTCCTGCTGAATTACTTGCTTATTGGCAGTGTGTTGTGGGTCATTGTCTTGTTGCTTGATACATTTTCTGGTTGGATCTCTCTGTGAATTAGCATACAAAATGTTTCCGTAGACTTCTGAATTCGTTCTACTACAACGATCACAAGTTACTTTTATTAATATGGATTAGCGGGCCTATTACGGAAGTGTCATGCCAGGACACTACCTCTACCGTGCTTAACCCATAAGCTTATGATTTGGATCTTAAGCAAATTCTTACTTTCTTCACATTTTGGCTTTCTACCACTTTGATTGAGGTTAATCTTGGTATAGCACATTTGTGCCTCATATCTTTGTATTGCTTATTAAAAACCTGATTCTTTCTGCTGGTGTTTGGTTTTGCAACTTGTGGCATAACCTTTATATGTACGCTCTTAAAATAAATTCTAAAATACTGAATTGTGGAACATTTACTCAAAGATACAAACATGGATTTGCTCATGTTCATGGAAGTTAGATCACATGTCCGGTGTACATTGCCACATGTGTGCATTGTGCATCATAGCGAATATGTTTTTTTTTTAATTACTTTTATTGTTTTTTATGTTGGTCCATTCATTTTGAACAACCAATGCAGTATTCATACACAAAAACGAAACACCTGTCTGTAACTTGTTCTAATATTTATTATCACTTGAAACCTGGTTGCATGTAAACTAATAAATATCAGAAAATTAAAACGGAATGCATTTAGTTTATGGAAAAAAAAATACAAATTGCTATTCTGTTTAGATTAGTTTTTTGGAGGGAACTATTTTTGAAGACACTTTGACATTGTTGAAAAATGTTTCCTTTTTGTTTTGTACAATCTAGCCAGGTGGTCTGTTTAGAATGTATTGATTCAGTTTACCAGTTCTCTAGTCACATTCATTTTCCCCAGTATGCAGATTATCCCTATGCAGATTCTGCATTGTATTCAATTTTGAGCTTATGGTAATAATAAATAAAATCTGAAACTGGCGTCTTTTGGGAATGCCCTGCAAGAATATAAAAACACACACATAACAGACATATCTAAACTTTATTGTAAAAATAGTTTGGGCTAAAATTACATTTTTAAACAATTTTCTTTACCGTATTTTCAGAGGTGCTGTTACAGATAAGGTTTTTTACTTTTCAATATTATATTTGTTAAGCCTGATGTAAACATAATGTTGCTGCAAGTTGTCATCAACTAATTTAGCTTTGTATTTATCTAAGCTTTGAATGACTTAAAATACACGTCAATGATGCAAACACATTTACTCTGATAGTTTCCTTTACTTCTTCCAATGACCTGTAAAAATACAGTACTGCGCAGAAGTCGTGGGCCACCACTTCTTCTTCTTTCTTTATTTGATTAAATATAATTAAATGCTGTAGATTTAATTAAAGAAATAGGGAAAAAGTTTTACTGCAACAGGCCGAAATGAGTAACTTCAAAATTCGTTCTTTATATAACAGCCGCAGCCGCATTTCCCCACTCATCTGTTCTAACCGTTCAGTACGGCTTGATCATCTGTCTTCATCCTTATCCGTTTCTTGTGTGTTGAAATGATCCATAGGTCACATGACTGGACTGAAAATGTGAAACCAAAAAGTCTTTCAGGAACCCTGGAGAAATCTTCCTCGAGTCTACATTAAAATATAAAAAAATCTCTCTTTGAAAGCAAAATATGAAATTTAAGGGGGGGGGGGGGTCCAGTCCTGTGTAGTATGATGTCTCAATTATAAATTACAGACAATGTGAAATATGCTTTTAATGAGCTTAAATTATATGTTGAAAATATTAAGAATTAATAATTGATATTTTTATTTACATACAAAATGTGTAATCTCAAGAGTATGATGATATTTTTTTTTTTAAGGTGAAGAGGCTTTAACCATATTCGTAGATAAGAGGAAGCTTAGCAAGAAAGCAGAAGTGAGCGACTACACAAGCAACAGTACAGCGGTGACTCTGGAGGCTCTTCACCAGCTGGCTGCTTCCTACTTCATAGACAGAGAGAGCACACTGCGCAAACTGCACCACCTCCAGATCGCCTCAACTGCCATCAAGGTGGGTCGTTAGTTCTGTCCTACGTTACTGCCAAATAATCATGCCAAACCAACACTCATAGTATCATAACACATTGATTAAGTCTTAGCATTGTTGTTGTTGTTTTATCCAATGGGGTGTCACTTGGATCACATGATGTGATCCCCATATTATCTTATGTCAGGATTTTATAGTAATATTTTGTATTGTTTAGCTCTGTTTAGCTATCTGAACATTATGTGCATTGGTCGGCATCAAATAAGCTCAAGAAATACTCTCAAACCAAAGGTTTAGCTTACCGACTAACTGCACTCTCTCCCTCATATTTCTTTTTTATCTTTCTTCTCCACAACCATAACATGAAACACAAGCCCAAATCAAAGGCTACTTTGCTCGAGTCTGTAACCCAAAGTTACCAGGATATTTGAAGCGATTTGTATCTCCAGTTGAACTCACAACATCTCTGGTTAGTTATGAGATAAATGTTCTCCACATACCCTGTATTCTTATTTACTGCAGATCACTATTTAGATCTAATGCAAAAGGTGGGATTTTTTTATATATATATAAATGGATAAATACACCTAAAGGCCTTTTCTTATAACACCATGAGAAATGCTACCATAGAACAGACCAGAAACAAGGGCATGGGCTAATTGATGCCAATTGTTTTGATGTTACATTCAATTAATTACTAATGCAATTTATCTGTAATGGGTAGGAAAAAAAATCAAAAACAAATGTTCAATGTTCAAATGTTCAATGTTCATGTTCAATGTTCATGTCCTCATATAAAGTTAAAAAAATATATAGTTTTCAATTTTCTTTTAACTAATATGCTTTATGTTGTATATAAGCCGAAGGTACCATTATTGCACTTTCAATTCGATTTACCCAAAAAGCGAAAAAAAGAAAAAAACATAATTGGAAAAAAATCCCATTAACATTGCAAAGCAAAAGCATCACAAATGTTTTGACAGCTGGTCTTACATTACAAATTGTAATGATTAAGCATATATCAGTTTTGCTATGGCACAAATACCTATAGAACAGCTTGATCCAAGCATTTATTATGGTGAATACAAATAAATATACTCATTAATCATTTAATGGAGCATTTATGCAAGCAACATGGCATTCATGGCAATTGTGAGTGCCCAAGTTTGTGCACATTTATTTATAATAGAGGCACAATATCAAAGTGCTTACAAAACAGATAAAAAGACAAACATGGTTGAGGAAATAAAAGCAACTGACTAAATGATTTAAGACTTAAATTTAAAAAAGATTTTTTTTAAAGGGGGATTTAAAAGAGACTATGGAGAACATAGGTAGTCTAGGATGACATTTCACTGGCGAAGAGCTATCAACCCTGCTACTGAACATAGCTTTGTCCTTGGGAGATGAAGGAACCAGCTATTGTGGGCTTAACAGTCGCATTTGGAGTTTGGTGGAGACAGAAGATAAACAGAGGTTGTCCCAGGGATGCACTGGTCGGTCAGGAGGAGAAGTTAATCCTGTGGGAACCATGGAGCCAGCGAAGAGATTGCAGGACAGGTGTGATGTGGTAAAATTTTCTTGCTCTCAGCAGGATTCTAGCAACACTGTTTTGAAGTTTCGAGAGCCTCTGGCAATAGATGTCAATGAAAAGTGCAATACAGTAGTCCGGCTTAGAGAGTGCAAGACTGATGCTGTGGTGAGGCTTTGCTATGTTCATGAGGTGAAGAAAAAAGGTTTACAGAGGTGCTTGATGTGGCTATCAAATGTGAGGTGAGAGTCAAATGGATATGTTAAGACAGGAGAATATGATGTATAGGAGGTGAATTGAAAGGAAGCTTTTATTCGATTTAGCTGCAGGAAATTGTGTTTCATACAAGTCTGTATAGCCTTAAGGCAGGAGGCTAGGGTTACAGTTGCTTTGGAAGGACACGGAGCAGTTTTAATATACGGTATATTTGGGTGTCATCTGCATAGCAGTAAAAAAAGAGACTGCATACCGGCTTATGACTCCAAGGGGGTAGAAAAGAAGAGGGCTGAAAAGGGATACTTGAGGGACACCACATAAATTATATATTCAGTCATAGAAACCGATTGCTACTGTCAAGTATTAAATGCTTTTTTTATTTTATTTTACACAATAATTTGACAAAATATTTCTTAGTATCTTAGTCCCTCAAAAAAAAAGACAAGTAAGACTATACCTTCAATCAGGACAAAAGACGTATACAAGGCACCCTATGAAAGGAGGAAGAATTACTCAGTGTCTATGGTAACCATTGCCCTATAATTACTGATATATTTAGCACACTTTTTCAGTCAGTCACTCTGAGCTTTGGCTTTAAGAGTGTCTTAATGCCAATCAGCTGTGGTGTGACGGTTCTTGGTCAATTTTGATTGGAAATTATTACCATATACATACAAAAGTGAAGATCAGTCTCACCAAACATTTTATTAAATTTACTAAAAGACAAAATATTGTTGTACTCCCTCTGAGAGTATATTCCTTCTCTGTTAATATTTAATAAACTAAAGCTTGGAAAAGTGCCCAGGCAAAGCACACCAAATTCCCCAAAGAGCTACTTTACCTTCTTCCGAACAGTCGTAGGAGTGGAATGATGCTCCTATTCTGGGCTACCCCTTCATTATGGCTCCTTGTTTCATTACATTCAGCACAAGAACTTTGCCTCGACAACCTACAATTGTTGCACTTAGACATTGTCATTGCAGTTGGGAGAGAAAATCTCACTTGGTTGAGGTTTTTTTGATGTTGTTGTTGCTTGTTTACAGCTGCTCTTGATCTTATTAAAACATGTGTTAGTGCACAAAACACCAAGATGTTCCTTGAGTGATGGGAGCAATGAGTATGACAGTGTAGGGCAATTCCATCCGTTGAGGAGAATGAATCAGTGGCCTTTAACACGTGTATCATTTCTACTGAGCTTTGACCCATGCCTGAATTTCACAAGACAGACAGAGGCGAATGTTCTGCTGTGTGAATTCTAAATTAAGTGGTACTCGAGTGAGGAATATGCCTACCCCATTGGGTGATGGGAAAGAGAAATTCAGCAACTCATTTTGCAGCAAATCTTTTTAATGCAATGGTGGGTATAAAAACAGCCTTTCCAAAGTCATGACACATCGCTCCAGCATTGATTATCCACAGCTTGCTTCCGAACATAGAACAACTAAAGCCTCTCCATTAATGGCTGGCACCATGTTGCTCATAAGCTGACCATTTCCCAAATCTAGAATGCCACCATGCAGGGCTGCCTATGAAAGTGTTTATTAGAAGATTCTCTTTGAAACCTATCAATTTACCTGTTTATTAATTTTACCAACTGTTGAATACAGTCAGGTGTTGTTGATCATTTTCATATTGAGCTTTGGAAACAAGCAAAACAAAAAAAATCTGTTCCACATTCTTGGATGCTCTATAGAGAAGACATGTTCAGCTTTAAATTTGTGATGTAAAATTACTTGTTTACAAAGTACAATATGACTGAGTAGTGACAACAGCTACCTTTTAATACTTATCCTGTGGAGATATCCCAGGTAAAGCAAAGATATACCATATCTTTGTAAAATATTACTCAGGTAAAAGTTCTGTAGAAGTCCTTGATTGTATTGTATTGGTTCAATGAGGTTGTTAATTCATAGTAAAGGTCTCTCTCTCCCCCTCTCTCTCCCTCTCTCTCTTTCTCTCTCTTTCTCTGTCTGTCTGTCTGCTTCCAAATTGGGAACACGCTGTTTTTATAGTCGTCTGCAACTGTCTCTGTTTTTTCATTTAAAACATGTTACATGATTTGACTGAGGGAAGGAAAATGACAGCTGGGAAATGGTTAGCAGGTAATTTATTGCAGAAATGTGGTGAAGTAGAAGGTACAGATATTGACCGCAGGATGTAGTGGTGTCCTAGCCACTCTACACACCAGGACAAACCCCGGTGGGCCAGCACATCAGTTTGCCTGCTGGCTATCAAACAAATATCAGAATAAACAAAAAAAATATCCTAACAAATAAAAAAAAATCCATAAAGTTTTTAGCCCTGTCCGTTTCTACAGGCCCCTCTGTGCACGGTTGTCATTTGGTCTGCGCATGGGAGTTAAGTTTTGGTACTGGTCTCACTGGCCAAATGTCAGAAAGTAAAGGAGGGGCTGAATAAAAACAAAGAAAAAAAGAAGCAGACATTTAAGGGCACAGGCTTCCAAATGTAAAATAAATAAATAATCAACCTTTTTTTTTTTTTTTTTGGCCATCAACTTTCTCACGTGGCCAGCGATGTTTTCAGTAGAACGCCGAAGAGGCAAGATTAATGTTAATTTAAAAGCTAGGCTACGTGATTTTAAAGTCCATTGCTAAATTTAATTTCCATATGCTTCTGGAAACATGGAATATGTACTTATTTACAATACAGGTAATAAAGAGTTGGCTAAATAAGTGGTGCTGAAACAGTTCATAGCGCAGAACAGTGGAGAGGGGACAGTGACCCCAGCCTGACTCTCTGGTGGACACAATCCAGCTGGCAGAGACCATGTGTTTATGTTAGCAAAGCCAGGGAATACTAGCACTATCATTCTTATATCCTGGTCCTCACTGATGTTGGCACCATAACACGAGAAGCCTTTGAAGCCAGTGGTCTGGGGTAGTGGTGATTGGGAGTTTTAGGTGTTTCATGAAATCAGCTGGCCAGACTCCTGAGGGGACAAATATGAATCTCTGTGTGTCACAGGAATATGCTCAGCCCATATCCGTCTCTAGATCTTTCTCTCTTTGCCAGTGTGCCACCACAATGAAAAATACCTTCTTTTTTTTTTTCAATCTAGCTCAGAAACAGAAAATCTTCACCACACAGTGGGAGACGTTTCTGTTTCAAATGATTGTGTGCCTGTCCATCCATCTGTGCTTGTGTTTGTGATTCGTCTGATTATGTTTTAGGATTTACAAGACTGTGCAAGTCTTAAGTCACTCCTCATTTTTCCATGTTAGAACAAATTAAATTATATATACAAACTGTATATTACGTTAAGGAAATGCTGTACTGTGACAGCCTGCAAAGTGCCTAAAGATACAATTAAAAATGTGGTTGTTTATGTAACAACCTAAGCAGCAACCTCATTTCTCCTCTTATCTGTTCCAACCATGCATAGTATACTAGTATACTAATGTGTGATCATCTGTCATCATCTGCATCCATTTCTCACTGGTTCATGCCTTAATATAGACGTTTTTTTATTTTGTTGTTTTTTTTTAAAATGCTTTAATGATTCTTAGGCAGCATTATGAAATAATGGTTAGCACTGTCACCTTGCACCTCCAGGTTCTGGGTTCGATCCCTGCCTTGGAGTCTTATCCTGATTCTGTATACAGGATATCAGCAAAACGATGATGATGATTCCTAGGTAACTGTGTGGCATAATAAACAAACAAAAAATTTTCTCTGAAACTAATCAGGTACAGAAACTGGACTGAAAATGAGAGGAAAAACCTGCCTGGAGATATATTCCTCAAGACCGCATTAAAAATAAAAGAATGTTTGGCTCTTTCGAAGTAATATATGAAGGAGTCGTGGGGGGGGGGGGTAGGTTGCTCATGACTTTTGCACACTACTGTATTTAGAACCATCATTGTGAGCAGAAGATGAACTGATTATATTTTGGAATTGCAGCAAGGTCAAATGTCTGCAACAGATTTTTCTTTAATATTACGAGGAAGTCTGCGTGGAGGCAGAGGCATGTCTGAATATCACAACTATGTACAATCATTTGTTCACTTTGCATTCACTAATTGAGACTTTGTTCTGATACTATTTATAATTTATTCACTTCATCTGCCAGCTCAATTTGACCAAACTGCCCTGACCAAATAGCCCTTGTTAATCTATTATCTCATGACCCATGAATGGGCTCCCGTTAGAGCCACTAATGGTCTTCTGTTCTCTTATGATTCCACAGCTTTTAATAGAAAACTGCAAGGCAGCCTTTGACACATTGGTGTTCTTCTTTGCTCACTTTTATACTAATTTCTGTATTATTACTTAGCAAGTGTTTGGTCCCTAATGGCACCGAGTAAATGAATGCAATACTAAAGGCCGGTTCACATGGAGGGTAAACCAATTAAACATAACTGGATAGAACAACATTTCCACTGGCTAGTTTTTGGTGAGCTTGATGTGGTCTGTAGACATAATGTTCTGCTGAGCATGGTTGCAAAGAGTGGTTACTGGCGTCAGCGTACACTTCAAATGAAAATTCAAATGCATTAGGGCATGGGTCTCAAACTCAGTTCCTGGAGGGCCGCAGCCCCACAGAGTTTTGTTCCAACCCTGGAACAAAACTCTGTGGGGCTGCGGCCCTCCAGGAACTGAGTTTGAGACCCATGCATTAGGGCATTGTTTCCTGACCTTTCCATTCAACAAGGTGCTTTGATTAGCAGAATTGCCCATTCATTCATTCATTCATTCATTCACAATTCAGTTGTACTTAAAAAATTCTAGACCATTTAAATCCATTCTGATGTAAAGGTGATGAAGCTCTGGACATGTATCTGCATTTTTATGCACTGCACCAATGTCACATTTGTGGCTCACCAGATAAGTGCATGAAAGGCCAAGCACACTGTGAACATTTTGCAGTAAAAGTGATGGATAATTTAAATAGAATTTAAACTTTATAACATACTTTGCAACATATTTTTTATCCATAACAACAACAACAACAACAATGATAATAATAATAATAATAATAATAATAATAATAATAATAATAATAATAATACATTGGTCCATCAACAGGCAACATAACTGCATACCTGCAACTATTTATGAAGTTGTTTTGGTAGAATTATAGCAGATTTAATTGGTTTAATGCCCACTTTTGGAAGCTCATCAAGTCCGAAGCAACTGCATTATGTGAGGTGCAGGCTGTTAATACCACATGTTATGGGAAAACAACAGACACAGGCTCAGGTGGTGCATAATCTGCTATTAGACGTTTTTTTTAATGAACAAAGTTTAAATAGCAGCTGTTAAAAGGGTTTTGTTCGTATTGCTTAACATTGCTCTTTCCTGTAACATCTCATTGTATAATAGGGAATGCATATATTCATCTTATTATATTTTTTCTTTCTTTTCTTTCAGAAACGTGTTTTGTTTTGTATGCATTCATGTATGGAACGTGATCATTAACAAGCTCTTAGTAGCCCAAAGATTGACATCAGTTCTTAGAGCATGATTCCGTCCAACTGATGAAGCAATTTTAAATTTCACACCAAGAATCGAAGAAATTAGTTCAGTCAAATGGGCTAATAGCACTGAAGATTAAAACACACACACACACACACACACAAAATGGAAAAACTAAAAGAAAACACAGTCCTTGTTTGTCGGGTGCATCCCATGGGTGCACAATCCAATTGGAATCAGGAGAGGTTAGAGGCCGGGTTGGCAGTCCTGCGCTCTTTGCCTGTGTTCAATGGGTCGCCATTGTGGACTTTTCTTGGAATTTGTCCAGATGGTCTGGCCTTTGCTCCCCACAGCTATAAATGAGCCTTAGGTGACCATGATCTGTCACCAGTTTACTGTATGTGTATATAACATTAACATTAAGGCCAGGCAAGTTTATTTGTATAGCACATTTCATACACAATGGTAATTCAAAGTGCTTTACATAAAAGAGAAGAAAAAAAAACACATAAAATGAAATAGAAAATTATAGCCTTAAAACTTTTTAAATGATTAGAAGTTTGATTTAAAATCAAATTAAAACAGTTAAAAATAGAAGATGGATAGATAATGTAATGTGTTAAATGTTGTGTGGTGTATGTCGTACAGTAGCTGATGGCAGTAAGGCATCTTTCTGTAAGCATCAATTTCCTAGTAAGGTTCAGTGTCATATTCAGGAGAAATGAATCTGTAGCCACGGTGTCAAGGTCCAGCTTGGAAATCATTAATTCCAGCTTGAGGCCAAGGTTTTATTCGGCTAGGGCGACTCCGTGTGTGCATTGCACCAGTTGTTAGATCATATTTTATGGAAGAAGGTATTACTTTTTTATACATTTGATCATGACTGTTATTTGTACAAGCTCTCAGTTAAGCCCAAGACCACATGTAGTAAAAGCAATACCCAAGACAGGAACAAGTGTCTGCACAAATGCCAGTAAGTCATTGGCACATGCAGGTCAGTACAGAGAACATTTTGAGACCACACTGGCGTCTAAGACCTACGTACATCCCTAATGAGTAATTCAGTGGAGAAATAGTGCAGAACAATTCAACCAGCATTAATGACTATGGGCCTTAACATTAGTAATCATGAAATGCTTTGAAACACTTGATATGCCTCGTTTCAAATTCATCACTACTCCTCCTCTTGATTCACTTAATTTGAACTCTAAGACAAACCATTCAGCTGATGATGCAGTTAACTTGACTCACTATATCCTCAATCATTTGGACACTCCAGGCTGCATTGCTAGAGTCATAATTAGACAGCCGATCTTTAATACAGTTGTGCCATAATCGCTGAATCGGTGACTTCCTATCAGACAATATTCAGTTTGTACAAGCAGAAACCTACCAGTTAGAACCTTCATCTATTATTATTATGTGGGCTCAACAAGACCATGTACTCTTGCCTCTTCTCTACACCTTGTACACCTTGCTTATAATATTTGACAACCTTCGTTTAAACCAGAGGTACAAAAGGGTGAGATCTGTCATCCAGCTCTCTCTCTCTCAGCTCATCAGAGCCACCTTCAAGAGCATCTGAACCTCATCAATAACTATGTTGTTCAGCTCAGCATCCTCCTGCTTCAAGTCAAGACTGCAGTGAATGGTGTGCACCGCAGAAAGCCTGACTCTTTAGCAGGAGTTGTCAGTTTAGGAGCTGCATGACAGGGTTAAGAAGTAAGCTGAGAATTTCACCATAGAACTTGGACATCATCAGAAGAAGCAGACATGATGTATCTGAACAGCAGTCACTCTTATTAACAAAGAAGCAGAACTGACATTCCCTTTAAAAGGTAGTGACAAATATAGACATATAAAATGTTATTTTATTTATTTTTTTGTACTGTATACTTTGGCAAATATTTAGACTTGTTTTTGATTTTTTTTAAAATTAAATAAATAAATAATACA
>QMIH01000984.1:165608-229142 GCA_003987875.1 Clarias batrachus
ATCCATATATCCAGGTGTTTCTGCTATATCCATAACCCTTAATCCATAAGAAGCTTGTTGGTGCGATTCATTTTATTTTACTTCCTTCACTTCACCATATTGTAGTTAAATTGTGTGCAAATTATTATTATTATTATTATTATTATTATTATTATGCCAAAATTGTTCGTCGGGAGCTCCACAGGTTCACTGTACATGGCCGGCTATAGCCAAACCTTTGGTCACTCGTGCCAATGCCAAACATCGGTTTCAATGGTGCCAGCAGCGATTATTATTATTGTTGTTGTTGTTGTTACTATTATTATTACTACATGATCTTTTGTTGTACAGGTAACTGAGACAAGGACTGGCCCTCTGGGATGCAGTAACTATGACAACCTTGATTCTGTCAGTTCGGTTTTGGTTCAGAGTCCTGAAAACAAAGTCCACTTACAAGGTACTGTTTTTTGTTATGTGTTAAAAATGCCATTCATTCACCCATGCACTTAAATCAATAAATGCTAACTTATAACTGTATATTACACATTTATCAAAAGGGAAATAAATGGCTTGGAAGCCTTCTGGACAATCCTTTGTGCCCTTAAAATGCTGGTGGCCAATGGTGAAGTCTGAAGTCTGTATTCCTGCAATGTTGCCATCAGGACCGGCTGACAATGTTCCTTGCTGTGAAGCACTTCACTGTTTGTCTCCATTCCTCATGAAAGTGCTCCATGGGATCTTTTAGTGGCCCTGTTTAGTACTCAACCCACAGGTGAATGAGTGCCATCTAGCCTCCATCCAGCAGCTGAAAGCATGACAGGTTAAGGGTTGTAACTATAATGAATAAGCCCATGTGGATACTAAAGGTCTACCAAGTTCTGTAAATGCTGACAAAAGCAGCAGTTCTGCAGTTTACAGCTGTTCTTAGAAAATTTTCTTTCATTTTGCATAGTTTGAACTGGGGGGCACAGTGGCGTAGTGGTGATCACTTTGTTCTCACGCCTTTATGGTTGAGAGTTCAATTCCTGCTTCAGGTCTGTGTGTGTAGAGTTTACATGTGCTCCTCCACATGCATGGTGGGTTTCCTCTGGGTACTCCAGTTTGCTCCCACTCACTGGACGTGTGTGTGTGTGTGTGTGTGTGTGTGTGTGTGTGTGTGTGTGTGTGTGTGTGTGTGTGTGTGTGTGTGCGCCTGCACATGTGTGAGATGCCATGGATTGGTACCTTATCCAGAGTGTACCCTGCCAAATTCCCAGCATCCCCTGGGATAGGCTCCAGGCCTCCTGTGACCCTCTATAGGAGAATGTTTTAAACATCGAGCACAATGTTTTCAAGGCACTGCATGCAAAAATTGCTGCTTGTGGAGGTTTCTATGACATTTAAATTAGCCTGCTCATAGTAAATGAGAACTCGTTCCATCATAAAGCACTTAAAAGTTACCTTGTAAAAATATTTTAAAAAATAAAGAGATTAATTAAATCTAAAGAAAATAACAACTGAAAGGAAAATCACTATTTTTGGGCATGGTGAAGACACTGTCAAAAAATATTTTTCAGTTTGATGTGCCCTTGTACAGATATTCCATTCCATATATTGTGCATAATTAAATTGTTATACGATGCTTGGCCCAAAAAAAAAGAAAAAGAAAAAAAAAAAAAGCACTGTAACAAATGACGAAAACAAATAAGGAGATAAGTGTTCAACATGTTCCAGGGCTCAAACTGTAAAATAATTATTTTAGAATAATTTTCACATATGTCCAGGTGTTGGACAATGAAACTGAAACACTGGCCAATTTAGTGTTGGAGGTTTCATGGCTAAATTTGAGCAGCCTGGTGGCCAATCTTCATTGATTGCACATTCCACCAGTAAGAGCAGAGTGTGAAGGTATAATTAGCAGAGTAATAGCACAGTTTTGCTTAAAATATTGCAATGCACACAACATTATGGGCGACATATCAGAGTTCAAAAGAGGACAAATTGTTGATGCACGTCTCGCTGGTGCATCTGTGACCAAGACAGCACATCTTTGCGATGTATCGAGAGCCACGGTAACCAGGGTAATGTCAGCGTACCACCAAGAAGGACGAACCACATCCAACAGGAGTAACTGGGGATGTCCGGGTGCTAACCCAGAATGTATCCAAAAAACATAAAACCACATCTGCCCAACCTGTTTCCACCAAAACTGTTCATCAGGGGTTCCACAGGTTCAATGTACATGGCCGGGCTTCTATAACCAAACCTTTGGTCACTCAAGCCAATACCAAACGTTGGTTTCAATGGTGCCAGCAGCGATAATCTTGGGCTGTGGACAGTGTGAAACCTATATTGTTCTCTAATGAGTCCGTCTTTCCCAAACTCTGAAGAGTTATTGTGTGGAGAAGCCCAAAAGAAGCGTACCACCCAGAACTGCAGCCCAAACCATCACTGATCCACCACTATGCTTCACTCTGGGCATACAACATTCTGGGTGGTACGCTTCTTTGGGGCTTCTCCACACCATAACTCTTGTGCTAAATGGGTGCATCACTGCCAAGGACTGCCAAACCATTCTGGAGGACCATGCGCACCCGATGGTTCAAACGTTGTATTCTGAAAGCGGTGCCATGTATCAGGATGATAATGCACCAATACACACAGCAAGACTGGTGACAGAGTGGTTTGATGAACATGAAAGTGAAGTTGAACATCTCCCAGGGCCTGCACAGTCACCAGATCTAAATATTATTGAGCCACTTTGGGGTGTTCTGGAGGAGTGAATCAGGAAACGTTTTTCCTCCACCAGCATCACATAGTGACCTGGCCACTATTCTGCAAGAAGAACGGCTCAAAATCTCTCTTGCCACTGTGGAGGACTTGTATCTGTCATTCCCAAGACAAATTAATGCTGCATTGGCCGCAAAAGGAGGCCCTACATCATACTAATGAATTATTTTGGTCTAAAACCAGGTGTTTCAGTTTCATTGGCCAACCACGGTATTGTCCACCTTATTGTGTGATTAAAGCTAAAGGAGGTCAAATGAAATATTTTTGAGCAACTTTCTTTGGCCATATACTGTAAAATGCATGATGATACTTATTTTGTCACAATACAAAATTTTTGTTTCAATACCAGTATCATCTTATCTAATTTAAGTACTATTCAATACTTACTGTACTCTCTGAGCAAGTGGCATTAGACTTATATGGCTCAAAAAATGAATTTCTTATATTAAATGTTTTAGCAGAGGCCTAGTAAGATACTGTAAAAACATTATGATGATGCTGATTAGATCTACAGTAGGAGAAGGTTGTGTGATATTGTCAGATTATTTTCGAAATCGAGCTGTATTTTTGGTAGCAAGTGCAGAGCCTAATGTACAAGAGATAATAGCTGAGTTTTATTTAAAAAACAGAAATGAAGTTTTTTTTTTTTTTTTTTTACAGTAGATTGCTGTAGTTGCTAAGACCGCTCTGTGGTTTTATGAGGCACAATAGGTTTATATGAGTAATCACTCATACTGTGGTTATTTTTAAGACCGTAGTATTAATCATAAATCCTTAAAAAAAAAAAAAAACGGATTGAGATCGGTTAAGAAATAACAACATAGCAACATAGTGCTTTTTATCCAGGACAAATGCAGCTCCACTGTTTACTCATGTTTGTCACAGACCAGTCCTGTAGTGTCTTTGTGTTACCTTAGAAAATTTGCTTTCATCGTGGGCTACCTTTGAGCCTAGTGAATGCATATGTACTGTAATGGTTGAGTTTTGTATGCTCGTGCTTTTTTACCTTGCGACTTTTGACGCTAATATAACTCCATTACGGAAAAGTGCCAGTAATTTTAACAGGAGAAAATGTAATAATATATTCAATTGTACTCGGTTCATATATTCAGTTGTCCACTCCAAAGTAAGAAAATCAACTTTTTGTCCTTTTTGAGTGTTTATTTCTTAAGTAATAGAAGTGAGAATCACAAATGTGTAGTGAATATCCCAATATAAACCCATTCTACCACACTTTAAAGCAGAGCAGTACTGCAGCTTGCCATGTTCACTCAATTTATTACCGAAATATCTCCATATTTCACTTTGGGTCATCTCATTACTGTGGCCATCTCTTCATGTCTATCCTTTGAATAAAACGAAAAAAAAAAAAGAAGAAAAAAAAAGTACTCCACTCTCTCTCCACTCTCTGCTGTTGTTCATGACTTGCTTAATGTGGCTCACATCACAACCTCAGTCGTTTTTTTTTTTTTTTTTCTGCACACATACAGTAACTGCGGTTCACTTGTTCCCAAATTAATAATTATCGTATTTGTACAATAATTTAAGGTTTCTGTAAAATGTACAATCAATAATTGTTTAAAATCTCTAAATGTAATAGAATTGCATTTTATAGTTTAACAGCTTGAGTTTGATTTGGAACATTTAAAGCATTTAGCAGAAGCCCTTATACAAAGCAGTTTGGATTTTTATCTCATTGCAGTTGAGGGTTAAGGGCCTTGCTCAAGGCCAACAGAGGCAGATTGGTGGGGGAGCTTGAACCTGGGACTTTGTGATCAATAGTTAAATGCCTTAACCACTGAGCTACCCTTACCCTCACCAGACTGCTTATTCAACTGCTGTCATCTGCTAGTGCACAGTGTAGCCTATTATATGTAGGCATAATAATTGTTTGCTCACAAATAACCGTTTGCATAGTTGCAGTTCATTGCAGTTCACTTGGTAGACGCAGTTATATAAGTTGCCAATACGGTTCTGGGGGAGATGCAATCAAATTTTCAATGCACGATAAATTGCCCTGAAATATGATTATTCTGGGGTCTCAATAAGATGAATTGCTTTTGACTATCTGGCAACACTGCTGCTCTTAGTGCTGTGTTTAAAGAGACAGATCCCTATTAGTCAGACCATACAGACATACACATAGTGAAAAAATCAATAATTGAAAAATGCAGCTATAGTACGTTTTAAACATTTTAATTCAATTGTACTTTTTTTTTTTTTTAATTAATCATCGGTTATTTTAATGCACATACACATACAGTCTCAGCTATACAGTAAAAGATAATGGGAAATATTCAAACAAGTAAACAAATAAATACAATCAGGCTAGGGGCTAAATTTGCAATATAGAAAAAAAAATCAAGAGAAATTACTAATATAGCGCCAAAAAGGTGTCCATAACTGCCAAAAATCGTCAGACTTTAGATGTATATCATAGGTGAGTTTTTCGAATGGAAATAGCGTACATATTTGAGACAACCACATTTTGAAAGAGGGTACCTGAGAAGATGACCACCAATTGTACTTTTTTAGTACATGCAAGACTATATAATACTGCATATACTGTATAACTTTGCGGTCTGATGTTAAGAGGATGTTTGTTTGTTTTGTTAATGGAAGGTTTACAGGTAATTCTGCCAGACTACCTCAGACATACCTTTGTCCAGGCAGCGCTTGGTTACATTGCCTGCAATGGAGAAGGTGACTTTGTGTGCCGGGACAGTGATTGCTGGTGCAAGTGTGACCCAAAATTCCCAGAATGTAATTGCCCCTACATGGATATCCAAGCCATGCAAGAGAGCCTTCTTCGAATCTCTGAATCCTGGGAATTTCTTTACAAAGAATTCAAGGAATCAGGTATGTACTGCATGTGTATGGATTTTATTGAACACGGTAGACAAATGAGAATTCACAACCCCTATGTTCTTAGTGAATGTTTGAGGGCAGTTATTTTATAGAATGTATTACTAAGGAAAAGTGTGGGAAGGCCCAGACAGAAATAGTTTTAATACTATGTTGTAAATGTGTTCTTCTCTGAGTGATAGCAGAGACATTCAGTGTTTTGCACATGAAATGCTGGGAGTTTCTCTGTAGAAAATGTGTTGGCAGCTTATTTCACCAAACTGTACCTGTCTTGGAGAAAAAGAAGGAAAAAAAATCCCCTTAACTCCAACAGATGAGTTCAAGGCATTCCTGACGAGGCTGCCTCAGAACTTCTACCTCAACACCTCTGCTATCCACCACTTATGGCTGCTGGATGGCATGTTTCAGCGGCGCTATGAAATGCTAGAAAGCAGCATGAAAGCTCTGTTCAAGAGGGCCCAGCGTGTTGTGTATAAGCTCTTCAGTCTGAGCAAGAGGTGTCAAAAGCAGCCCCTTATCAACTTACCACGTGAAAGGTGAGCAAAATGCCTTGTTATCTTCTCATTGAGACATTGTGGATTTGTCTAAAAGCTAATTCAGTAATGGGACATTTTCCCCCCCCATACATGATCCAAATGGCAAGCAGATTCTGTAAAGAATTACTAAAAGCGAGTTAGAGTGCAGCTTGAGAACATCAGCTGAGTAAGCACATTTAATGCCAACACCAGCTTTTGATATGCTGAACATCTGTCCCTTTAATTTAATTAAATAAAACTATTTCTGTTTTAGTGCAAAGAAAAAAAAAAGTTAACGTATAAACAATAAGATTAAGTATACAGTAAAGTAAACCTTCACGTAAATGTACTGCAACCTAGGTTAGAAAAAAACAAACAAAACAAAAAAAAAAACGTGTTTAAAGTGAAGGCAAAAAAAATAAAAAAATCAACTACAAGGAACATTTGTGCCTGCTTTACACACATCCAAAAAAAAAAAAAGGTTTAAAAACAAAAAAAAAATTAAATAAAAATGCCAGCCCCAGCTGAACGCACAAAATTAAGTTTAAGACTTAATTGAATTTCTTAATTAATTAAGACTAAATTAATTAAAGAAGCCCAATACTAAATGATTAAAATACAGTAGGCAACCAAACAAAGCAATAAAGAAAATAGGCAAAATAGCAGGAGAAAATTAAATTCATTGCTAACGATGCATAAAATATATATTTTTTAAAAGTCAGTGTAACATCAAGACCTTTTATTCGCCATGTGCTGTTCACCATCTATGGCTGCATCAAACCTATTCTGACATCAACCTTTCATACCACCTGACTATGTGCCATATACATAATGGGCACGCAAACACAATGGGTACACATTCTCCATGGCATTTTTTGTTTCAACAACCTTATACAACAGCACAACCTTAACTTTCATCCAGAGTTGCATTATTTTTTGCTTGAGATCTTTTATCAGTGATGAGATAGAGGAAGCAGCCGAAAGACTTTCAGTGGGGTTAAGGTCAGGACTCTGTGGTGGCCAATTCATGTGTGAAAATGATTTCTCGTGCTCCCAGAACCAATTTTTCACAATTTGAGACTGATGAAACTTGTCATTGTCTTCTGAATGCCAATGCCATCAGGGAAGAAAACTCCATAGATTGGACAACCTGGTCATTCAGTACATTCAGTTAGTCAGCTGACTTCATTTTATTGCCAAATATAATTTCTGAGCCTAGACCTGCCCAACTGAAGCAACCCCAGATACCCGTAACAGTGTCCAGAGATCGCTTCATGTGTTTGCCTTCTTATACTGATGCCACTGGTATAGCGTCAATCTGGACTACTATGAGATTACATGAACTTTTTCCATAGCTTTTTATATTCTATCTTTACACTTTGGATATTTATACCTTTTTGCTAACACGTGGTTTTCCTATGATCACACATCCATATCCAAAATGCTATTATTTTTAGTACTATTATTATTTCTGCTGTTTTATGATTAAGACTTTGAACTTCAGTTAGATCCAAAGCAGTGAGATGCCTTTAAACAAAAAAATTTAAACAATGCAGCAGCAAATTTTTTGGAACAGTTATAAAAAATTAAGAACAATTAAAATTCAATTTAAACCGCACATTCAAAACACAATCTACTTAACCACAAAACAATTCGAAATGTCTTACAGAAACCATGAACAAAACAGTAACCCACTAATTTTATTAAGCAATCAACAACAATAAAACATGATTTAAATATAATGAGCTCACTGGTGCTGTTTACTTGAAATCAAAATCCATCCTTCTTTCCTTCTGCGCAAAGAGGGCAATGACCTGATCATATCTCGGCTTGAATAAATCCTTTTATTTCAGAAAGTGTTGATCTTTGGGGAATTTTGTCCACAACAGTCTCTAAAGTTTAATAAATACAAAAAAAAAAAAAAGATCCATAGGATTTTCTCATTCAGCCATCAACACACAAGTCAGAAACATAGCTTGCTCAGTATAAACCTCCTACATACTGTTTGCAGTATTGTGGTAACTCAGTCTAGGTGTTTAAGAAGGCAAGAAATTGCCTTTTGATGCGAAATAAACTGGGAGTTTCTGGTGCAGGCTTAGTGACCTTCCAATCTAGCAAACTAATACTACCACTAAAAATAAACCAAAATCTGATTGGAGATTTATTTAGTAATTCATGCCTTCATTTAGTTATATGGCAAGAGGAATGAAGTTGGAATTACTCAGAGAAAGCTTCTAGTTTTTGGTAATCAAGGCAGAGAAGAAAAACCAAATGTCACCGCACTTTCCTATTTCTTCCTATTGTGCTTCCAAAGAGCCAGACTTTTTTGTATTTTCAGTGTAGGCTTGAGGAATAGTTCTCCCGGATTTCTGAAGGACTTCATTTGTGGCAAGTTTTTGCCTCTCATTTTCCATTTCCTGGCCAGAATCAGAGGATTTCTTTTTAGTTTGGTTCTTAAGCCACACAGTGACATAGGAATAATTCAAGAATGAAAGTTTTAACTTAAGACATGAACCAGTGCGAAACAGGTGCAGATGATCAGGCCGATGATTAGCATACTGGTGATGCTGAATGCTGATTGGTTGGAACAGATGAGAGGGGAAATGAGGTTGCTGCTAAGGTTGTTACATAAACAATGAATTTGTACCTTAAGCACTTTTTAAGCAGTCTGTCACAGTTCAATATTTGTTCCCATTTCTTTCATTTAATGTATATTATTAGACATGATGGGTGGCTGAAGACTTTTGCACTGTACTGTACATTCTTTTGTCTTTTTAAGGGTTTAATGTGTTGCCACTTACAATATGGTCATTATTTTATTTACAACAACATTAACCTTATTCTAATAGTTTTTTTTTATTTTTTTTTTATAGTGTTCGACAGATTTTCCAGACTGGGCCACTGCACACACTGCATCACCACCAACACCTTCAGTGCCAGCCTTTTGCTCTAATAACAAAAAGGCCAATTGCAAATAAGCACTTGATTATCAGGCTAATGACACACAGATGAAGTCTCTAACAACCATTTATAAATCCACTGTTATAGTCCCATTAAGGCCATACTTTGTTTTGCATACATAAAAGGGTGTGTCAAAAACTATCCACACTCCGGTTACATTAAACCTTCTGTCTTATCAGCGCTTTCCTTTCAAGGCTACCTTCTCCCCAGTAATAAAATAAATAAATAAATAAATAAATAAATAAATAAAAATCCTGCATGTCTGGGTAGCACAGTTTAAGAAGTGCATCGTAGCACAGTTAGGTGAAGTGTATAATAAAAATAAAAAAAATCATACTGTTATACTGGAGGATAGTGGCGGTATCTATCTGAGTCTGGTTAATTGTTAGATGTTTGATAAAGAGCTGCACAGTAAAATGAAAAAAAAAAAGTTAAAATGACTAAGTAAAATGGAGTTTTCCAAACACCAGTTCAAGAAAATGTAAATTTTAAGGTTTCGTAGTTCTGGTGGAAGGACTGCAGAAATAAAGTACAGTTTTATTAGAGGTAACATTTCCTGATATATTAGTGGTGCTAGTGTTTTTTTTTACTTAAGTTTTTTACTTCATCAGATTATAATCTCTCTAACACTGGTAGCAGTTTCTGACATGCTGATTTACAGTAATGTTATCCGTCGATCCAGTAGTCGTTGGAGTGGTAGCATGGATTTAGGGGAGGAGCACTAAAGCAGCGAATGTACATGATGTAGGTAGAAATATTATCAGGAAAAAGGTTCCACAATCAACAGTGCTCGTTACAGTGTGTGCTTATTGATGGGCTGACACCTATACTTTGTATTAGACACAGAGGACTAATACAGTATGTGAGTACGTCTGCACACTTCTGCCCACACTGTCAACCATTTGCAAACACTTTGTTTTGAGGTTTTAGAGCATCCTCTGTTTCTCGTCCTGATTTTGCTCTGTCTGACTTTCACCTGTTTGGTCCTACAGTATGAAAGCAGCCCTACGAGGATGAAGAAGTGAACACAGCTGTGCATTTGTGGCTCGCAGTGTAAAAAAGAAATATAATGAGGGAATATGAAAGCATGTTGACAGATGGACGAAATATGTATGTAAAATCAAGGATTTTACAAGGATTTGAAAAATTACATATTTGTCTTTTCTAAAAGTTTAAATTTTACAGCCATAATTTTTGACTCACCCTCATATAATCAATTTGATTAAAAGTGCAAAGGTCAAAACACTTCTGTTAAGGGACACCTTTCTTTTTATATGACTTTTTACATTCTAATATAATTACTCATATTCAATAATTACAATGCCTCCGATTACCATAAAACAAAACAGGGACTGAAAAATAAATGGACCAGCAAATGATGATTAGAGGAAAGTCAAAATCTAAAACACTAATTTAGAAATTATTGCAAAGCCTTAAGTCATTAGATCTAATCATGGATGGATCAATATATTTACTCATCTTTCAATTACATCTTGAGGACAGCATTAACCAAACCATTGGTCAGATTCTTTAAAAAATGTAAATATTGCATAGAGTATACTAAAATAATTTGTGATGATTTCTTGACTAGTGTTTAGTGTTTAACTCCAGTCTTTCGGGAGTCTATTGAGCATTCTCTTGAGCATTTTTAACGGGTTTCCTTTCACAGAAAGCGTTCTCACCTCAAGTCACTGTCACAATTAAATGTGAGTGGCTAAGTGTTTCGACCACACCGTTTTCTTAGATGAGAAGTTGAATGTGTTGATTCTAATGATAGCAATTGTTTTCTTTGCTTGATGCAGGCCAATATTTTGACCGTCCTGAAAAACACTGAAATATTCTCTGCCATCACCGGATATGTCTTCTGTCATAGTTGGATAAGAAATGAGAATCTATTCATTACAAGTAGTCTGGCCAGCTGACACATATCAATCACTGCAGTAATCATGCAATCAAGTGCTCTTAAGTAATTGCTTATTTAAATTCAAATGCTGACTATTTTGGCCAGCAGTTTACATTGTCATGCTAATAAATTGATGTCACAAAATGACAGTGATCTGGACATATTTTATGTTTACTGTTGCCAAAAAAATCAAAGCACACATGAAAAAAATCAGGAGGAAGAAATATAGCATCTTCCTACAATAGAATGAGTCTTCTCAAATATAAAACTCACCATGAAGAGTTAATTGCTAGCAGCAGACATAAGCAACCAATACCACAGAAAATAATAATAATAATAATAATAATAATAATAATAATAATAATAATAATAATAATAATAACACCATTTTATTTTTATTATGTATGTAGGTGCCCTTCTAGTCACCCATGGTCACCTTAAAAATTCAAACAAGCAATAAGTAAAAAATAGCAAGTAGAAAGTAACAGTAAAACAATATTAGCTCAAACAACTGTCAGATTTATCAACATACTTTTTTTTTAAGTAGAACAAAATCTGATTTTGTTCATTGTCCACTTCCATTTCTCATTTTAAAGACTACTTAATTAAAAAGTAATTAATGCAGTTAGCTAATTCACATAATTAAATTAAGCTAGCTAAGCTTACAAATGAGTTGTAAGTTTGACCTCAACCCACCACACTTCCAGACACCATATTAAACAGTGCTAAATGCAGAGTACTGTACATCAATAGCCATAAATAAAGGTTAAGCTGATACTAAGACTGATCGGGGTTTCTTTTCGTTTTTTTAGATTGCTTGAAAACTATTTTAAGTATTTAAAAGTAAAGTTGACAGCATGTCAACTTCTATGGAATAAGATGTAAAATGATATTTTTTTTAATGGAAAATCCCACTTTCTGCATTAGGATTGTTTCAAAGAAATCAGTCTCATCTATGAATGATGGGATCTTCACAGCCGACCACAATGTGAACCTGTCCTAAAACACAAAAGGAGGACTTAAATGCGGCATGTGTTTAGTGCAGTTAATCACCATTGCTTACAGTACTGACGTAGCTGCACATTCAGTTGCTCTTTTTAAAGCTGACGTGGTTTTGGGGTTGAAATTATTTAGGCTACAAATAATGTCACACAGAGAGTGAGACACATCATTATTGGTAATAGTATAGTTGAAGAAGATTAAACAATATATTAAACCTGAAAGCTAGTAAACCTCACTCACTCATTGTCTATACCGCTTTATCCTGTATAGAGGGTCATGGGGGATCCTGGAGCCTATCCCAGGAGACTTCAGGCATGAGGCTGGGAACATCCTGGACAGGGTACAAAACCCAAAACAGGGCATACAAACACATACTCACATGATCATTAACACACTACGGGCAATCTGGGAATGCCAATTAGCCTAATCTGCATAAATTGAGACTGTGGGATGAAAACAGAGTACCAGTAAGAAACCCACCAAGCACATGGAAATAATGCAAACTCCACACACACACACAGACCTGAGGAAACGAACCCGGACCCTAGAGGTGCAAGGCGACAGTGCTAACCACTAAATCACCTTGTTGCCTAAGCTAGTAATAAGAGAAAGTATTTTTATTCCATCTGCATTGTCTCATCTTGCACATGTGTCCAAAAATCTGAAATATGATAAATAATAAATACTAAATGAATAAATATGTAGGAAAAAACAAACTAACTAATGCAATCCATTTGGTGTCCTTTTCACTAATGTCCACAGTTTAAAAATGTTTTAATTATTTCTGAAATATAATGCCTTTCTCGTGCCAGTAGTTGTTGTTGTAATGCCAGCAGCCTGACAGTGCAATCCTTTTAATACTGACACGTTTAACCATGGCCTCACTTACAGTGAAAGTAGCACTATCTGATATAATGTTAAAGTAATCATTTACAATGTTTTTTTTTTTTATCCATTAGAATGAGAGGGGGTATGTACATATATTGTAAGACATTGCATGGTAGGTCGATAGAAACAAGAAAAACACTGCTTTCTGTCACCCAGATTAGTGGTCATGAACTACAGTGTACTATAGGAAACACTCGTCTCTCAGTCATACCTTTATTAGTACAGGGAGTTCCCTGCACAATTTGAACTGAAATTATTGCTGCTTCACCCAAGTGGCCCATATTTCAAATTGAAATCTCAATGGGCTAGGTAGAGAAATGCTGTATGTTTGCCTTGGAATTATGAGGAGCAGATGAATGCTTTCATCTCAGGAATGAGTAGTAGATGCCTTTCTCCTGCCAATTCTAAATATTTCAGACAATTCACAGTACTGAATGCGCAAGCCAAATGTCACTGATACAAAGATGCATGTGTACAGGCCAAGGAGTTGATTCATTATATATATATATATTTTTTACTAAAGTATAAACATGATTTTGGCTCACAATAAGGTGCTAATGCTAGAATCCCAATTAACTGCAAATTATGCACTCTGTTGCATGGCTAATTTTCTTTCCAAGATGATTCTGCGAATATTAAACATTGGTACCATAACTGTCTCAGGCAATAAGCCACACATACTGTATAGTCTAGAGCCTTACATTTAACAAATTCCTGAATTCTCACTTTGTCTATTTCCAATGTAGGCCACGGTCATACTGGCTGAACTACTTTCAGTCATTACTCTACTGCTCGGAGAACAACCAGCCGGGCTTTTTCTCAGAGGAGCTGCACACCTGCATTTGCACGTATGACCAATACTCATGCCAGGCACCCACTCCATGTTCTGTAGGTGAGGGCTCAGCTTGTGCATCCTGCGCCAGCGACAACTATACTCGCTGTGGTAGCTGCAACCCTGGCTACATGTTAAGTCAAGGATCATGTCGGCCTATGGTGGCTGATTCCACCGACAACTATCTGGGCTTTGAGACTGACTTGCAGGACCTGGAGCTGCGGTACCTCTTGCAAAGGGCTGACCGTCGCCTGGAAGTTCATGCTATCTTCATTAGCAATGATATGCGCCTCAACAGCTGGTTTGACCCATCATGGAGAAAGAGAATGCTACTCACACTAAAGAGCAACAAATACAAATCAAACTTGGTGCACATGCTTCTGGGGATCTCCCTCCAGATTTGCCTTACTAAGAACAGCACCCTGGAACCTTCCCTAACACTTTTCATTAACCCGTTCGGTGGGAGCCACTCAGAGAGTTGGTTGATACCTATAAATGAGAACAAATTCCCAAACTGGCAGGCTACTAAGCTAGATCTTCCACTTGAGTGTTTTAACTGGACCCTGACTCTGGGTAACAAGTGGAAGACCTTCTTCGAGACAATTCACATTTATCTGAGGAGCCACATTAAAACATCAGGCTCTACTGCCAACGATAGTGTTTACTTGGAACCTTTAGAAGTGACGGACCCTTCCAGAAACTTGGGGTACATGAAAATCAACAGCATACAGGTTTTTGGTTACAGTATGCATTTCAACCCAGAGGCAATCCGGGACTTGATTCTCCAGCTGGACTATCCATACACGCAGGGCTCACAAGATTCTGCCCTGATGCAGCTCCTAGAGATCCGCGATCGCGTTAACCGACTGTCTCCACCAGGCCAGCAGCCTCTGGACCTATTCTCCTGCTTACTGCGCCATCGGCTCAAACTCACAGTCAATGAGGTGGTGCGCATCCACTCTTCTCTCCAGGCCTTCAGTGCTCGACTCCCAAACCCTCTTGATTATGAGACAACCAAACTTTGTAGCTAACAACTAAAAGGTCAGACATCTAAAATATATGTTTACACACAGAAAGGAGACTGTGCATGAATAAAAGAATTGACTTAATTATTGAGTAAAATACTGTATATCTTTCCACATTCACTTCGACACAAGTGTAAATCAGTTTTCTTGTATGGAGCAGCACTTAAAACATTTGGTGGGACCTTTGCTATATATGACTGCGAATTTTCTATTTTTTTTTTTTCTTTTCCTCCAGTGACAGTGCACTTTCCTTAAACTGAATACAGTGATGTCAGAATGTTTCGGAAATCAATTGATATGAAAATGTCATGTAAATGTTAATCATTTACTAGTATTCTTTTTTTTTTTTAGTTGAGCTGTTCAACAATTTAAATACTGGGAAATTATGTCCACTGTTTTTATATGACGATGGTGTAAACAAGATTGAACTTGACATAAGTGCTTGATTAAATAGTAATATAACATATTCATTAACAGAGTTACATTATGGCTTGTTATAATCAGTTGAATAAATCATTCTTATTATTTTATTTATTATTATTATTATTATTATTTTTACAAATGAAATTACATGTTTGATTAACATTGCAGATCATGTGTTTTGTGACAAATTAACAGTGCTGCTCACTGCCATGGTAAAGCTGTGTTAGATTTTCAGATGTGTTGATATCATTTTATAAACATAGGCCTTACACACACACACACACACACACACACACACACACACACACACACACACACACACACACACACACACACACACACACACACCAAATGACGGTGTTGTAGATTGTAATTAATTGTTAATATTGTTATAATTATTATTGCATTTACATTGCCAGTATTTTCTGTATTGTATTATCCTTAATTGTCTTAATTTCCCCCTTTTCCTCATCTTTCCCATTTGTTTATTTTCTGAAGTTGCCTTATTTTACATCTGCTTTACTACTTCGATTTTCTCTCACTCTCTTACTTCTCTCTCTCTTTATTTATGTGACAATTGGACATTATTATGATAATGAATAGTATTATTATTATTATTATTATTATTATTATTATTATTATTACTTTTTGTTCCTTGTGTTCATGGTGTGTGACTGTTGTAGTTATGGCCAAAAGTTTGTGGGCACTTGACCACTACACCATGTTTGCCAAGGTTGGAGAGGAAGAACTTGAGTGTCCTGCACAGATCACTATACTTCAGCGTCACTGAACAGCTTTGGGATGAACTCGGATGCTGACTATGCCACAGGCTTTCCTAAACAATATCACTCATGCTCTAGTGGCAGTAAGGAAAAAAAAAAAAATCGACTGAGCCACACTCCCAAATCTAGTGAAAAGTGGGGGCTATTTAAACACTGAAGAGGGGACTTACGCACATATGGGTTTTATGGTGAGGTTTCCATGAACTGGAACTTACAGTAAGGTCAGTTGTATAGTGCGAGTGTCAAAAAGGCTATACTGTATGAAGGAGGCTTTCACAGAACATAGTGCCTTGTAAACAAGCACTAGAATGTCTCATAACCCCTCAAGTCAGTTGTGATTCTTATTATTATGTTATTGTTATTTTATACATTCATTTATTTATTTTAAATATAATGTCATGCTTAATTTTGTTTTAGGTGCTTTGATTAAATGATTTGATTCACATTTGCTGTAGGGAGTAGGTCAGGATATACCCTTTAATTTTGAATATACGCTTTCATTTTGTCATTATTCTCTAGGGCCACTGATGTTTTATTCAGGATGAAAGTGTCGGCACTGGATAATGATATAGCTTGTTTAATGTAAAGGTCAAACTACTGTGCAATGAAAGAGAGATAAAAATGATAGAATGTGTGACAAGTGCCGAGAAACAGAGAATACAGATTATAGACTATATAGCGTTTATTAAGATCTAATTGCCGTAGCTGTAGTTTCTTCTTCATTTCATGTTGACCAGGGCTGCCAGTGTGTGCCATTTTACATAGGGAACATCGCTCACTGGCACAATGACATTGTGGAAACAAACGAGCAAGAATAAGCAAGGGCATAATTAGTGCTTAAATGCATCTACTAATAAACAGCATGCTACCTAGAGAGAAATTAGTAGGAAATTAGTGCTTGTCAGTAATGCCAAAATGAGTTAACACATTGTTTTCATAATGGCAAATAGGAAAGTACAAAATGGCTATTACAAAAGTAATCAGTCTTTTTCCCAGCCTGGCAATAACAGAAAAAAAAAGCAAGAGGACTGTGTAATGTTTCGGGTCCCACATTACACCAGTGGTTACTGGCTTTGCAAAGGTACTCTAAGTATGGTGTAACATGTGGTGGTCTGGAAAACTCTTGTCAGATATTGATTGGATAAATTCTGGAAAATGGTCAATCAATACTATTATCAATTTACTAATATATAGGTAATGTCTAAAATCACACACACACAAACATTGATCAACCTTAACACCACATAACATTAACAGATCAACATTGATTATCAATTATATACCAGTAAACCGGTGACGAGATCATGAGCACACAGATCCAGTCCGATCCCACGGAAAAGCCAATGCAGCACAAATCACAGAACAAAGTCGATGCTGGCCGTGATAGAAAGCATTAGGATGCCCGGCACTAAAGCTAGCCACGCAATAGGCACAGCAGCCAAAGAGCCCAGGGCCACCAACCCAGCTTTCAAACTCTGATTGAATCAGATTGAACACCCATGGGTTTTTTGCCAGATAAATAAGTCCTTTTTTGGAACAATAGAAATTTTGTTGCACACATCCATTTTTAAAGAATATGAAAAACATTTACGGATCAGTTTACAAAACAATAAGTGTACACTGCATATTAGCCTCCTCCTCTACCAGGTTCAGTTTTTATTTGGTACCACTTTGGCAGATGATCAAATCGCCTTATCATAGTAGCCCTTGTGTGCTGTGGAAACTTCAAAGGCAGTAACAAAGGACTGTAGCTGCTCTTTTTAAAGAGATTAATATTCCCCAGATTCATCAAAAGTGTAGTTTATTTGCAACAGGCACCATTTTGCAAAGCTCGCAGCTCCACTTCACTAATGTGTCAAAAATGAGTGATGTGATTTATTTATTTATTTATATATATTTTTAATGCATCCTGTTTTTTTTTTCTTCATAAAATGCAACTGTTCAATGTCATTTTACCATGAAAGGGCAAACCGTCCAAAGGATTATATATTGATTCAAAAGAAAAATAGATGAGGGTGAGTCAAAAATTATCCGCACTCCCGGTATATTAAAATGTCTATTGGTACATTTTGATTAAGGCTACTGTCTCCCCAATCACTACTGGCCATATTTGAATGTGTCGCATTAGGTCATTTGTAACTGTGGTGCAAGCAAAAATTAATTTTACACTTGTGATTTGCACAAAAGAAGAGCACCATGCAGTGACTAGATTTTTTGTGGTCTGAGGGTGTACCTGGTGTCGGAAGAGCATAAACAGAAAGGTTTGGATCTTTGCAAGCAAGATTTGCTGATACTCTAAGGAAGATGAAAGAATATTAACGCTAATCATTACTGGTGATGAGACATGAATTCATCACTATAAGTCTGGGAGTAAACCGCAGAGCATGGAACGGAAACGTCTTCGATTTTCAACCAAGAAAAAGTTCAAAGGTCAACCATCATCTGAAAAAAAATTATGCTTACAGTTTTCTAGCCTTCTCAAAGGCCAGCATTGCAGTATTATGAGGAAAGAAATTCAATCAACAGTCCTTGATACAGTGAGATGCTTATTGAAGAGGTGAAGCCTAAACTTTGAAATAATGCAGATCCAGGGGTGTCTGATCTTCTGCACACTTCCTCCCACACTGTCAACACTTTGTTTTGATATTTTAAAGCATCCTCTATTTAGTCCTGATCATGCATCATTGGACATGTTTGGTCCCCTGAAAGCAGCCCTTCAAGGACAAAGCATGACTTATCATAGAGAAATTAAGCCTAAAACATTTTAATGAGGGAATATGAAAGCTGGTGGTTAAAACAAGATTATGTAACAAATTATGTATTTGATTTTTCCTAAAGGTTAATTAAAAGAAATTGTATAGCCAGAGTGTAGATAATTATTGACTCACACTTGTATTTAACCATTTGTATGTTGTAAGAGCCCAAACTACTCATCATTAGCGCCATAGTGAAGCATGAAAGTGTGGGCATCAAATTGTGGACATGGAATCTGTTAGAATTAATGAAACAAACACCATAAACAATTTGACAGCAAAATGAGATAACTTTATTTTTACTTTTTTTTTTTTGTGAAGAAAAAAGTATTGCAAACTAAAAATATTTTGCACATGTTTCCTTTGAGTCACAAAGGTGTTAAAAGTTTCAGTGTGATCAATGTGAATTCTGTGGGTTTTTTTTTTTTTTTTTCAGAAAGCCATAACTCCACCTCCCACAGTTTTAGCACAATGGATAAATCAGCCTGCAGTTGTGTTTGTGGTTCTTTAAGTATGCAATTTAGTACCAAGAATACATTGGTTGAAATTTAATAAAAAAAATATAGCAAACTCCTGCTTTGACTGTGATTTTTGAATTCGTCAAACAGAAAGTAGTATATAGTAGTATATAGTAAAATAGGTCAAGGAAAAACAAGTTTATAGTAAAATGGGTCAAGGAAAAACAAGTTTTTAATTACTTATTTCTAATTTCAAAGATTGCCTAAGATCATGATACTCATAAAGAATACAAAATTTTTAGTTTACAGCATTCTCAGCCTCCTCCTCTACACGCATTATTTCCTCGTTGGTAGTAGATTATCATAAAATAGTATTATTTGTGCACTGCATGGGGTCCATTATGCATGTCCATTCCAAGTATTATGATATTAATATACATAATGTAGTAATGGACAAAACTAAAGTGAATGCAGCAGCTTTGCACACACAGCATATGCACCATCTTTCTACACACCGTATGCATCTAATATCTTTTGTACTCAATTGCTCATGTAGTCCTACATAGTTTTATGTTTTTCAAACAACATCCAAATCTCATATCTTAATTCACAGAATGTACCGCGAACATGGACGTCAAGTGCCTACCTGTTATTTATCACTGCTGAAGTGACTCCAATGGCTTTTATTGGCCTAAACATTCTCCAAAATTGCTTTGAACACATTCAAGCCATTTCTGGTAGCTGCATTGTTGCACAAGTAGTATCTTTGTTTTTCTTATCATGTGATAAGTTTCCGGCTTATAAAAGAAGGTTTATATCACAGTTTTCAAACTAAACATTTTGTTTCTAATTTTCAAAATTAGAAAAATGGCATTTTGTTGTGTTCTGCTGACAAACTGTTCAGATATATGTCTGAATGTATGTATCTCCTTCTTTGTTAAATTAATTTGTGTTAAAAATATACACAAATTATGTAACTTAAATTAACAAGCACTATTTCTCTTGTCAATTTTAGCTCATGATTCTCACAATACGTATATCGGAAAGTCAAGAAAGTTCGACTTTTGAAGCCCATTTTGGACCAAGTCACAAACATGAATTATGCATTGCGTCTTTCTTATACCGAAATCATAAATTGTAACATTTTGTAATCGTGCTTCTTTTTCCCCCTCCAAGCCTCCACATATATGTATTATCTATTTCGCACATGATTTGTCAGTGATAACTTGGTCCAAGTTTATTTGAATGAATAAATGGTTAAATATGAAAATCGCTTTCTACAGAACTTTTGGTAGACTTTATATTGGCATTGTTGTGATTATACTCTAGAATAATTGCGCTATACAAAACAAGAGCAACCTGTTCCATTATATATCATCCACAAAAGCCAAAATCTATAACAACATTGTGTATTTCTTTAAATGATTTTAGAAACACTATGACAGTGAATAAAGGGTAGTCAATAATACCAGAACCATCTCCAGTGATCCAGTACAAGTACTTACAGATTATGCAGCAGGAACAAAGGCCATGCGAACAGGAGGCAAAAGGTAACTGTCTACTGCCAATAAATCTGTGTTCAGCTTTATTACCTGAAGAAAAAAAAAATGTTCTGCAGGATGATCAATGCAGTCACACAAACTGATGGTATTTTGATGCTGACTTCAGACCTGCATCAAAATCAATTTATTAACTGGTTTGTGTTTTCCACTTGGTAGGCTTTCTACAGGTCCAAATCAATGCTCTCTGTTATGGTCCATTAAAGTCTACAATTATAATGCATCAATGCATTCAGTAGCTGAATGTTTCTAGGTCTGGTGGCACATAATATAAACAAAAAAGAAAGGATAAGAAAAGATATTTGTGTTCATAATAATAATAATAATAATAATAATAATAATAATAATAATAATTACAAATAAATGACAATATAATAAACTCCTATTATGTATGGCAACAAATTACCTGCAAAGTTTACTGTTTGGGACTGAACAGTACAAACAAACAAACAAACCAAATTTAAAATATAGTGAAAATAGGAGAAAAGCACTGGGGTTGCAAAAGCAGCTCAGGTCTTTGATGAATTGTACCAATAGCAGTAATGAAGAGAATAAAAAACAAGGCCATTTGTAACCTTCACAAATGGACATGGTCAGATCCTGAGAGGCAATCACTGCAGGCTCATACACAGACAGTGACTCATGTGGAAGCAGCAGCAAGCTGTTTATGTATATTCAGGTCAATATCCTCAGTTAATGTTCATTTACCAGTGATCCCAACCCCTTCTGCCTTACGGTCCTGTCTGGAACATCCTGGTGCTGCTTCTTTTTGGAGTTCTCGTCACATGGAAGCCCCTGACCGCTGGCCCTGTGTGGTCTGCTTAGGTCTGCATGTGGTGATTGAAAACGTTCCACTCGATGACAATGAAGATGGCCTTGGATTCAACCGATGCAGAGAGGTTATATACATATAATATAATATAATATAATATATATATATTATTTATTTATTTATTTATTTTTGTGTGTGATACATCATGACTGCAGTCACTCAATAACTTTAGAACTGAATTCGCCACAAACAATATTGTACCTGAATCTCCAACAATGAAAGTGTTATTTGTATTAACTTAAACACCTTTCCTGTTATTGGTCAATTAAATAACAGGAAAGGTGTTTAAGTTCAAACAAATTACACTTTCATTGTTGGAGACTCAACCTTATAGCACGCAGTTGTAGCTGGGATTGATTCATGGTTGAGGATTGATTACCTTTTGAGTCTTGTTCCTTTCAAGGTTTCTTCCTATTGTCATCACAGTCTTTCTTTGCCAATGTCACACTTAGCTTGCTCACCAGGGACAAATGCTTTCCTTAGATTTTTTTTTTTATCTAATTAAGAAAAAAAATCTGTTAAGCTTCTTTGCACCAAGGTTTTTTTTTTTTTTTTTTTTGAAGCTATACAATAAATAAATAAAAAATTAATTGAAGCAAACATCAGACACCAGAGTGGAGAAAATATACAGAACACTCATTGAGTGCACTCAAAAATTACTTCACCTAATGTAAATTTTATATATTGACATCATTTTTTTTTCTTAAATACATTTGTAAATATTCTTAATTGTAATTAATGAGTATTAAATTAATGCATGCTTTACTGTTTTTGTTATTGTTTGTCTGAATTAAGCTTACACAATTTAATTTGCGTGGAAATTCCATCCATATGTTGATGCATGATATGTTTAATAAAGTATTAAGTTGAACATATACTGGCTGAACTCAGCTGTTTCTATTTTTCTGTTTTTTCGTGTGCGTGTTGCCAACCGATTGAATGCTGACTAACAACTGACTGCGTGAGCAAAGTGCCACTCTATAAGCAGTTACATACCCATTAATATTTTCCATCCTTCTAGAGTTATTAGCATTAAATATTGTAGTGCAAGCACATCTAATAAATAAAGTGATGAAAAATTGAGGGCAAACAGAACAACATGACTTCCACTCTACACGGCCTAATTTGATCTCTCTCTTCAAGAGGCTTTGGCTACTTTGTTAATCTCAATGGCCTTGGACTCAATTTTAACAAGGGCCAGTGACATTCCCTTTTTTATCTGATGCTCTGGTGACTTTACAAAAGCTATTTTACCTGGAACAAACGAATATAACCCACGCCATTAGATTTTACAGAGCATCCCTTCAGACCTTATTGGCTCACAAAACATTCTAACTGGTTCTGGAACTAGTTAAGGTGGATATATCCCATGTGTCTCTTAAACAATTTAACATATGGCAAATAATAAAATGATGCCTGTCTCTTTCCATGGCACATTTTAAAGCATTCGTTCACATCATTGGCTTCAACCTTCCATGCAGATGCTCCAATGCACCCCAGGACCTGGGTCAATAAACACCTGACACTTTACGCTTCACTACCAAGTCAAGTTATTCTTGAGGGGAAAAAAGGCATTAAAAATAGAACAAAAAAACAGTACCAACATTTTTGCACTGGGTTTGATTTTTATTTTATTTATTTTTTTAATTTTAGAATACCAAGGCAACAAAGATTTTTTTTTTATTAATGAATAAATTATTATGCTGTTTTGCAACATATTAATTGATCACAATCAACAACAAAAAAAGTTTTTTTTAAACATATTTTTTAATTACATCCAAATATAAGCTGAAACTTACTCTAGCTTGATCTTTGTAGAAACTCTAACGCTAATATATAACCCTAAATTACTTCATATCTCTGGAACTATTCCCAGTGGGGCAATGGTGGCTCAGAGTCCGAAAGCACTGAGTTACTGATCAGAAGGTCTGCTGAGATAATTTAACTGTGCATTAACGTACTGTATGTGTGACAAATGAAGGCTTGACTTAACTTTAAATGCCACATACTTGTCGCTACAGATGACACATTTAGAATGCAATACTGTGATCTTGCTGACCAATGTGATCAGTTGGCTGACCAATAACTGCTAGTTTATTTATTGAACACTGGAGATGCAGAGGAACAAACATAAAACTGTCTGAGAGCTCTACCTCATTATTTCTACAAGCATCAGTATGCAATGCAGAACACTATGCAGAAAATTGTCTTAATATCCCCTTATCTGTTGTGACACAAGAAACTCCTTAGTTAAAACCAGATCATTAATTTGTGCAATATCCTGCCTAATAACAACTAACAAACTTTTGTAGATCTACAGGTATAAATGTACAAAATGTATAAAATAGCTAATCAAAGAAAATAACTTTGATGCACAGTTATCTTAGTTATCTGACAATACTTTATATCCAGACATTTATATATCCCTGACATCCACATTTGCATTAGGAATGCAACCATAAAACTGAAATCCTGGTAAGAAGCACACAAATGGTTGGCACCAAATTTAAAACACCCTTGGCGTTATACATTTTTTCCCAAACTTGACATTCAGCCATCAATTGCTTAGGTTTGCAACAATACAAACAAACACAATTCTTTCCTGAACAAATATTTTGTGTACCTACTACTTTAGCTGTCCAGTGAAATTTCCCAGGGGTGTTAAAGTGCCCAGCCATTTAAACTCTTATCACCACTCAGCGACTGCTCAGGTTGCTAGTAACTAAAAAGCAATTTTGTACGTAAACACAAATTTGTCAACCAACATGGCTGCTCCAGCTCAAAAGATAACTCATTTGAACACACAAGATTTTTAGGGTCATAATTTTCCAAAATTCTCAGCATTTTAGCAAACATTAAAACATTACTGATTAGCTTCAATTATCAACTCATTTGCGGCTTAGGATTGCACGTAAAAGTTTATAATATAATAATCTAAACTTGGGCAGCTTGATGGTGCAGTAATTCCCATATGATATAGGGGTTAGGATTCCTGGTTTTAACCCAGATGGCCCGGGCTTGACTCCCAATTCTACAAGGGCAGTGGTAACTCAGTGTGTAAGGCGCTGAATTACTGATCGGAAGGTCAGCGGTCCAGCCCCAGCTCCGACAGGTTGCCACTGTTGAGATCTTGAGCTTGCCCCTTAACCCTGTCTGCTCCAGGGGTGCCACAAGGGCTCTGACTCCTAAAAAAGCTGGGATGTGTGATAAATACAATTTTTCACTGCGGCATAATATATACATGTTAAAAATAAATGCTTAACTTAACTTTGCTCACCACTGAGGCTTCTGCATACGAGGTTCAAGCCAGAGCATTGTATGGAGTTTTTCCCCCCATGCCCATATGAGTTTCTTTGAGGTCTCTGCTTTTGTCCTAACCTTCAAACAGGTATTGATTCTAAATTGCTACTAGGCATTTGCGTATAGTGAAAAGTTGACAAACTGATTTTCTATTTAGGGTGGTGTTTAGCATTGTTCCCAGTCAACCTGTAATATGCTCCAGTTCAGCTACAACCCTGCCCATCGTACTGTATAAATTGGTAGTTCCCAAGCATGATCACACATTTGTGAGTTAATGCTGTAAAATATGCTGTATCTTTGAAATGGCATGCATACTGTCCATCTGTGAGGTTTCTAATAAACACTCTCCAGCACAGCGTTTAACAACTCCAGGTTGCTTATATGTACAGAGCATTGCTGTAACTATATAATTTTCAGCACTGACTATAAATTCTTAATTCTACTTGTTCAGAAGGCATTCTATACTATGTATTACTATAACAGCAGCTCTGGCAAAAGTCTCATCTGTAATGTAAATATCAGGTTCATATTGATTAGTTTAATAGGAGCTCATTTGTAGGTAATGAGTTTAACCATAAACATGCAGATTTTTACCATTATTTATTGTTGTTCAACTTAAGTAATTTATTTTAGTAGAAATGTTAGCAATAAATGTTTTAATACATTTATTTATTATTTATTAATGTAGTAAATTTAGTCAATATATCTATATCTATCTAAATCTATAAAGGAGAATTATAAAGAAGTCTCTAGTCAATGTTTTGTAATAGTCAGTCAGATTTCTCTACTAGAAAGTTCAGAAAGAGGTTTCATTGTAATATAACAATATAACAAGTTACATATCACACTAATATTACAAATATAACTGTAATATAACAAGTTTTTATTTTCATTCCCCATAGAGAAAGAAATAAAGGAAGTGAACAACAAATGACAACATCTTATATAACTTCTGGATGGGTGTTTCATAACATTAAGTATATCTATAAACGCATAATACTATACTATAAATGAAATGAATCACTTACAGATGTGCTATTTCCTAATTAACAAGGAGTCTTTTTTTGTCACAAATAAAGCTATTACTGGCAGACATAACTTGGCATTTGCATTAATAGCAGTAAAAAAAAAAAAGCTTTTTAAAAGAATATTCTTTCAGAAGGTGTGCTGTTGTTACAGGTGAAAAACATCTGTTTCATCAATCATCTGTTTAGTCTACTGCATAATGAAACAGATTTAAGAAGACACCTGCTATATTAGATTATGTTAAAACTAAGTCTGTCTGAATTATTTTGGAACAATGATGCATAGGTAAAAGTGCTTAAAACAGGCGTTAATTAGCTATTTGAAAGTGAAAAGCAAAGAATATTGCAGTAAACCAATAATGTTGACCTAAGAGAAATTCAGCACACCACCTGATTCTTGGTGGTGAGTTAAACCAGGCCCTACAAACACAGATCCAGCCCAATCAGTCCCAGCTTTCACAGAACCATTTTACGCTGCAGTGCAAATTACCAGCGAATTGCTTTGGGATCTTCTGTCAGGCCTCTAAATGCAACTCTTATTAAACAATCCTCAGGTACAGCATGTACCTATCAGAGGATATAACTTACCTCAGGAGTCAGTTATGACACATCAAGATTCATGGCACAATTTACAAAATGTCCTTCATCAGTGCTGCCAATCAGTGTTAGACCAATATGTGGAGGAATAAGAAGTTTTAAAAGTAATATCTCCGTATCCCTTGCTCATTGCTGTATAGACCGGAATAGGCAGAATAAAAGAAAAGATATAAGATCAATACTGTAAATTTATTGTGTTCTTTAATAAGGGTCATGTTCAAACATTATCATTTGCACATTTATAGCATTGGGCAAAATGTTACTACCTATAGGGAAAAAAAAGAAGCTTTGTAGGTTCCTTCAAAAACAAATCTTAAGGCATCACAAGGCACACATATTCACACTCTCATTTACACACTATGAGCACTTTGAGAATGCCAATTAGGCTAATCTGCAGAATACCCAAAGGAAACTCACCAAGCACAGGGTGAACATGCAAACGCCATGCACACAGACCCGAGGCGAGAATCGAACCCTGGACCCTAGAGCTGCAAGGTGACAGTGCTAACCATTACACCACTATTCTGCCAGGTTTTAAGATTTATTTATACCACCTACTGTGGTACAGGAGAAATACATTTTGGTATGTGTGTTTTATTCCTTGAATTCCCAATGTAATTAATATTGTTTTAGCAAACAAAAATTATTGCTAGTAGTGTAATAAATACATTTACATTTTATAATAGTACAGCAGCATTTCTTATGAGTAAATATTGCAGGGTTTAAGAGCAATATAAAAGGTAAAACCATGTTACCAACTACATAAGGAATAATAATTTATTATTATTATTATTAGTAGTAGTAGTAGTAGTAGTAGTTGTAGTAGTAGTAGTGTGCAACCATTTTCAGTAAACATCTTATCCTTGTCATGGTCAGAGCCTGTCCTGAGGGTCGCACACGCACACACACACACACACACACACACACACACACACACACACACACTCCCCAGTGTGTTATTAACAACTAGGAGCAATTTAGTGTAGCCAGTGCACCTACTGGCATTTTCTGAGATGTGGAAAGGCGCCAGAAAACATGAAGAAAACGAAGGCATGCTAAGAAGAATTCTGGCCTCGTGTAGCTTTTACGTATTGGTAGTATACTGTATCTAAATTGAAAAAAATATATATTGTGTTTGTAATTTACTTAATTATTTTTAATGACTTTAACATAAACATACCTTCTTCTTTTTTTTTGCTTAGCTTACATATTTCACTTGATTAGAAATTCTGTTTTTGTATAAAAATTTGATACATGAATAGTTCCATTCTGGGCAGATATCTAGGATATTCTTGTTTATTTCTATCCATTAATTCATTCGTTCATTCATTCCTTGTCAGTAACCTGGTCAGGGTTGTAGTGTATCTCAGGGGCTGTGCTGGTGAAAGGTTGCTCAGTGGCTATGGCATTAAACTTCTGATGTGAAAGCTGTTAATTCAAATCTCAGGAGCCCCTTGAGCAAGGCCCTCATCTGCCTAATTGTATAAATTAGATAATTGCCAGTTGCTCCGGTAATTTGCTGTCTTATAAATATAAATAAACTAGCGTCAGTACCCAATGTTGTAGGGAAAACAATTTTTAGAAATAGTTGAAAGGTTCAATTTTAAAATAATCTGCTCAACTTTAATGTAATCAGTGCTGTCTCTACATCAGTACTGTCTTTCTGTATGGCAGAACTCTCTGCCTGATTTATTAATTCAAAGAAATACAAGGCTGAGTATCTTATGCTTTGTTTACGCTTGTATAGGATTTGTTTAGTTTCTCCACCACTGCTCACATCTAGGGGCCTGTTAGAGTGACTAGTTCACCTAATGCCATGTTTATTTGATTTTATTCTAAACGAATCAATTATTCTAAAAGTGTAGTTAAAAGTCCACAAGGAAATTCAACTAGCTCAACTTTCAGCTGCTTCCGTCCAGGGGTCGCCACTGATCTGCACAACAACTTGGCACAGGTTTTTACGCCAGATGCCCTTCCTGACGCAACGCTCCCATTTTTTTTTTTCAGGCTTGGGACCAGCACTGCATCCAGTATCTGGGGTTTGGGCATTCGCTGGGAATAGAACCCAGACCTTCTGCATGTCAGACGAGAAACCTACTATTGACCTATCTATTGAGATGCAGAACTTGCAAATAAATGTGAAAAAAGCTTAATGCTTTTTATTGATGTTTGCAGAATTTTAAAGCCAGTCTGCATCTGTCTGCCTCCTTCCTTAGTTAAAACTGGGAACTGTATCTGCATCTCCTACAGTTTTCTGTTTGTGACAAATCTTCTTAGACTTTATTTCAAGCCAGCGATTTAGCCACTCAGACAGCCAAAAGAAGTTCATTCCACCACTTGAGAAAGCGAAGCGTTTGCATGCTATTCTTGTATCTTGAGGAATAGTGGGTGAAGTCGAGCCATGCACGAGCTCTAAAGGGAATAAGGTAATACAGAGAGTGGGGTTAAAAATGTTCTCTAGTAGGTGGGGGCTAGTCCATTTTTGGCTTTGTACAAAAGCATGAGTGTATTACATCTGATGTGGGCAGCTACAGGAAGTCAGTGGAGGAAACACAGCCGTGGCATGATGTGGGAGTATTTAGCACATATACTATGAGTCATAAGACTAGATTAGACATATTTAAGGAAACCTTTTAATAATAGATTGTTTTTATTCAACAAAAGGTCAAGGTAAGTGCAACTGCAAATAATTGTTTTAATCTGTTCAATTAAACCTTTATGGAGAGTTGTGGTCACTGAAGTTCAAAGGCATTAATTCACAAATAACATAACTGATACTGTTTCATTTTATAAATAAATATTTATAAGTAAAGTCTGTTTATGTAATTTTTTAAAAAAGTTTCTGCATTTAATTTATTAAAATAAAATGACTTGTTACTAAAAAACAGGTATTTGTGTGAATAAAATAGATTTGCAATGAACTTAACTTTGTTTAATTACTTTAAAATTTTTTTTTTAAATGACCGTTATTAAAAAAAAATTTGTTGTTGTTCAAGAATTCATAAATTGAATCTTAGCCCTCCTGAAGACAATGATAATAATGCATCATTATTGCCCTAAATAATTCATAGTGCGTTACCGTTACTGTTCAATCTGCGTAGAGATGTGACCAACAATTAGCTAATGTTTAGTCCTACACTGTAATATTGTAGGTGGTGGCATAGTTTACATCACGTTAGTAGTCTGCATGCCACTGGGAAGAAATGGAGAAGAAGCCGTAATTGAATGGTTCAGGTTGGAGCCCTTGAGAGTTTGTTCTACCATTCTACATATGGGAGACAAAAATTGCATGATAGTTTAGCTTTAAATACTATTAGCGATGGGGGACGTTACTTTTTAAAGTAAGTAATTACATTACAAAATTACTGTCATTAAAAAGTAATCAGTTACATTATAGCATTATTTTGTGATAAAGGTAACTAGTTCGAGTACTTTTCCATTGTAGAAAATGAAAACTCCTCTGTGATACCTCAGACATGTTCTAGTCATGTTTTCTATCATCATCACTCAGAGAAGTTTGACCCTTAATTTGTTAACTACTAATACCCCTATCTCACCTATAGAATGCAGTTTCGCGCGGTTCATCATGATTCACCACTATTTTTGGCGCTGTGATTACGTTTCCATCTTTCCACAGACTTTGAAGAACTTTGCGGAACTTTGGGTGGTCACTCGTGGTGGGTCACAGTGCCTAACACAGAGTCAAACCGCATAGGTGAGATAGGGGTATAACGACAGGAATAACAGAGGGTGGGGGGTATCAGGGGGCAGGGCTTGTAGGACAACTTTCTCACACACACACACACACACACACACACACACACACACGGAATCACTGCTGTCTGGCTCATGGATTACATAAATTGTCTGTTTTTGAAAATATAATTAAATAACTGAGTAACTAAATGACAGACCTAACGTGTTAGATTACTTGTTACATTAAAAAAGTAATTAAAGTACTCTAACGAGTACTTTGTAATGAGTTACACCCAACACTGAATACATGTTACATTCTCATTATGGGCTGCAAAAAAGTTCTGATTCTAAAATCACTCCTGATGCACACAAACAGTGTCATCCCAAAATAAAACAAACAAACAAACAAACAAAAAATACTGAGAAATAAAAAACATAATAATTTATTAACTTTTAATAAAAGCATAAAATACGCTGCTGTAGTTGAAAGGAGCTTTTCAGTGCCGCTTTAGTCAAATATCTTATTGATTGAGAAAAGAGTGGAAATTAATGATCCATGTGTCCCAGTTTACAGAATCAATTTCGATTAATATCAGCTTTAAAGTGCACCTGTTTTGCAACAGATTGAAGCATGTCCTGCTGTTCACATTCGATCTTACATGTGTACTTCTTAGACATCAAGTCTAATAATCAAATGCTTGGATGAATGAAAATGTATGAATAAATGAGTGAATAAGAAGAAGAAAAGAAGAAATCTTAAAAAGTGAACACAAAAAGATTCTCTCCCCTATACAATGCCTCTACAATGGTGGAAAAACATGTCACTATAGAAAAATGCTTCCTGAAAGAAAGTTTCGCAATATCAAAGGTTAAACATTATTCATTGTTAAATCATCCACCATACACCACAAGTCCCTGAGAAAGAGCACATTAATAGCCACATCATTTTAAATTATTGCTGGCAGTGCTTCCCAAACTATCCTACTTTAACGAATTAATGGCACCTGACTTATATGATCTAAGAATTGAATAGATCTTTGGTTGAATTGCTACAGTTAGAAATGTTTAATCTTAGGGGACTTAAATTCAAAGTATGTCACAAGATATGTAGGTAGAGTTATTGATATTTACGCTTTTGTGACGCAGGGTTGCTTGAGAGTTGTTTGCTCTACACCCTACTGAATTTTTACTACTGAACAACACCTGTTGTGCAGGTTATACCTTCAAGATTGGTACGTTTTCCTTTCAAACAGCTCTAAAGGCAGGTTATTCAATTGCATGTACATCATCCACATTAAGCACACATCTTAAGTAACTAAAAAAAATTAAAAAGCCCTGCAGGATTGTGATATGATGGTACTTCTTTATTGGGCGCATGATAAAACTGCAGCATGCCTGAGCATAGAGCAGTGTTCTCCCAAATATATATTTTTTGCTTTTTCTTGTTTTTCTCAAAGGACCCATTTTAAAATAAATGTATAAATTAATTAATTAAGATTCACTACAGGCATAACTTGCACACAGGCTTAACGTAGATACCACTTTATTACCTTGAATGTTTATCCAGCCATTTATGATGTAGTCCACATGTGATAAATGACAACTTCATATGCATTATTAAAAACAATTTTACAAGTCAACAATAAAGTTAGAGATTTACAAATGAAACCAAATAAATGCATTTATAAGCGAAGTTCACAAACTATCCGAGGGCTTTATTTTCTTTACACTCACTCTTACCTCAGGCGGAATTATGACAAAGACTGTGACAGGAATAGAAAACTAACTTACTCCCCCATGTGAGTGAAAGGTGTACTGCAGATATAAATCACGTCAATAGCGACCCAAACAAAATCTCCTGCAATGCACCTTTGGGTCGTGATCAAGCGTTTGGGCGCCAATGCCAGAATGTGAACCCCATAGAACATCTTGGTAGAGAGTTGACATTGGCAGTGCAGAGAAGCTCCTCCTGCAGTCTGATTTAGCTTAGATGGATATGTCGCAAAGAATGGAAAAAGCTATGCAAATTAAAAGCTTGTATAGATTGATGGTGATTTAGGACATATTATTAAATAAATGGTCTCACTGCTCGTTTAAGTGAAAGGTTATCATTTTTGATTTGCAATAAATTTGTCTTTGTGGGATATTTGGTATAGACTGATATAGTCAAAAAATGAAGAAAGAATATATATATGTATATATACCACAGTACCAAGTGCGAAAACTGATTCTGAAACAGCTGTATGCGAGTGTTCTTCTAAACAATACAAATTAGCTATATTTCACTATCACTGTGGCCTTCCATTTCTGGGTCCTGGCTTTGCACGCATTCTTTGTAGACAATGGATATGTGGTACTAAAGCAGAGAGCCCAATGAATCAATTTGCCCCTGTAAACAATGTGCGGACATTTATCACCCTTGCCCGATATTAGATGCTCTTGTGAGTGTGTTTCTAGGTACATAATACATCTACTCTCTCTTGTGAGCCCCCCCCAATTGCTATGGTGAATTAGAATGGGTGACAATGACCAAGTGCCCAGGGGCTTCAGTATTCTGACATTTCAATATGTAATAAGATATACTGAGCGTTTAGCTCATATATTTGAGCAACACCCCAAGCAATATGTGTAGCATATAGATTATGCCAAAGTGAATGCTTACTAAAGGAGTAGATTTTACTTTTTTACGCTGTGTGTCCGGATAAAATAAATAAGAAAATAAATGACCCAAATATTTATTTATTTATTTGAGTGTTTGTTTGTTTGTTTGTTTATTACTTGTGTAATAGTGAAAAGTTAAAATAAATATAAAATGACATATTGCATTAATAATAATGTTTGTATCACTGTAGTATACAGTAAATTATACTGTGTGGATGGTAAAACAATGATGTATGATAATATAATAAATGTATGATAATATGATAAATATAAATTAAGAAGGAATGAAACATTAAAAGAAACAGAATAATGGAAGAAAAAAAACTTAAAGTTTAATATTTTTGTTAATCATTTGTAAAGTTTTAGTAACCTAATAATAGATTAGGTATTTAAATGTTAATTATTTAGCCCACTATGGTGTGATATTTTTAAACCTGAATACCTACACCAATCATAAATAACATAGATTTATTTACATCTATTTACAGTAGCACCTGTTGAGGGGTGGGATATATTTGGCAGCATGTGAACAGACAGTTCTAAAAGCTGATGTATTGGGTGCAGAAATAATAGTCTAGCAGTAAGCTCTGAGTGACATTGAGTATGTGATGGTGCCTAACAATAGTGCAACAAGGAAGGTCAACCAATAACAACAGGGACATATTCACCTAAGGCACATTGATGTGCATGGTGAGTAACGATAACCCAACTGGTCTGATCCCACGAAAGAGCTTCTCTAACAGAAATACTGAAAAGTGTTGGCTATGGTAGAAAGGCGTCAGAACACACACAGTGCATCATAGCTTGCTGTGTAGCAACAGGCTGGTCAAAGTGTGGAGAACTGAACCAAGGAGCAGTAGAAGAAGGTGGCCTGGTATGATAAATCACAATACTTTTTACATTATGTGGATAGTGTGGTGATTGTCATGTGGATGCATTTGCCTTAAAATTATTGCAGAGCAAATACACCCCTTCATGGCAATTTTATTGCCTAATGACAGTGGCCTCTAACAGTATAATGTTTAACAGGAAAGTTGTATGCACCTACCGCCACAATGCAAAATTAGATTAGTTACCTCCAAATGTTCAAATTTCCCAAAAACTCATAAAAATAAAAAATCTATATTCAATTCAATTTAGTTTTTATTCTCATTTATATAGCGCCTTTAACAATAGTCATTGTTGCAAAACAGCTTTACAGAATCAAAAGAAAATTTGGAAAATTAGTTTGAAATATGTATGAATTAAAATAATCAGATTGTCCTTGATGAGCAAGTAGACTGCGACAGTGGCCAGGAAAAACTCCCTGAGAGGAGACCGTAAGAGGAACCAGACTCAACAGGGGTTGCATCCTCCAGCAACACCAGCCGAGTCCTAGACCATCTTCATAGTCAAGTGGATCCATCCCCCGTCACATGCATCCCAAGCAGACCACACAGGCCTCAATGCTACGAGATCTTAAACCAAAAGCAATGAACCAGGATGAGTCCAAAGGGCATAAGTGGTCTGAATCACTGGCAACTCAGCAGCACCATTTGGGGCTTTGTAAGAAAAAGCTCTGCCATCTGCTGTAGTTTTCATAATACGAGGTACTGACAAGCAGCCTTCATCCTTTAATCGAAGAATGTGTGGCTGATCATAAAACACTAGCAGCTCACTGAAGTACTGTGGTGCGAGACCATTTAGTGCTTTATAGGTCAGTGGAAGTATTTTAAATGATTTTTAAATAACTATACTGGATTTCAATGCAGTGTGGAAAAGATAAGGGTGATGTTCTCATATTGTCTGGTCCTAGTGAGGACTGCTGCATTCTGGACATAACTGGAGCTTGTTTATGCACTTAGTTGAACATCCAGACAGGAAGGCATTAAAATAATTAAACCTTGAGGTGACAAAAGCATGAACTAATTTGTTTCATTATGTAGTAACAATATATTCCTATATGCCCTTGGCAATATTTCTGAGATGAAAGAATGCTATCCTAGTAATATTATCTGCATGAGCTTAAAATGAAGACTTTATGCTATAATCACACCAAGGTCGTTTACTGTTGTACATGATGAAACGGAAAGGCCTTCCAGAGTTACCGTGTGATTAAAATGCTTACTTCTAGCTGCATGTGGTCCTATTACAAGTACTTCTTTCTTGTCGGGATTAAGCAGAATAATGTTAATTAGCATTCACTGTCTTATGTCCTTCACACATTCCTCAAATTTATTAAGCTGCTTTTGTCTCTTCTGGCTTTGCTGAGACATGCTTATGAATTATTTTCTTAATTGAACACCAAACTTCACTTTAGCACACATACACTGGTAGCCATTTAAATCTACAAGCTGATAACGACTAGTTAAATAAGCCTTGAGACATGAAAGGAATGTTCCTACAATATTTTCTTATCTATAAATACTATGATCTAATGTATGGTGGCAAAAAGCTACAAAAAGTTCAGGTAACTCAAAAAACTCTAATCAACACAACCCTGATCAAAACCCAGTAGTTTGTTATTTAACACTTTAACCAGCACTGTCTCTGTGCTATGATAAGGCCTAAATCCTAACTGATACATTATATGAATGTTATCGCCATGTAGATCTAAACATAGCTGTTGTGCTACAAGATTTTCTAGGATCTAGGAGATAAAGGGGAGATTTGATATTGGCCAATTGTTGGACAGCTGACAGAAGTCAATGTCAGATTTTTTAATTAGAGACTAAATAACTGCTAATTTAAAAGATTTAGGTATGTAAGAATGAAGAATTTTACTATGTTTAAAAGGTTTCAGATATTTCTGGAATTATTTGTTTGAGAAAACATGTGAGCACAGGATCGAGTACACAAGTTGATGTGTACCATATGGTGTTATAGTGCTGGACAAAAAAAAACAAAAAAAAAGGCCCCACCTCATTAATTATTGGATATAAAGAATCTGCTGCCTTGACATGCCTTGACAGGTCAGTGCTGTTACGGTAGTAACGCACTAACAAGAAGGACTGTTTAAAGGTGGTTCAATGTTATAGCTGATAATTTTAGTTGTTCTATTAGCAGGATACTGGTCAGCGGAGCAAAGTTTTCTTTCATTAAAAGTGAAGTGTTTTAATGCTAAAAAAAAAAAAAACCTTCATTATAGCCGTCACTTACGGACCAATAAGTGATCAATGTTTGAAGCTGCGATGTGTACTCCCTAGTGCGCCACATGCCATCATCAGGGATGCTTTGAAATGCCATGCTTTTCCAATGAGGCATCTGGGAGAGCATGTTGGAACATTCTGTCCAAGACACTTTCTTATAAATAAAAAAAGCAGTTTATCTGTTTGATGTGCTTGGTGGACACAGTCACCTGGATACAGTGTATATGTTGTTGGTGGTGTTGCGTTTTCATGTGAAAACAGAGTAGTAAATGTACCGCTATGTGGTTTATCGTATTTCTTTTTGTTAACACAAATTTCTTACCAAATCTCTTATGCATTTACATCAGTTACTGATGTAATTGCTATTCTACCATGGAATTATACAGTAATTGGGGACAAAAACAGACACTTAGTAATTTTTCGCCCCCAATTAGTATGTATTTTTATATATTTAAAAAAGGCATTTGTTTTTTATAATACTTAGGATGAGAGATCTTTTTGCTTATTGTATTCCTCAAATTTCAAATCCTTACTTTCTGCATTTGCCTTTTGTATGCCCATTCATTTTCTCTGGATAGTACACAAAAAGCTATAGAAGATTGCAATAAAGCAAGCAATAAGAATTTAAAGCCTGGCTAATGCATCAGAGAAACAAACTTCAAAAGTTTTTTATTTTATTTTATTATTATTATTATTTTTAAAAAGGAAAGAAAAAAAAGTCACACATTGACAGTAGGAAGCTTTCACTGTTTTACCCTTCTCTGTTGTAATTTTTTTTCCTCCTAATATATTCACCTAATGCAGGATTTTTGTTGTGTTTCATTTTGATATTGTCAGGTCAGGTATATGTACAGTCTGTTATGTACAACATGAATTTGCATATGAATATCAGTAGTATAACTTATTAAAATTAAAGTATCAACTGTTCAATGATGACGACGGAATTTGGGAGACTTAAGTGTAAAATGTTCAACAAATCAACAAATCAAGCACATCCACAGCCACCTTTAAGGAGTTTATGTGATAAACTTATAGAGAACCTTATAATGTCCAAGTCAGGCCATTATCAGCAACAGCAAGTGATTCTGAGGTTATGAAATCACCAGTAGAAGTGGGGCATTGAGATGGAGAGAATGAATTCAGGTAAGAGAAAAGAGTCAGTATGACTACTAATTTAAAAGTAGCATGTGGAGAGAGAAAGAAAGGGATGATAAAGTGTATTATTATGCGTGGTCTTGGCCAGTTGTAGTTCTGAGTAGTGGTATTTAAATAACATTAAGTTTACAAACAAAAAACATCAACAAAGAAAAAAAAAAACTTTTTTGAAGGTTTGAACTTCCATATTTTAGACAAACCATGACCTCATATGGCCACATTATAAAGCAAATATGAAATGTTCTTCTGTCATACTGTATAATCATAGAAGCTAAACTGCAGGTTTGGTAAAATATTTTGGGAAAATGATGGAGCAATGAGAAATTATGTTTTTACTCTGTCTCTGCCATTGTAGTTACCCCAACAGTCATGGACTGCAGGTATGTGGTGTATAACATCTGCATTACGTTCTGTGAAATAGCACGTTCTGCAAATTGCATGTTGAGCACAAACAATATTATGAACTTTACATAGTTATTGAAGTGTAAGCTTCTATTTCATTTTGTTCTGTTTCATTCCATTTCAAAATGGTACAGTGGAACCTCGGATTGTGAGTAAAAAATATAACTTAATAAACAAGCAAGATCTTGATACACAAGTAGTACACCTGCTTTGTTTGTCAAGTGTCACGTGATGGGATTATGGGTAATCGTCTCCCAGGCTCAGTCTCAGGGCGTGTGCATCACTCGTATAGTTACCCCTTCCTCCTCTTCTTCTCTTGCCTTCACACACACACACACACACACACACAACGGAAACACTGCTTTGTCGGGATTCTTTTCAAAAGTAAAGTGTAGGTTACTTTGGTTTATTTTTACTTTACAGCAGTGATTCTGTTAGTGTGTATTCACACTCCAGTTCATTAAAGAGGTTCCTTGTTAAAGAAGTTACCGACAGAGCAGTGTTTCCATTAGTGTGTGTGTGAGAAATTCATCCCATACAGTAGCCCACACCCTTCTCTCAAATAAGAGAGGAGGGAGGGCTACTGTGAAAGACTAGAAGAGGGAGGAAGTGAGGGAGTCTTTTTACACAGCAGTCCCCTCTCTCCTTTATTCTTAGTTTAGCTTCACCCACACGTGTACACAAACACACACACACACACACACACACACACACACACACTGTACGGTGCTCTGTCGAGAATCTTTTTAAAAGGTACAGTGCAGGTTAATTTGTTTTATTTTGGCTTTATATTCTGTATTTGCTTTAATTATTTTTATATTAATATTTTTTGGTTGCAGAACAAATAATCTGTTTTTCCAGTATTTCTTATTGGGAAATTTGCTTTGATACATGTGTTTTGATATACAAGCACACTTTATTTTTTGTCTTGCTTCTGCGATAATAAGCACTGGCTTTCCTGATTTTATTAGACATGATGGACATTACTGTAATAGTTTTAATTAAGCAGAGAAATAGTGTTACAAAAACAAGAGAGGTACAAGTGCATTCTTCTGGAAGATACATGAGAGAAATATGCTGCTGTGGGAAGCTGTGGGATTTCTTTACTTAAACTTATGGGACCACATAGATGAAGCTGAAACCTGTAAAGGAGGCTAATGCATTGTAAAGTGCACTTTTGATATTGTTTTTAATGTTTTTCATGATTTTCATTTACCTTTTTAATTAAAAGTTTTTGTGTGCTACAAAACTGAACACCATGTTCCAAGTTGCTGGCATTACATCAAAATCAAAGCACAAGTTTGCTATAATTTACATTATAACTCAAGCATTGTATTATTTATATTAATTTGCACTCTTAAAAGAACTGCGAACTCAACTGTAGGCTGATTTATTTTTTGTGACAAAAGCTGTGGGAGGTGCAGTTGTAGAATTTTGAACACAAAATTCACAGTCAAATAACTAAACCAATTTTAATAAAATATGAATAAATCAATCAAAATAAATCATGCATATAATATTTCAATCAGTTGGCAATGTTTCTTGCTTGATTAAAAAAAGAAACCCTAAAAAATAACAACAAAGTTGGACAGAATTGGATCGATTGAACAGAATTTGATGTGTTGAAGCAATGTAATGTAAAGAGAAATGTCAAGTTGTGTGTACCAGTATAATTAACCTGTCCCATGTTTCATTCCAGGTACAGGCCAGCATGCTGATTACACACCATGCTTTCATGGTGCAGATCATGCTGATATGATAACAGGATATATAAGAGCAAATTTAAAATTATTTTATTTCTGGGAAATGTTTGACTATTCAGGTACTGTAGAACAGTCTGCTATGATATAACTTATGCCATATGTCATATAAATTAAGTCGCAAAAAACCTTAGGGTTCTCATGTACCCTCTACTGAAAGTGACCAAAAAAGAAATCAGTTTTTCTGCTTTATCTGCTTTAATCATTGCATGATTGATGCATATGATTGCATAATCACAGGCAGTTAAAGCATTAAATTTGATAAGTCACCTCTTTATAGAAGTGTTTGGATATCAGGAGCTGTTTTGAAGCACAAAAATATTACATTTCCACGCAAGTTGGAACAACTTATAAATAAATAAATAAATCCCATTAAAAAGAGGTGAACCAATGATCAAAAGTATACAGTATGTCCTAATGGTGCTTTAATTACCATTCTACCTACTGTACTCATTAGTTTATTTGTACAGTATGGAGTCAACCAGAATGCCTATTACGGCCATGCTCACCGCTGCCGCAAAACGACATCGGGCAAAATGAATCAGTCACCTTTCAAAATCATTTGTGAAATGACCACCAGGTGGCGCAAAGTGCCATCAAGTTGATCATCAAATCATCAAAACAGTGAAGCAATGAGCATTTACTTGCATCCTAACAGTCGTTCACATAAAGCAATGATCAATAGCTCATGATACATACATTTAAAAATTTAATCATACATATTTACCTCTTTTACATGGAAACTTTACAGGCTTGTAACTGAATGATTTACCCTGACAAAGAGCCATATAAGAACAGTGGCAGTTAGCACACCTAAAAATAGATGCAAGATTCTTTTTTTATAATCTAAATTAAAATGCTTTTCTAAACATGGGCTTTTGTTGTTTACTTACAATATTTGTTAATTTAATTTAAATGAGGCTTGAAGCAGACATTTCGCCTTCTATAAGTATATATTTTTCACCTCTGTGAGGCAAGTGTATAGTACAGTGGAACCTTGGATTATGAACATAATTATGTTCATAATTATGGAAGCGGGCTCATGTATCAAAACACTCGTAAACCAAATCATATTTTTCCATAAGAAATAATGGAAACTCAAATTATACATTCAAACTTATTTATAAAAATAATTAACACAAAATATAAAGTAAAAATAAAACTAATTACCCTGTACTTTACCTTTTTAAAAAAAAGTTAAAATAAATCCAAACAAATAAGTGTTTCCATTTGTACACGCAAGCAATGTGTGTTTGTTTGTGTGTGAAGCTAAAGTAAGAGAAGAGGAGGAATGAGACCCTTCCCTCACCCTCTTCTCATCATTATTTGAGGTTCACACACATGCACACACACAATGGAAACACTGTTTCATCATGAAAATAAACAAAAATCTTTCTAATGACACTCATGAAGATGAGCGCAGACTAATGGAATCACTGCTGTAAAGTAAAAATAAAAAAATTAACCTGCACTTTACCTTTTTAAAAGAATTGCAACAGAGCAGAGTTTCTGTGTAGAGCAGAGTGTGTGTGTGTGTGTGTGTGTGTGTGTGTGTGTGTGTGTGTGTGTGTGTGTGAAGAGGCACGGTGTCCAATGACGCGCGCCTGCAAACTGCAGGCTGATACAGAGAGAGAAAATGGATCTTTAACCTCTCTAATGAGACTTGCTTTTGCTTTGCACATGTGTGTTATGATACACGTGCGCTGTACACACACGCATACGAACACAAAATAAAATATATGTTTTACACACACACACGTGATCACAGTGTTATAGTAAACTGTTCACACGTGCACAGATGTTGATTATACCAGTGAGCGACGGGCACTAAGACCCAGCAGGGGAGACAATTACCCACAACTGCAGCACAAGAGAGAGAAAAATCATTGGCTCAGTTGTGATCACGTGACGCTCGGCGTGAAAAAACAAGAACCGCATGCGTGATACATGATACTTGGTATTCCTAAACCAAGACTTGTTCGTTTTCCAAGTCAAAATTTATTAAAACTCTTTGCTCGTCTTGCGGATCACTCGCAAACCGCGTTACTCGCAATCTGTGGTTCCACTGTATAAAGTTTGATTTCATTATTTTACAAAATCATAACGTTTTGTTGTCATTGTCAGTGCACTTAATTAAAGTAGTGACTTATAAAGGTTATATAACTTATATAGTTTTATAATATAGTTTGAGTATTGAGTACCATCTGTGTATATATGTGTGTGTGTGTGTGTGTGTGTGTGTACATATATATATATATATATATACACACACACACACACACAGAGTATATACAGTACATACTGTATATAAACTGTATATATAGTGTCTAATCATTTTCAAAACTCCATGTTTGAGCAACTATAAAATATTCAGCCAGTTCAGTTCAGTACCTCTGAACCAGAAGTTTTTTTTTTTATTAAAATAAATGTTTTCCATCAAGGTTACGCTAAACAAATTAATTGCTGGATTTGATGAGGCCTGAATTTTAAGTGGCCAAGCTGTAGACAGAGAATTTTAATGGCGCAGGCTTCCTGTGGAGAGAACGTGTCTGGCTGCGTTTTCGAACTCATTAGCACCATGCCATGATAGAGCCTAATGCCCTCTCTCTGTAGAGGGTTTGCGATGGGGAAAGACAGCACAGAAAAATATATCTGATGTGCTTGTTTGCAATTTCCATTATTTCTCATCAGTATTTCCTCAAAACTACAAACCACCTAGACACTAAATAGCTTATCTGTTCCAACTTTCACTATTTCAATATGCTTTCAAATAAATATCAGCAAGCAAGGATGTTACCTCACAGTTCCTGGCTTAGCAGTTTGGTGATGAGTCAGGGTTCTCTGCATGTTAGAGTTTTTAATGTTCTCAGTCTTTTGCTCACCTGCAAAAAAAATCAACCTAGTAGATGGATTGTCTGCACTAAAGTGCCTTTAGTTTATTCATCAATTCACACTAATAAGAATTTTATACTTCTTATTCTCAATAGCTGATTATCAAACAGATCATGACATTTGAATGTGTTAAAACGATGCCTGTAGTATAAAATTACTCAGAGAGTCTTAGTAATGCTTGAAGGATGGGGCATGAGAATGTCAGTGCTATTGGTCTGATCCAGCGGAGGACAGTCTTTACTGGAATTTAGATCAGTTCATTAGTGTCAAGGTTAAGTTTCAGATGTTGGGTGTTCATTCAGAAACATATGTCAGAATGATCATCTAGTTTGTCTGAGCAACTCTGAAGGTCGAATGAGAAAAAAAAAATAGGACTCAAGCTGTGTCATGTGCCTAGAAGTAAAAAGAGAAGCAATAAGATCTAATTAGAGCCCAGGGCTTTAATTTAAAGAAGGAAAAGTGAGGTCCAAGAACTGACCCAGGAGGGAATAGAGGAACACCTGACCATCATATTCATTTGAGAAGTTGGTCTTCTATGTCCTCTGCTCTTCTGGGAATAATTTAAACTAAATTTCGAAACATCACTTTACGGATTCGACTGATTCAGCCAGACTACCATAAAAGCATAATAATATATGATGTAACTAATGTTAGGTGAGAATGCTAACATTAAGTTACAACTACAGTAACTTAGTACTTTCCATCACTTAATTTGTGGAGCTTACTTTGTGCACAGGAGCATTGTCATACTCAAACAGCTTTTTGAGCAATTAATATTATCCTTTTATTTATATAATTTGTGATTTAACCAATGTTAAAATATCTATTTATATTGAGAATGTATTAAACATTTACAGTATGAGAGATATTTTCTGCAGTGTGCTGATTTTAGATAGATGAGTGTGTTCTATCAAGGTTTTCAAGCTCATTTGTATTATTGGTGTTCACAAGACAAAATATTGGCTATTTGTTCGTTCAGTCATCCATCCATTCATTTGTGTTGAGGGAGTTGGAATGGGGCTCTTGGGGATCCTTATCTTGGTGCAAGTTCCATCTGTGGCCAGGTCTTAACCTTCTGGCAAAGGAAAGAACAGATTTGGCCTAAACCTCCCTGGTAATGATGGAAGAAATGATGATGCAATCAATCTTCACAAGGGCCTCTGGACCATCAACCACAAACCAGCACCAAAGCCTCCTTGTATGCAGCTCTCATTTTTCACCAAATATATGCTGGTCTTAACTGTAGATGCCATGTTATATTTTTAGCAATCCAAACAATTATTACTATATTTTAATAGGTCAAAAATTAATTCCAAGTTTATTGTCTTATGTCTTGTCTTTCGACATTTTCTCTAGTTGCAACATGACCATGAACAGGATAAATGAGATCCTTCTGGTAGATCAGGGTTGTTGAATGCCAGTCTTTGAGAACTGTCCAGCACAGGTTAGTGACTCTTCTGCTCAAACACAAATGATTCAACAAATCTGTTAATTACCAGGTTCACTTTGGGAATCAGCTGGTAAGTTACAAACTGTGCTAAAGCCCAGCAGGACTGAAGTTGTAGGACACTGTTCTACCAGAAGCATTATATCCATTATATTAATGATCATGTTGTAACTTTAGAAAATCCTAAAACACTGGGCATAATGCAAAAATCTTATCTGGGATGGTAGTGCATTGCTTCATAGCATGCACACACAGTACTGTATATGGCCAAAATATGTGGAGATCTAACATTAATATTTTGCTTCTCTGTGGAAATGGAGTGGCCTGCACTGCATCAGGTCTACTTGTCTTACATTAGTGCCTGACCTCACTAACACATATTTGTTTTCGGTTGTCTACATACTTTGGGCTGTATAGTGTACAATTGTACACCCATCCATGACAAATGCTTCCTTTTTTGCAAATTTCAATGACTTGATTTTTGGAGGTAAAGAAAAAAAATGGAAGAAAAAGCATTCAAGGAAAAATCTACACAGATTTTACTAAGGATTTTGACTGTTGCACCTCCTTCTTTTATGCATGCAAAATCCAGTAGTTTGTAATATTTTTTTATTAGTAGTAGTTTATATTTCTTTTCTGGCATACACATTTTTCTGTAAGTTGTCATTTTGTGGTGGAATACTGACATTTGAAAATAAGAAATATCATTCATATCACCACTGTGTTTAGCAATTATAGAAAGGTAAGCTGGTACTCTAGAACGTGCTGTGCATGGCAGCAATAACACATATGAAGTGTCTTTAATTAGTAATCATATGCTACATTAACCAAAACCAGAAAGCAGTAAGCACCAGGCAACCAGGATGACACATTGACACACTCTGACTTTCATCCTCAAAGAGACCCAATTATGTAACCCATTGAGATTAATGAGGTCCTGACTACATGCAGAGTGTTTGAGGTACTACTGAGTGATGTAAACCTTTTTTGTAAGAGATGCAGACCACAGTATTTGTGCAGCACATTCAGCGACAGCACTTTTCATCTTGAGATATTTCACTGACCTCTACTAAGATTACCTTGACATGTGGTGTGTAGGTCTCAGAAAGCTAATTAATCCTTGCTGACCCGATTCTCTCTCGGATTGATCAAAAATGAAGCATCAGGCTCTTCACAAAGCATCCACAGCCAATTTAGCACATGTCTGAAGAACATTTACATACGTTATGTACCAAAAAATCACATGGTAACATACGATACTTTATTACCATTTAACCTAATCCATAATGTAGCCTAGAATAGACCAGTGGAATATTAATTTCCATGTCTGAGCTAAGGTATGTTATTGGGTAACTTTTGCTATCTATAAAGGATTGACATTTTATGACCTTAGCACAAAACTGTTTTATCTTGTTACTGAACATCCCTGTATTTTGGGTTTGTGTGTATGTGAGTGTCTTTCTTTCTGCCTAGGGATTTCTCAAAAGATAACAAAATCATGAGGAGGGATTGGCATGTGGGGAATAACGTTATCTCTTAGAAGAATATTAAAGGACAGTTATCTGGTGTTTTTTTTTTTTTTTAACATCGGTCCTGTTAAAAGCCAACACCAACCTTCTTATGTATCTCAACTTAATGCTGGCTTTGTACTTTGTTGATTCTCAGCTTTATGCTTGCTTTTGAAATGTGTATAATAATGCTATTATAAATAATGCTATGTAGGGAATTTGCCAGCTTTTGCTCTTTGTGATCTTAAAATTTATGCAAGCTTTGTGATTTGTGTATTTGAAGCTTTATGCTTGCTGTACATATTTAAACATTATCTTTATGATTAAGACAACATATGCCATGCATTATTACTTCTCCCTTTACACAAAGCAGGTGATTTCATTAATTAACTCTACGCTATCTGATATGATCTTCAGGAAGCAAGCATGGATTGAGGAAATGGCTCCAGAGTACAACAGATGTCTTTTTCGATTCTATGCCCAGCTGGATTCAGTAAGTTTTAAAAAATAAAAGACTTATTCGTAAATATTGATTGTAGTGTAGCGATTTAATTGCCTGAAATAACAAATTATTTTTATCAGCATTTAATTAAAAAATTATGCAGACAGCTGTTCTTTGAGGACTTTTGTCTCCAGTCTCTCAATAGTTCAGGACTGGAACTTTCTACAGTATACCTGACTCTTCAGTAATAAACCGGCGTAACAGCGTTGACCCTTTGTGCACGGGCGGCACCAGAAAGCACGGACACGAGTCGAGGTCTTATGGGAAAAAGGGTAATTTTATTTAAGGAAAAGGGGAAAGGATTGGATTCCAGGAAGGAGGATGGAAAGAAAAGGGAAGGATTGATGTGCACGTGCAGGTCTGATGGGCAGTGTCCAACTGGCATGCGGGCACAGGCTGGTGAGCGTCGGACAGAGTGGCAGCCTGTGCCCACGTGGGCAGCAGCTCTTTTTGCAGTTCGCTCATGCGATCCCATCATTCTATTTTGATTCTATAAAGCTGCTTTGTGACAATGATCATTTGTTAACAACTCTATACAAATAGTTTTTTTTAATTGGACTTTCATCTCAATACTTTGTACCACTCAGTACCATACTCAGTACCACTGTGCTGTAAATATTAGATAATTGTGCCCTTTATACCTGCATGAAACCTTAAAAGCTTTCCCATTCTTTGGAAACCCTATGATTTAAATAGGCAAGGAATGTAGTTGTTATAGCTTAATTAATTCATTCATTAATTCATTTTCCTTCTCCCTGACCCTTTCCTTGCAGCAAGCTCTTTTTTCAAGGCATTTCATCACAATACCCAATCTTGTGTGTGTGGTCTTTGATTTATTACATGACCCTATTATCCCTTGACAACAAGCCTAATTTTATCTTTTCTTTTTTCTTTTGTAACAAGACCTAAAAGGATCATGACAGCATGGGAGAAAAAAACATTTTAAGATCTACGGACATTTTTTTTTTTTTGCTTTTGTCATTTCAGTTATCCTCAGTTAACATTATTAAATTGCCAAATGCAGATGCAATAAAGTGAAAATCCTGTTTGATTTTATATGGTTCTTAAATATCAATATTATCAGTCCTTATTTTCCTTTATCTACACTCAAATAATATAAATTGCTGTTAACAGATCAGCAGTTAAAACTTTTATTTTCATGTCTTCTTCTTTTTTTCATCTTTTCTTTTTCAGTTTTGGATGTATGTCAGGTTTCTAACATTAGTGAGCATGTACTGTAATTCACTGTAACATTTTAGTAGGCTTCTCAACTGAGTATAGGAAAATACATGACTTCTCCACTGACCTTATTGAGTCAAGGTATGCTAGCTATATTTATTTACAAATTGTTTGTTTTTAAATTGTTCGGAACATTCAATTAGCATTGGAATCCCAGAAGGATTTTTTTTTTCATAATAATACATAAGGCTTACATATTCATATTTTATTTGACATTTTTTCTTACATATTTAATATGATGGAATAGTAGATATCATGATGGCCTTGCATCATCATAGGATCGATTCCTGACTTTGAGCCTGTGAGTATGTGTGTGTTTGTGGGGAGTGTCCTCCTCATATTTGGTGAGTTTCCACTGAGTACTCTGGTTTCCTTCCACAGTCCAAAAAGATGCAATGTAGGATAATTGCCATTTCCGCATTTCCTGCAGTGTGAGTAAGTGTGTGTGCATGCTCCAGATTCTGCGACCATGCGCAGAATATGCGGTAGAGAAAATGGGAAAGTGAGTGCATTGTTTTGGTACCTAGAAATGACAATTAGTAGTTCTGTCCTGCAGTGCAAGGATTATTGTTAAATAAATGGTGTGGTTGGGAGTGGAATTTGGTTTGTCTTTCAAGAGATCACACAAGCACACACAACAAGCAATTTTGGAAAATGCACGTGAGCCTAATCTGCATGTCCGTAGACTGTGGGAGGAAACTGGAGTACCCAGAGAAAACCACCCAAACACAGAGAGAACATGCAAATATGTAGTTTGACTGTAGTCTCTGTCTCCTCAATCAACATACACTTATAGGGCTTCCATATAATAAGTTTTTTTTTTATTATTATTATTAATCTTTTTTTTGTTGTTGTTAAATTTGTAATTGGCCAAAGTTGCAGTTCCAGCATAGAATCCATGCCGTGCAAGATTTAAGACTCAAAGCTAAAGGCTACCCAGTTAGGGGTCTTACCCAAGGGTCCAGCAGTGCATACAGGGATATAAACAAACACATTTCCATTTTCATGCATAATACAATAGCTGCTGAGCTACAGCTCCTGACAATGTAGAACATCTGCCTTTACCATCATTTTACAATGTCCCTTTTTTTCACTAAAAGTCTTCTTTACCAATTCTTGGTGCTACCTCTGCATTTTCTATTCTAGCCTCTGCATTTATTACCAAGATGTAAATAGAAAATGTTTTTGATATTTTTTAAGCCTCCAATGGAAATGAGGTTATTCCCATAGTGATATATTTACTATAGGTTTCTAAGAGTATGCTCCATTTCAGGGCAGGTGAGAACCACCTTGGGCAAAATGCATTTTTATCACAGTAAGATTTCTGGACTATTCAATAGGGAACAGAAGCCTTTTTGTCATTTCACACAGACTAGAAAATATGCTCGGGGAAATCAAGTAGATACTTTCTATGAGGGTAATTTTCTAAAAAGAATCTTCTGCCAACTATTCTGGGATGGAAGCTTTTTTTAAGTTACATATAATTAAGGTTGCCGTAGTGGTGTAGTTAAACAAAAGCAAGGGCAGTGGCAAGGACAGATCTCCTTTGCTGTGTTAAATTAAAAATAAAAATCTGTTAGGGGTTCTAACCTGACATTTAATCAATTTCAGGACACCTATTTGGAATATACAGTATATAGAAATACATCAAGTTGTATGCTGCTCCTTAGTTGACAAATAGGTCTTAGTCACCAATCCTTGGCTATTTGAATTAACCAATGATCTAATGAAGTATTGTTTCTTTGACTGTTTCTTTTACATAGGTCAATAATATAATTAAATAAAACAGACTAAATGAAACTAATAGGGCTGTACCAAATGTAAAGCACAAGTGGGCATAACTTTTTTTTATTTTTTATTATTATTATTAACGGACATAGATCATTTAAATTGCACAGGTTGGTAAACACTTCCTTTATACAAAGATATACAGTAACTCAACATACAGAAGTCTCCATAATAAGCAATGCAATTGTGACATCATTGAACAAATCTCATTCTCTTTGATGATGCAGGCGAACTCTTCAGAGGGTGGTGCGATCAGCTGAGCGCATCATCCACACCGAGCTCCCTGACCTGCACTCGATCTACATCAAGCAGTGCTGGACCAAGGCCAGGAAGATCATGAAGGACCTCAGCTACCCCAGCAATGGACTGTTCTCTCTGTTGAGGTCAGGAAAACGATTCCGCTCCCTGAAGGCCAACACAGAGAGACTGAGGAGGAGCTTCTTCCCGCAGGCGATWCGGTCTCTTAATCAGTACAACACACAGTACTGATCCATTTTGCACATACACACATACTTCTGCACTCAGGGCATTCAAGTCATTCGCTCACTAGTCCTCACTGCACACCTGCTCACTCATGGACATTATGCACATAAGACACTTTAAATATGCACACAAGCCACTTTAACATGTCACTTCACTGCATATTTGCACACACCTGGACATTCCGTTCCTTATGTTCACTCCATTTCAATATTTTTTATTTTCTATTTGTACAGTTACAATTTTCCATTCCAATATTTTCTATTTGTACAGTCCTTCTCACTTTCTTATTTCTTTATATCTTCGTTGAATGTATAGTTGTACTTACATACATTTTATATTTTATATTTTATTATATTTTATTTTATTTTATTTTATTCTTCTTAGTCAATTTTTACTTATATATATTTTTCTCAAATTTACTTTGGTTCAAATATTTATTTCCTTTATAGATATTCTTTCTTATTCCTTCTTAGATAAGTTTTTTGTTTTTTTGTTTTCTTTCTTGTTCTAAGGTCAGGGCAGTTGCTTAAGCATTTCACTACATAATCATACTGTGTAGGATTGTGTATGTGACAAATAAAATTTGAATTTGAATTTGATACACTTTATCGCAGTTAATGGTTTGTCTTCGATGCTGGTTTCCCTTCTTTAAACTTCATTCATTACTCTAGCCAATAGTGTCATCTTCATAAACATTCTTTAGTGCAGTTGGAGACCATCAATTGCTACAAAGGGAATTTGAAAAGCTAGTCTCAATAATAGCATCCATAACACTTCGCATCCTTATTGGACACTTGAAAATTTATTATTAATCAGGAAACATTTTGACTATGAACTGTGGTGATCTGTCTGAAAACTATATGGTAAATTAAATATATTTGATTCATGGTTTAATCAGTCGTAGTGACTAATTAAACCATGAATCAAATATAAAATGTTTTTGAACTTATTTTTTTGGTTTTCCGGGATGTCTACAACAGTGTCATGCTCCACAGTCGCTTTAAAAGTCTTTCTGGTTTTCGCCTAATTAAATCTATAATATAACTTCCAGCTTGTCTTGTATCTTCTTGTATTGCATCTAATCTGTTCTGTTTACTGTTTCTGCTATCATGTGTTTTCCCATTTTCCTTTTGTACCTGTATTGTCATAGTTCTTTGTTTTATTTGTCTGTTTAAAAAAGGTTTTCATTTGGGACTTATGCAGACCCTTACACAAAGAAAATGTATTTCTGTATATATTAGCTGTCAACATATTGAATGATTTAGTGTTTTGATCTAAATATATTCACAATATACCTGAATAATATATGTATTCATATATTACAATATATTGATAAATACATAAGGAATTGCCACTTTTCATATATTTAGAAATATATTTAAATCTATATCTTAATTTATGTAATTTTATATTTAACAATATACAACAAAATATATCTATCTATTTATTTATATACTTTACAATATTCGTATGGCTCATTTGCTTATGCAGGACATATATATTTGCTTATATATAAAACCATAATGCGATTAAAGCCAGATATAAATGAGATGCATGAGACACAAATGAGACATATTATAGTTTTATCGAACATATCAAAAATCAGCATACAGTGATAAGCTACAACAAACACCACCTGAGACCAGTCAGTGTCCTGACCTCTAACCACCACAAAATTAAAACCAGCAGGTTAATAATATTAAAAATATTACAGTTTACTATTATCACTAATTTGTAAATCAAGCCCATGTGTAAAATTGAATACTAAATGGAATAAATGTAAATGTGCAAAATACAATATGGAGTTTTTATTGTGTAATAAATGTAGAATATACACAATATAACAGACACCAGCTACATCTGGCAAATCAAGACACTAAATGATACTGATACAAAATGTTACCCAACCTGACAAATATATTAAGTGTCACACTGCTCAACTCAAAGTATGATTCATACAGGAGTTACACAAAGTCCACAGCATTGTGACAATCTTCCCATGAAAACAATCAGTCAAAAAGGAGATAAGGGAAAATTGGTTGCTTGCTGTATGTTAAGGATACGGGAACAGGTGTCATGATATGCGCCTGTGATGGGCTCACTGCCGGAGTTCTCGCCGCTCTCAAACACTTACACGGCCCCTGTTCCCAGCCAGAAGCTGCCCAGTCGCTGGACACCAGAAAGGATTTGAATTTGTATTTGTATTATGGCAAAAAAAAAAGCAGCTAAGTGAAAAAAAAAAACGAGCGGCCGTTATTACTTTAAGAAATGAAGGTCAGTCAGTCCGAAAAATTGGGAAAACTTTGAAAGTGTCCCCAAGTGCAGTCACAAAAACCATCAAGCGCTACAAAGAAACTGGCTGACATGCGAACCGCCCCATGAAAGGAAGACCAAGAGTCACCTCTGCTGCGGAGGAGAAGTTCATCCGAGTCACCAGCCTCAGAAATCGGCGGTTAACAGCAGCTCAGATCAGAGAGCAGGTCAATGCCACACAGAGTTCTAGCAGCAGACACATCTCTAGAACAACTGTTAAGAGGAGACTGTGTGAATCAGGCCTTCATGTAGAATATCTGCTAGGAAACCACTGCTAAGGACAGGCAACAAGCAGAAGAGACGCGTTTGGCCTAAAGAACACAATAAATAACACAATAAAGAAAACTCGCTGAATGAGATGGTATGTCCAAACTTTTGGTCTGTATGGTATTTTTTTTTTTTTTTTTTCCCCGAATGGTGAGCCTGCATCCATCCCTTCCAATGCCATGCAGTGTTCTGGCCAATTAATGTATGAAAATGGTCAAAATAGTCGAGAAGTATTAGCGTACAACAATACATTTCTTTTGATTTGGCTTATTATTACAGTAACATATCAAAGTGGTAAGAAGTTCAAAGTCCAACTTGCTTTGTTTGTCTTTTAGACTGGAACTATGTTTTATATTTTAATACTAATCAAAATAAGAGGCTTAACAACTACAAACGTTCAACAAATAATATGTTTTATCTGCCCCCAGATATGAAAGTGCATTGTTTTGGAATAAATTTAGTTAAACTTTGCTAAAATTCCTGTAGCCATAAAATCAAGTACTGATGAAAAAAAAAAATCTACTGTATGCTTATGGTCTGTACAGTTTGATAGGACATGTTTTAATCTTTTAAACTGAATGTTGTTGTGGATCAGTTTAACTTGCCAATCAGACAAAAGGTCATTGGGTGCACTTTTACCTAATGGGATGGGGTTGGAACAATGCCTAATCTAGTCACCTTTAAAAGCAATTATTTCTAAGCATAGGTCACTGCAAGAAAAAAGGCCAGATTTAGTTTTCTGTGCATTTTATAATTCCTTGAATGTCATGATAATCAAAACAGACTGGCATACTGCAGACGGGCATGTCATGTTCCAGTCTTGCGAATCAGCACAGACATATTTCATTGTGTTCTCATTACATAGAGACTTTTAACAGAATGACAGGAGAGAGAATTGTCTAAGATCTAAAATTTGACCCTTAAATCAAATACTAAGAGACAATAAAAATAAAGAAAGGAAAACCTTTTTGGAAATTCTACTTGGGTTAACGTACAGTAGTTATTGGAATTTCTGTATCAGTAGGTGGTGTAATTTTTGTGTTTATGATTCCTATTTTAAATATCAGTATAATTGTGAATTAAATAATTTAAAGATGACATAAGTTTGCAAAAATTTCCAAAATGTGTCTGTTCTGGGATGCTTGATTTTCTCTCTTTTGTACTCCTTTTTCAAACATCCCATTCGTTTTTTATAGCTTTATATAAACTCCCCTCAAAGCCCCCATTTGAGGCAGTGCATTTCCCTAGCCAATCAGAATGCAGGGTCTGTAAATGTCAATATTTGGAACATTATCAATAATTTCCCATCCACTTTTAAGATTTTCCCTCACCCTCCTTCCTGATCCCCAATATTAGGTATACAAAAGTTATAATACAAGTGCTGAAGAAGGCTAGATTAAACTTTAGTGATTACCTGATAACTACAAACAGCTAGCCTAACATTTCTTAAGAACGAATGAAAGCTTGATTAACCCTTAGTGATTAGTCACTTAACTGCTACAGTAACTGCCTATGATTAACCTAGCCCTTTTCATATGCCAAAGATGGTTAGGTTATTTTTTACCCATTAGCTGCTATTTACCTGCTAACCAATAATGAATATCTTTTAAATAACGTCCAGATAATGGCAGCACTTGGTAAAACAGTGGGGAACTGAGCACTTGATATACTGTATATGCAGTCAAAATAGAGGGAAACTGTTGTTTATGGAAGAATTGACAAAATATATATTATACACACTGTATGAAGACACCCTGTAAGGTGAACTAGTTACCAGTTTTATTTCATTATTTTGTATAACTGGGATGTTTTTAACCCAGCTGCTGGATAAATATTGGATGAACTACATTCTGGGTTAATTTATCCCAGCAAAATGAGTTATTTATTTAACCCAGCGGTAGAGGTGGTATGTTTAATGACAGTCTTAATATGTCTTCTGTTTCTGTCTGTTAAAAAATCCTTTTTATTAAGTTTTTTACCTTGGCACACCATTTAAAAAAAAAAAAAAAACACTGTTGTGTTATTTTGACCCAGCAGTTTATTCTTTGGCGAACTTTCTGAATTCTCCACTTCTGACTGGATCATGCTCAGAGCATTCAGTATTTTATGGTAAGTTAATGTAAATTTTTACAATTTCTTTTACTAAGTTGTAGTAGGAGCAAACATATTTTATTGTTCAAATTAAATACTTTGATATGGTGGCGTAGGATTAATATTTTTTTATCATTGTTTTTGTTATTTAAAAAAAGATTAATGTTTCATCGTTAAGTTATAGTTTATAATGAGCTTTTTCTTTATCCTTATGAAATATTTAAGATGTAAATTCATAACTTAAATATTGTATTCATCTAAGGTTTGTTGAGAATTTGAAATGGGGTGAGTCTTTTGTATTAAATCCAGATCCCGCACATGTTAAATAGTAAGGTAAATTAGTCAGAAATATACACTAAATTCATTTTCACATGATGTATTTTCGTGTATGGACAAGAGAAAAAAAAACGTTTGCATTAAATACATACGTGGCTGTACGTCCTTAACAAAAATGCTTGACGTAAATATTAGTTATATTTCAACACTAAGTAATCACTGGATGGTGAACCAACATGATAGGAATGCTATCTGCAAAATATGGAGATGTCTGGAGCATTGTTCCATGTTTTGCGCCTTGGTGATGAAACAAGAGGGACTTGACAGACCTTTCACATTGTTGGAGGCAACGCTATTGATACAGTCTCTTTGGTGGAGGCTGTTGATGTTTGTTTTAAAATGTTTTTTTTGTCATTGCTCTTAACTACACAAAGCACCTGATAGTTTCTCCTGCATACTGTAGATCAGATTGATGGACACGAATACTCATCTGTTACATTTTTGAAGACAACAGTTTGTACATCACACATTTAAATAAACAATATTTTTTAAAGTTTTACCTGTTTTGTTTTTATTGTCATTTTGAAGGAAATTAAATAGTAATAGTTAAATAACTAATAATTAAAATATTAAGATAGTGAATGTTTGATGTCATGTGGGCATTATACAATTTGTATTGAAAACTTTGTATTAAATGCAAAAAAAAAAAAAAATGCAATTCAAAAAAGATTTACAAATGGTCACCTTGGGATTATACGGTCGTGGCCAAAGGTTTTTGAGAATTACATAAATATTGGAAATTGGAAAAGTTGCTGCTTAAGTTTTTATAATAGCAATTTGCATATACTCCAGAAAGTTATGAAGAGTGATCAGATGAATTGCATAGTACTTCTTTGCCATGAAAATTGACTTAATCCCAAAAAAAACTGTCCACTGCATTTCATTGCTGTCATTACAGGACCTGCTGAGATCATTTCAGTAATCGTCTTGTTAACTCAGGTGAGAATGTTGACGARCACAAGGCTGGAGATCATTATGTCAGGCTGATTGGGTTAGAATGGCAGACTTGACATGTTAAAAGCAGAGTGATGCTTGAAATCATTGTTCTTTCATTGTTAACCATGGTGACCTGCAAAGAAACGCGTGCAGCCATCATTGCGTTGCATAAAAATGGCTTCACAGGCAAGGATATTGTGGCTACTAAGATTGTACCTAAATCAACAATTTATAGGATCATCAAGAACTTCAAGAAAAGAGGTTCAATTCTTGTTAAGAAGGCTTCAGGGCGTCCAAGAAAGTCCAGCAAGCGCCAGGATCGTCTCCTAAAGAGGATTCAGCTGCGGGATCGGAGTGCCACCAGTGCAGAGCTTGCTCAGGATGGAGCACTGTGCCATAAGGCAAAAGTGATAACTAAGTGGCTTTGGGACCAAAACGTTGAAATTTTGGGTCCATGGCCTGGAAACTCCCCAGATCTTAATCCCATTGAGAACTTGTGGTCAATCCTCAAGAGGCGAGTGGACAAACAAAAACCCACGAATTCTGACAAACTCCAAGAAGTGATTATGAACGAATGGGTTGCTATTAGTCAGGATTTGGCCCAGAAGTTGATTGAGAGCAGCCCAGTCGACTGATTCTTTGCATAAATGACATGTAATTGTCGATAAAAGCCTTTGAAATGTATAAAGTGCTTGGAATTATATTTCAGTACATGACAGAAACAACTGAAACAAAGATCTAAAAGCAGTTTAGCAGCAAACTTTGTGAAAACTAATATTGTGTCATTCTCAAAACTTTTGGCCACGACTGTAGGGTTTTGACTGCAATTTTTGTCAAAATTGAGTTATTCGCATTTTCTTATTCTGTGACAATCTATTTACATTATCTGAAGTTGTGTACATTTTGGGGCTTTTTTGAAAATAATAATAATTTTAAAAAATCTAATGGAATGTGTCAAGCCAGCAAGTGTGTTCATTTTACCCACTGGTTGGGTCAAATAAAATAACCCAGCACTTTTTAGCATTTAACCCAGCAAGAGTGTCAATTTTATCCACTGGTTGGGTCAAACAACCCAGAATTATGAGTTAAATAGTTAAACACTTGTTTCAAAACAACCCAGCTCATGTTCTGTCCAATAGTGACCCAGCTGCTGAGTTATGATTGGATTGTTTTTTTAACCCAGCAGTCTTTAGAGTGTAAAGTATTTCCAAATAAATAAATAAAATAAAATAGTCTCAGCATTTTTAATACCCCAACCTAATTTAATGGATGAGCAAAATAATTTACATTGTATTATCAAAACAGCATTTTCCCCACTTTTTCATCCATGCATGAAAGAGATAATAAGAGCCTACAATTTATGATAAGAATATGATGGCAAAAACATTCCAGGTCACTTGAAAGTGCAAAACAAGATTAATGCTGTAGAATAAATAACATATTTCAGCATCAGCACAGTATTAGTCCATGAACGTTTACATGTGCAACACCGCATAAAAACTTTTTTTTTTCTTTCTTTTTTTTTAAAGTTCCGTTTCCTTTGTTTTTACAATGCACTTTTTGGGGCATTTCAGTTTTATGGAGCAAAATACAGGCTTGTATATATGCAAATTCATTAATTATGGACCCACAATGCAATTTACTAATCCTGCCTTCAGGTAGGTTGGAGCCCAGTTTTAGATTTGTAGGCAAGTGTCTGTTTTAAATCCAATGCTAGCAGCCACAGAAAGCCAGTGAAGGGAATACAGCAATGTGGTGATGTTTTGGGAGATTGAAAACAAATCAAGCGGGTTCATTCTGGATCAGTTGCAAGTGTCAAATGTCATGAAAAGTAAGGCCTGCTATGAGTGAGTTGTTGTAGTCCAGGCTTGAGATGACTAAATTCTGAACAAGCACCTGAGTACCTGCTGTAGAGAGAAATAGCCAGATCCTTGTAAAGGAGAATCCTACATAACTAGGTCAGGTCAGCATTATAAGAAAAGTAATCTTTTTTCTTGAACTGTTCTTGTTCAAAATGCACCTGTTTTCACTCACATGCTTAGTAGCTGTCTGTGCACAGGAAATTATCAAGCTGTACTGAGTTCTACCCTGGGCTGATTTGCTTTAAAAAAACAATAAGCAGTAGCTTGTGCAAAGATGCCTTAGGCCATGAACTGCATTACAGAAACAATACGATCGCATAATGAAGATTACATTCCTTTGATTAGCTATGATGGAGTCTCCATTAGTCCAACATTCACCTGGGCTTTATCAAAGATCCACTTTAAAAGTCAATATGCATTGAACCCAGGATTGAATAGCGTTTTCAAGCCACTGCAGAAATGCACTGGCGCAATCCCTCAGTAATTACAGATGGTGACAGTTTACAAATGCCAAGTCTGAATATTTTAGGTAGGCCATCAGGTGGTTAAGCTTCACAAAACAAGTATGTTAAATTACAGCTCAATCAGTTTGATGAATCGCACAACAATTGGAAGCAGCTCAGTGTAACACAGAGTTGTACTGTACATCTCCAGAAGGCCAGTATGAAATGCTGCAATGCATTTATACTGAATTCCAGAAAGCAAGATATCAAAAAGTTAATAAAACTTTTAATCGTCAGGACCAGGATTTACCATTAATTATTTCTAAGGTTAATTAGTATATTATGTAAAATTAAGATGAACAGCCACATAATCCATGTATTGCTATAAGTAACCTGAAACAGTGACTATTTTTCATAGAACAACAAAATAAAATACTATTTAAGTAAGAAATCTTTAACTAAAGGGAAATTAAATATTATATTACATTAGCAAATAATAAATTTAAGGTACATTAATAAATTAGTTAAATCTACTTCAATATTTATTTTTGGCATCAATTTAAAGTGTGATTTTTAATCTGAATTCTATCAAATCACAATAATTCTCTTCTACTAATGGTACCAGAAATAAGACTTCATAATGCTCTTTCTATGGTCTTTTTTATTTAGTAAATGGAAAATAGGTGAAAATGGCAAATGGATGAAAAAGTAATTTGAGTACAGAATAAGGAATCATAATAGGCATAATCATAATAAGCAATCATATAGGCAGGCATGATATTGCCCACCAGAGCCAAAAAAAAAGAAAAAAAAATCATCACACAGGTGTCTTCCATTGCTCAAATTTATACTAAAGGATTTAATCGATGAATGTGGTGAGCTGTATGAAAGTCAACAGGAACGCCAGAGGAGAATATGATAAGTGCTTTCCCTCTGTGGCTCAGTAGAGTGCAATACATTGATTAATACAGTTCCTGGCATTATGGAAGTTTCAAAGATATTGTCAGGTCCATAAGTATTTGGACAAGAACACAATTCTCTTAAATCTTTTGGCCTCTGTACTCAGTTGATTTAAAGTTTTTGTTTCTCATGAGATGAGCAAACATAATTGTCCCCACTTTTCTCAAAACCTCTCAGAAAGTGGAACTAAAGCATGTTTTCAGTACCAAGACCAGTTCCACTGGGAGCTCTGAAGGGGCAGGGTACCGGATCACAACACGACTGGCAGCATATCAACACTCACAATACTGCAGTCATCGGGCCAACTATAAATGGACCGCACAACATCACTCTGGTGAGTATTACGCCCTGGGTGCTTAAGTATAGCTCTCTCCCTGTGTGCTACAACAGATTTGTATCTGTGACCCTCGAAACAAGAGTCATTTGAATTAGCTGAGAAGGGGCCGCTGCCAAACCTCAACTGCTGCTTGGTTCACCACCTTCAGGCTTGGCTGACCCTGGGTCATGTGCACACTTGTTGAGCTTTTGACCTCACCAAAGACTTTGAACCTGCACAAACTGCACTACATTCATTCATCACTAAATCTTCTCCCACTTATTGTAAATAAAAAAAACAAACTTGTTTGCCTTATCTGGATCTCCTTATTTTTTTGTTCTGACTGGCGCTGCTGAAGTGCTTTACACTGGGAGAGAAAGTGGGCAGCTGATGACTCAAGGGTTCAGCGCACCCTGTAAAGTCAAGTAGGCTTTCATTGTCATTTTAACCATATGCATTTCAGTACACAGTGAAACGATACCACGTTCCTCCAGGAGCAAGGTGCTACATAAAGAGATGGCTCAGTTATGACAGATTTACATTTTTATGTTAACCTAAAACTAGCAATTTCCATACGAAAAAGAGACAACAATAGACAACAAAGTAAACGTGTAAATGTGCAAAGAAAAAGGTACATGATAAACGCAACAACGTAACATGTTACAGTACTTTTTTTTTTTTGTGATTTAAAAAGGTTGTGACATGTTGAGATAGTGGGAAGAGCAGCAGTGAACAATTGACATTTCTGAATTAGGAGCAATGATAAAACAAATAGTGTGCAATTAGCAAAGTAAAATAAATATTGTGCAAATAGTGCAAAGAGCAGTTCAGGTAGGTATGTATGAACAATTTCAGATGGTTGTAGATCAGTGTGATTTTGCATGTGTTCATCAGTTCAGTCCTGATGTTATTTAGTTCGTCTGAATGAATTGCGTGTGTGTGTATGTTTATCAGTCCAGTCCCTTTGTGTTGAGGAGACGGATGGCTTGTGGGTAAAAGCTGTTACATAGTCAAGAGTGAGTGGTGAGGGGTGTGTCCAGTCAGCCCCAATGCTGGTGGCTTTACAGATGCAGCGTGTGGTGTATATGTCTTTGATAGAAGGGAGAGAGACCCTGATGATCTTCTCAGCTGCACTCACTATCCACTGTAGGGTCTTGCAGTCTGATATGGTACAATTCCCAAAACAGTGATGCAGCTGCTCAGGATGCTCTCAATAGTTCCWCTATAGAAGGTGGTGAGGATTAGTGGTGGAAGCCATGCCTTCCTCAGCCTTCTCAGAAAGAAAAGACGCTGTTGGGCTTTCTTGTGCAGAGAGCTGTTGTTGAGGGACCATGTGAAGTTCTCCTCCAGGTGGACACCCAGGAGTTTTGTGCGCTTGATGATCTCCACAGAAGAGCCGTCAATGCTGAGTCGATGCTGAGCCGTCGATCGCTCTGCGTCCTCCTGAAGTCAACAACCATCTCTTTTCTCTTATCGACGTTCAGAGACATGTAGTTGTCTTTACACCAGTCAGTTAGCCTCTGCATGCTGACTCGACGTTCTTCTGATGAGACCGACCACGATCATGTCATCAGAAAACTTGATGATATGACTGAAGCGATGTGACACTACACAATCATGAGTCAGCAGTGTTAACAGCAGGGGCCTGAGCACACAGCCCTGGGGGGCCCCAGTGCTCAGTATGGTGGTGCTGGAGGTATAGTTCCCGACCCACACTGCCTGAGGTCTTTCGGTCAGAAAGTCCAGGATCCAGTTACAAAGGGATGTGTTCAGGCCCAACAAGCTCAGCTTCCCGATCAGGTGTTGATTGTATTGAATGCTGAACTGAAATCTATGTACAGCATTCTGACATAAATGTCCTTCTTGTCAAGGTGTGTCAGTGCCAGGTGGAGTGTGGTGGAGATGGCATCGTCCGTCGAACGGTTTGAGCAATACGCAAACTGCAGGGGGTCCAGTAAGGGGGGGCAGCAGGGTCTTGATGTGTCTCATGATGAGCCGCTTGAAGCTCTTCACGATGATGAGTGTGAGTGCAACAGGGCGGTAGCTTGGAGCATTTCTTCAGTTACCTGCTGCACACCAGAATCCAGCAACAAATTCATGACAGCTGAGCATACATGGCTGCAGAAAGATCGAGCAGCTAAAGTTACACTACCAAATCCCCCACAGGGAAGCCCAGTACCTCCTGTCCAAACATGGAAAGCACAGCAATTTAGGTTAGTCTCTCTGACCTAGCCTCTCAAGAAGTGGAGGAATATTAGCAACTAAAGACAGATTGGGAGACAAGACTGAAAGAGCGCCAAGACAAGGAAGAAAGGCACCCCTTACCCAAAGCCCTCCACGGTACATCCCTAACATTGTAACATTGTACCGAGTTAGAAGTTCAAAAAATAAATAAATAAATGAAATACTTTTGAAATAAAAGATTTAATTCCATCACCTTTAGCTTTGATTACAGCACACAATGTGGTCAGACACAGGACTAATGATCACCAGCACCCTCTGCAAGCAGCTCTAAACCCTCTAAACCATGTGAAAGCAGTAAGACGGTACTTAGTATTGTCTGCATGTGTTTTTTTTTTTGTTGTTGTTGTTTTTTTGTTGTTTTTTTGGCACAGTGAAAAAAAGTTGTATGTTGTTGTTTGTCCAAGGTTCTATTTGTTTGCTTAATACTGAGACCCACAATGATTTTTATCACTTGATTATGTTTTTACAAAAAAATAAATGCAAAATACAGAGCATTAAAAATGGGTGCTAATAACTTTTGAACATGATGGTGTATATTATACAGAGTCAGCCCAAAAAAAATTATACAGATTTCAGGAAAAGAAAAAAAGTATTATTTATATTATAATGGGAAGTACCCGCGGTGCACATCGTGGTAGGAGACCACCGGGGTAAACATAAACTCATAGCTGGCATAATACCTGAGCTATCTGTTCCTCTACTTCAAGGTTGAATGTGGCCCGAGCTACGGCCTGAGCAAACTGATGCCGTGCAAATGAGACAGAAGACGCAGTGTGCGAGCTGAAGGAAACCCGTTGCAATGTAACTGATATAGTTAGTGCAACTACCTACAGAAAGCAGTGAAGGCTTCCACGCCCTTCAGAGGACACCTGGGAGTACAAAACACGCTAAAGAAGATAATGGATAGATTCGAGAATGATAGATAAATCGAGAATGAGTCTATCAGAGGGACAACCTATGTTAGATGTTTTGAAAAGAGAGGCCAGATTGAGGTGGTTTGGATATGTTCACATCAACAGTTTGAGAGGCTTGTGGCTTTGTAGGAAAAACAATTTTATGGAATGATTGACTTAATGATGGTATGGGAGAAACACACGATACATGGCTCTGACAGGTTTTACATTTCTTCAAATACTTTCCAATACAGCATTTTAATTTCAAGATAATTCTGAGCTGCCTTCACTATGATCTAAATCGTTTTTGTCTTCCTGTCCATTTGTGCATTCCATTTACCATGAAACATTTAGCATATCCTCTTTAAATTTGCGACATACTATGCAACGTTCCATGTTATTACCCACTGCAACTTTGCTTTTAACTTCACTTGCTATTTCTCTTCCAGATTTTGCATATATTAGACTAAGGAGGACTCATTGTACCACCACTGCTGTTTTGCTAGCTTCACATCGGCAATAAAAAGCATTATGCTCTGTGGAATATTTTATTGAATTTCAACTATACATCAATAAATTAGCACTCCAAGCAAGCCAATGTTTAATTTCTAATACCCAGAAGGTCTCTGTGAAAAAACTGGCCCTGAGTTCTTGTGTTGCATCAGAGAAAAACACAGGCCATGCAGACACTCAATTTAGGGAAGAAAGGTATACATAGGCAAGAGGCAGAGAAAAACTCTTCATCTTTTCAAACAACTCCAATAGTAATAATATAACCTAATATAATATCTAAACTAACAATATACTAATAATACTTACTAGTTTTATCTTATTTTATATTATTACTAACTTTCTAACTTTAATGTAGAAAACTTGGAGTGTGACCGAAGGGTGATCCGTACACACAAAAATATAAAAGTGCAGAAACTATCTTGCCAAGGTTTGGCAATGTTTAAAACCATATAGGTTAATGATCAAATTATGATTTTATAATAGAATCTATGGATAGAAGTTAATATCTTATTAATCTAATCTAAAAAAAATAACAATAATATAATGTAATGTAATTAAAACTCTTAGGAGCCGGCAGACCCGCCGGTGGGTCCAAGTGCATTTTTTTCTGGTAACCATAAAAAGAACTTAAAACGCTCCATCATTTTTGATGATATATGTAAGTGTAGTACATCATTTGAATCTTTAAAGGGTCTACTTTTATACATGTATACTCACTATATGAACAAAACATTGTGCTTTTATAAAATAAAGAAAATAAATAGGGTGCGCTTTCAGCCGTCTCAGTCTCCGTGAATATCTTTCTGAAACCTGTCTCTAAAAATTAACTGAAACTCTGCACATACTTCACACACCGACATGAGAAATATACTTCTATAAAAGGTTAAAGCAAGTTAAATTAAAAAAAATAATATTCTCATTTTACGTAATCCATATGAATCCGAGGAGAGGCATAGTCTCATTATCTGATAATGACCGGAGACACATGCTATTCGCAGGGAAAACAGCTGTAGAAGCACGGTGTTATGCCCTAAAACGCCCCCCTGCCGCGGATTGCCCCCCATTACGCAATCGGTATCTTCAAAGAAAAGCCGCCGCGCCTTTTCATTCAAACGCTTTAGCGAATGWTTTTCATTCCCTGTGCTCGGTTTTGTAAACACAGTTGCTTTCAGTAACACGCTGCTCCATTATGAGCACACTTTTTTGGATTTATATTGCTTAAATATTTCGC
>QMIH01000985.1:27597-38433 GCA_003987875.1 Clarias batrachus
ACACACACACACAAACAAATAAAGTGACAGGTCATCAGCTAGCTAGCAAAAAAAGACAACAGATCATCAGCTAGTTAGCTAGAAAATGATAGGTCAACATCATTAGATGCACATACTGTATTATCACATTTTATAACCATAGGCAGATGTCTAAAATAATGTACATGATTGTTATTGAGGGGGGCAATACAAACACATTTACAGTATATGTCACCTGGATGTGTTAAGGCAATTTTCTAAATAGTGTGACACTGAGGAGAATAGACCACAATAAGATGTTCCACTAAATAGAAATACATAAATCAATTAAGGGTTCCTGTTAAATTCCACCGAGAATATGTATAGATCATTTTGACCCATGTTGTTCATTAACAGTGTACTGGTACAAAATGTATTTTATTAAAAAATAATATTATATATATATAAAGTAATTCATTGGCAAGTTTATTTGTAGAATAATCCTGGACATTGTTTCTAATGCTAGACCTGACCGAACTGATGGTTTTCATTAAMAAAAWWWTTTTAAAAAGTGAGAGAGACGGAATTTGCAAAAGTTATCCAGAGACTACATAGACTGAACTCTAATGTCTCTTCCGATATATGCTAATAATGCTAATAGAGCTTTCATTTAAAAAAAAATGTTAACATGCCTCATTAAAATCACTACACTAATGAACTGCATTAAATTAATCTAGCACATCCCGGTAACCATGGAGTGTTTAAGCCGTTCGACTCTGCTGTGTGTGTCGGCGGTAGGCATCATATCCTACATCACCCCAGTCTTCCTTATCGCTCTGCTCCCACTGGCAATCATCTGCTACTTTATTCAGAAATACTTCTTGGTGGCATCCAGGTGGGTTCTCCACTGTCTTGGAACTAAATTTAGAGGTAAATGCTTGATTCCTTTTGTGAATGCTTCAGTTTTGAAGGGCAAATTGTACTGTATTTGTGTGTCTAGGGATCTGCAACAGTTAGAGGACATCACCCAGATCCCTCTGTTGTCCCACTACACAGTGACTATAGAGGGACTCACCACCATTAGGGCTTTTAGGTACATTACACACACAGGTTCATAAGAAGAATAATAGGATGTTTATCCAAACTAATTGTACTCGTAATGCTTGTATCTAGATAATTACTCGATTGCTATTTGGTTGCAGACACGAACAAAGATTTAAGAAGAGACTTTTGGAATATGCAGATGCCAATAACATCGCCTCGCTCTTTCTTACGGCAGCCAATCGCTGGCTTGAAGTTCGCATGGTAAAAATCAATCCATTGCCTGACATGTCCACAAATAATGACTACAGTATTAGAATTTACATATCACACTGCAGCTATGTAATAGTGATAAACAGTATATGACTTATTGTGTAATGTTTTTATCTTTGTCAAATGACCATATACAGTATCTGTAATATATAGTAACTAATGCTTAGTATGCTGTTTTCTAACTGCASAGGAGATAAAATAAAAAGGCGCACACACTAATATTTCATCTAATTCCCTTTGGACAGTTTATGTATGAAAATTATTCTTCATGCTTCCAGAGCCAGAGTGAAACAGTTTTCACATTTGAGTCCTGGAATATGCCATCAGGGAAGAAAATCTCAGTTGATGCAATAATTGCCACATAACAATGCAGAGCCCTAGTCTCACTAACAAGTGGTGTTCTTTTAGCCAGGATACTTATTGACTGTAAAAAGAGATTTAATCTTGTTTAATTATCAGGAGTACATTGGGGCGTTTGTAGTGCTGATAGCAGCTGTGGCGTCCATCGGCAGTGCCCTGTACAGCGATCTCTCTGCTGGATTAGTGGGTCTGGGCCTCACATATGCTCTCATGGTAAAACTTCCTTTCCTGTCAATCATACACATTAAACAATGCTCCCAAATGATGACAAAGTTTTCTGCAAATATCCTCATAATACCCTGATATTTCAGGTGTCAAACTACCTGAACTGGATGGTGCGTAACCTGGCTGATATGGAGGTACAGCTCGGGTGTGTGAAAAGGATCAGCAGTCTGCTCAACACAGAGCCTGAGAACTACAATGGAGAAATGAGTGCGTAGATACTTAATTGAGTGGGTTGTGAATGTAAAGGTTCAATGAAATATACAGGATAGAGTGCTTAGCTGCATTTCGACTTTAATATCAGAATTATGACTTTTTTTCAGAATTCTTTTCTCTTTAAAGAGAAGAGAGAGTATAAAGAATTCTGCAGTTAAAGTTAGAACTCAAACGTGTCCTCTAATCCGCCTATAATAAACCTACCCTCTTCTGTAAAGAAGATATTTAATTGATGCTCCCCTGTAAAAACAAACCAAAAAAAAAAAAAAAAAAAAGAAAGAAATGTTCTGGAAACTTGGTAAGAAGACTAGACTAATTTGATAAATTCTAACATTGACTACATCACTGACAAACCATCATGGGGATTTACTGAACTGTTGAGCACTTCAATTCCAATATCTAATGTAATGCACCAGACACCAGATTTTCTTCAAGTACTCAAGTTTTAGTTTAGTCACAATTATTTCACAACCTTTCTCTTCCCCCAGTGCTACCCTCAAATTCAAAATATTATGCGGCTTCAAAGCATTACATAACTTCCATTAAACAGTATTTAATGGATGATAGGGCATACTGTATATAAAACTCACTTCATTTGTTTATTTAAATTCATTTAATGCAGCTAGTTAAATGCAGTTTAAACAAACCCATTGATTTATTCATTTGTCCTGATGTTCTAGCTCCAGCCCAGGTTCCAGCAGGCTGGCCCAAATATGGCGAGATCCAAATCAAGAACCTGAGCGTGAGATATGATAGCAACCTAAAACCTGTCCTTAAGCATATCAATGCTCACATCAAACCTGGACAAAAGGCAACACTATTATAATACAAAGCCTAACTTGCTTTGGTACAGTACATATTCACAGACATACAGTAACTGTCAGTTATTTTCTGTAATTCTGTATCTATCCAGGTGGGGATATGTGGACGAACAGGAAGTGGGAAGTCTTCCTTCTCCTTGGCTCTGTTCCRAATGGTAGACACATGCGAGGGTAATCTTTGATACATTWCTCAGTCATTACACTGACTCTATCATTAATTCTAGGTTCGATGACATTCTGTTATTTTCCTCAAGGTCGAATTATCATTGATGGAATTGATATTGCTAAACTGCCCCTTCAAACCTTGCGCTCAAAATTTTCCATCATTCTTCAGGACCCCATTTTATTCAGTGGAACAATTCGGTAAGTGAGCAGACAAACACCGTTCTCAGATATTCACGCTGAAAATGGAAAGGTTTAGTTAAAATTACTTGTCAATAATTGATCAATTTAACAAATTGCTATATAYAAGTTTCTGGTTATGTTTTAGATTTAATCTGGATCCAGAGAGAAAGGTTACTGACCGGATGCTGTGGGAAGCTTTAAATATCGCTCAGCTCACACCTGTGGTGGAAGCTTTGCCTGGAGGACTAGGTAACTAACTCTCACCCCAAATCTTGGATACTTCTTCTTTGTTCATTTCTTCGATTCTTACCTCTTCTCTCTGAGGTTGCAAGGAAAGGAAAAAGAACAAGAGGAACCAAGGACCAATCTCATTACCAGATGAAACATACTTCTTTGTTTTTCTTTACTTTTTGCACATACTGTACTGTAAAGAGCATCGGACTGACTTTTAAATTCTAGACAGATTTTCAGCCTTTTTTTTTAATTCAGCAATTTGCTTCACTGAGTAAAATTAATCTATGCACAAGACACAAGAGTATTTTTTGAGCATGAATAGCTGTTCAGACAGCCTGCTATTTTCTCACAATTTCTCAGTACTTAAACAGAATCTTGTTACCTATAATACAGCTTAATAAGATTATCATGCCCATGTCTTAGATGCCATGGTGACAGAGGGAGGAGAAAACTTCAGCCAGGGGCAACGGCAGCTCTTCTGTCTGGCCCGAGCCTTTGTAAGCAAAAGCAGCATCCTCATCATGGATGAAGCCACAGCATCGATTGACATGGCTACTGTGAGAGATCAGATACACTATACACATCTCTTAATACATATAACATAAAGTGACCTAAACTTCAATATACATTATTTTTTTTGCTTAAACAGGAGAGCATTCTACAAAAGGTTGTTATGACTGCTTTTGCAGATCGGACAGTTGTAAACATTGCTGTAAGTACTGTCCTTGATACATTAACATAGCTTAAATGTAATGTAGAAATATAAAGAGATCACAAGTCTTTATCCACTGCTATCAAATACTGTGCTTGCATTTTTTCCAACGTTTTCTTTGAATTTCTAAGCGTTTATGACTTTTATTTAGTAAAAMAATGTACGGAATCATGTTTGCAAAATATATATGGATAAAATTTTAATTTCTATAACAAAGCAAGGTGTTTGTGATTTTGCACAGTATGCACGTGGATGCTTATAAAATTTTATGTTCCGTGCTGCAGCATCGTGTGCACACCATCCTGGGCTCCGACGTGGTCATTGTGATGAAGCGTGGAGCCATTCTGGAATATGACCGACCTGATGTCCTGCTGGAGCAGAAAGACAGCGTCTTCTATTCTTTTGTCAGAGCAGACAAGTGAGAAATGCGACGAGGAAAGTGTGTGTGCGTCACAGGCAGAGCAGGACAAAGGAATTTTACTATGATCTGTATGTCATTTGTAAACATAGAATTATTGACAGAAAATGTGAATATTTGGAAACAATAAGCTTCAACCATCCCTCTCTAATAAAAAAGTCCYAATCTAAAGTAATTTCCCTGCAAAGCTTTCCATTAAATATAATTTTAATCATTATATATAAAAAAATATAAAATTATGCAAACAACACAGGAATTAGTGACATTTTAAATATTTTATTAGGGTATATTTTGCAGAGCTTAAAATATTAAATCGCTTTTAACTTAAGTATTATTAAAATACATAAAAATGAAAGCCAGAACTATGTCCTGAAAAAAAAAAAAAAAAGCCAAAACTAAACCAAATGGGGAAACAAAAGATAAATAAATTAAAATGAACATCCAACCCTCTAAAGAGAGAACCTTAACCTAAGAGAACTCTCTGAACAGTGATGAGGGAGGACTTTAAAATATCTTTCTTTCTCTTTCATGCTTACATACACCTTTTTTTCCCTTTCGTTCTTTCTCTTTCTCACACTCATTCACTCTGGATAATTTTCTTAAACAGTTAAATACGTAAAGACTTGTTTTACATTCTTTTGCCACTTTTCCATTTTGAAAGTGTCCTTGCCAAGCGAGCCTGGGYGATACCTCGATCTCTGATGCAATTCCAATCTAATTGTTCCCTTAAGGATTTTTAGTAAATCATGGAGGGGAATTCTGATGTACCTTAATATGGGATATGGAACAATCAAATAAAGCAGACAAAATGTCTTTGTCATTGTGCTGTGGAATGAAAAAGCACCACTAAAGTAATCCCTTTGGACTGGTGCTGCTTTCTAGATGGATCCAATATGGCCACCTGTGGGACGCCGCCGGTGCTGGTGGAGGCGCTGAGGGGTCATAAGGTCTGACTAGATTATCTAGTATATATTGGAAGATAAAGGAAAAAAAAAGTGTGGAGGAGACAGAACAGGTGCAGCTGTTGTGTAAGATGCTGGGTTAAAGAGCATCTTGGGTGGAAAGTAGTCAGACTAAAAGGATTATAGGTAAACAGTCTGGTGCTGGAGATCTAAATTTCACACTCAGTATGCCTCAAAAAATGAACAAAAAAAAACAACAACAACAAAAAACATATGTTTACAGGGACTCAGGAGGCGACATAACTATGGTTCAGCCTTCTTAAACTGTACAGAAAACCGGTGCCACTATTATCTTCCTCGCTTCCTCTCATTCTAGCACGGAGGGACACATATGGTGCTAATAAAAGGAGGAAGAGACTTACCAAGTCTAATGTCCCATATTCCCAACCCAAACTCATTAGTAAATGGGCATGAGAAAACCAAACCGACTAAAAAAAAAAAAAAAAAAAAAAACACCCAAAAAACAAAAAGAGGTGAAAGTGTGAATGCTTCCTGGTTAAAGGGCTCRCAGAACAGTACAGCCTCTGGAAAGGGGGGAGGGGGATGTTTCGACGAGTGCTGCCACCCGCAGGCCAGGCTGACCCATCCTGACCGGGTTTGTAAAAAAGAGAGCGAGGTTTGTGGGAGGCAAAAGGGTAGTCCTTCTGTCCTCCCTTGCGCAAAGGGATGGAGGGGACGCAAATGCGAGCCTCATCTCTCTGTCACGTGGTTCTGTGGAGGAGGGGGCAGGGGTGTGCACAGGGCCTCGGTTAGATCGTCCATTATGGACGTCTCCTTGGGGTCCACCAGGTTGAATTCCCGTATAAAGACGATGAAGTGCGTGTAGAGCGTGTTTAAGTGTCCGTGCAGCTCCATAGCCACCGTCTCCTTGTAGTGAGCCCAGAAGATGTGCGACAACACGTGGAACAAGTAGCGGCAGATCTTCTTCACCAGCGAATCGAAGGCGTTTGGGAATTCTTTGCCTGGAAAGAGATAGAGCACATGKTTAGGAGCAGATGTGGAAGGTATCTACGGGAATTTACTTTGTTACTGTACTTAAGTACATATTTCATGCGTCTGTATTTGAATTCTTATTGCTGGATACTTTTTATTTTTACTCCACTACATTCTACAACAAATATTTGCACTTCAATAGATTTCCGCATGGTGTTAACCATAACCAGAGTGGTGCATAGTATTTGAAGTGGTACCACCTGCTGGCTATTATGCACAACGGCATGATTTGTCAACCCTAATCATGTAGTAGGGGTTTGAGTAATACTTGACCTGATGAGAATTACATATCTGAATRAGAAAATACAGCGTTATTTACAACTGCTACAAAAAGAAACCAATTAAAAAAACTGAGATTTAAATGTAATAATAACCAGAATGATACCAAAACATATAGTATCACTGTCATGGCCTTAGATTAKTACAGTTTCTCTCTTCTTTACAGTTTCTTTCTTTTTTTTTTTTTACTGTTCGCTTAAGGTAATTCATTACAAGTAAAAACAGTCTGAGAGACTTTTTTTTAGCATCTTTGAACAAAATGCATCGATAACACGTCTTCTCTTATATAGTAGATATCCAAATAGTAGGATACATTGGTTTTTGTTTGTTAAAGAACAAAGTGACCTTTCACCTAAAACTGGTCATGAACAGGGCTTAAAATGATAGCCAAAACTTAAAATTAGAACAAAAAAAAAAGTCCTTCAGGAAGCCAATTCCTTGAGACTACACTAAAATTGCAAGAAARCCTGGCTCTTTGGAAGCAAAGTATGAATAAAGTATGAATAAACAAGGTATGGTTCTTGCAGTAATGTAAACCTGCCTAGCCATGGTCTCTGACAWGACTGAACTGCAAATGTAAGCCAGCTAGCTTAGCTACCCAAGTTGACCTGCCAAGTTTAAAAAGAATATATTGTCAATTTTGATAAATGCTTAAAATATGCACTGATACTTAATCAGCTATCTACTACCTACTAATGGTAGCATTTATTTAGACAGCTGGACAATGTTAACCAGCTAGTTGATTAGTGCCAACATGACAGGATTCTTGAGAGCATTTTAAAAATATTTTCTATTCATGTATGTTCATACTATTTACTAACAGTACCCAACTGCTAGCTAGCTAGCTAGCTAGCATGACCTAACTCTTAATGTTAGCCAGCTAACTGACAAAAACTAACCTGACAGAATTTCTAACAGGATTTTTTTAAATTAAATATATTTTTTTTCTTTTTTTTCTTATTATTTTTTTCTTTATATAATTGTTATAGTATTTACTGATACTATAAGTGAGCTATCRTACAAGAAGTACCTACTAACGTTAACATAGCAATTACTTAGATAGCTGGGTAATGTTAGCCAACTACAGTAGCTCATTACAGCTAAGATTACAGGAYTTTTAAATTATACTCTATTCATGACTGTGTTTACTTTAAACACTAATAGCATTACCTGACTCTTACTGTTAGACTAACTAACTGAAACTATTCTAAGCGCGTTTCTGACAGGATGTTTTAAAGTCAACCCCTATTTATTTATTTTTTCCATTTCTATAAATGCTAGTATTTACTGATAGCATTAGTCAACTATACTAATATTACCAAAGTASCCAACTAACTGCTAATGTTAGCCAGCTAACATTAAGAGTTAGGTCATGCTAGTAGTCTTAAAAGTACAACATAAACTAACCTGAAAAGATTTCTGAAARGATTTCTAAAATGCTATCTATAAAGATTCATAATATTTCTGATTAATTTTATCTAGCATGGCCCAACTGTTAACATTAGCCAGCTAGGTTACACAAGCTAACCAGCATTTCTGAGAAGATTTTTAGAAGTCATATCCTTTCACATGAATGTGAATGGTGGCTAATGCTTGTTTGCACAAGATGTACATRATCATGATGAACACCTTCTGGACAAACAGACTTGAGAATTAGTTTTACATTTAGCAAACTTAGTTTACAGAACTTTTATAACAAATTTGGGTGGCTTGGGCACTTCCATTATCACCCTTAATCAATGAGGTTTTGAAAACCAAAGGCAAAGCCTGTTGATAGGGCACACAGTAACCTCATGTGCATGTCGAGTCATGACCTCGAATAAGGTCAATTGATCTGACCGGCAAAATCTATGAGACAAATGACACGTCTGCCTCAAAGAATAGCTAATAATGTTTTTTTTGGAGCTCAGGAATCTTGGTTGTGTCAATTTGCAAAAACAGAAGTGGATGGAATCAGTGTTTCTGCAACACCACTAGGTGGCAGTAGTGGATCATACTCACCATACTTTGTGGGAAAGATGTCCTCATCAGTGACGAGCTTCTGGACTGAACTCATGACAAAGTCTACATACTGCGGCGCTGTGCACTTTGTCTTCTTTCCTTTCTCGTCATACCAGTAGTACGTCCTGAGAGAAAGGAGGAAAGAAAAGCTTATTATCTCAAAACACACATAATTTGTATCAAAATTTCCTTTATTTGTATAACCCTACCGCAAATCATCTTGAATTACAGGAAAACATGATCTGGCATGCTCATAATCCGACACGATGGTGGATCATTAACTAAATTGTGTAGCTGACCATCTGTGTGTGAAGCTGAACGCGTGTTTGATCAGCCTCCGCTTTTCGTCTTTCAGTTTATCTCCTGGCAGGTGACCCACTTACAGCGCAAGAGCAGCTGCAGGGTTTTTGGGCGTCAGCTTTACAAAACAAAAGGGCTTCTGTGCGCACAWCCTGACTGAGGACAAGGAGTGCGTTTTGGACAAATTAGAGCTTGTGTGTATACTTTCACTTTTTTTTTTAATAATTAAATTTAACTCAAGCTTCAAATGTGTTTAAGAGCACATGTTAAATAAAATTCACTTTGTCATTTTCAGACATTCAGATGGATCTCTGCTGTTAGTGTGTGTGTGTGTGTGTGTGTGTGTGAAAAAAAAAAAAAAAAAAAAAAAGAAAGAAAGAAAGAAATCCCTGCTTTTTGTGCTCGTTTATATTTTTGTGACCTGACTGAAAGTATCTACATAGCACTAAACTGATAAGGCACATATACAAACTGTACAAAAGTCTTGCGMCACCTCTGACGGCTTCATATTTTGCTATTTTGAATGTAGTCCTAAGGAATAGTTCTCCAGGCTTCCTTAGGGACTTTTGTATTGCTCATTTTTAGTCCAGTCCCTGTACCTGGACTAACCTTTCAGACTTTCCTTTTTTTTTAAGTCAAGTCACATTATACCCATCAATCAAACGAGCATTAAACATCTAACTTAAGGCATGAACCAGTGAGAAACAGGTGCAGATGATGACAGATGATCAGGCCAGTGGTTGGTATACTGGTGATGGGGGATTTAAGTATATCTTTAGGCACTTTACAGCCCATCACAGTAAGAAAAACAAAACAAGTGTTCCCTGTTTTGTTTTAGGTACTGTATATAATTTATTTTAATATGAACAAATGTGAGGCGGCTCAAGACATTCCTGTAAGATAATGAAATCATGACGTTCACCATCTGAGGTAATCAGGATTTTATTCCACTATGCAGATCAAATGCATTTACAGATGCGTTCGGTAACATGGCTCCTTAACCTACATGATCTATAAGGTTAGAAAGTAACTCAAATGAAAACATTTAAATGTTGCTCTCATTTTTCATTAAAATAGAGATGTGAAAGAATATCATTGGCAGAATCACTTGATTATTGTCAAAACTCAGTTTCACATCATGTATATATCCATCATATCAGTAGCTAAGAAAATATTAGCAATGCATAAAAAGTTCAAATCATTAATCTTTTTTAAATGCCATGACTGTCATTTAATGACTTCTTTACTGTAAGATGTGAATTTCACATTTTAAAGGTTTCTATGAATAGGTAACAATTGTTTTTCTATTACGTCCTAATTCAGTTTTCCCTGAAAAGCCATTCTTGTACAGTTTTCATTAATATAAATGGCAAATTAACCAATAATAATAATAATAATAATAATAATAATAAATCAGTTCCTGTATTCAGATTTCAGCAAAGTGATTCCCAAAATCCAGTCATGAATCTTCACTGCACTGTTCATAAGGTTTTGAGTAATAAATAAAGTTATATGAAATAAGAGGTCAACATTTTACCCTGGGACGTACTCGGATATCAGTTTTGCATGCCCTTGGTGCTTGGGGCACTTTAATCTTCCTGTATCATCCTTAACCATCTAGGCTAAAACACAACACTTCACACACTGACTCCCAGAGGTGAAGCCCGCTGATAGGGCAAAAAGTAAGCTCAAGTCCAAGGT
>QMIH01000985.1:48532-77624 GCA_003987875.1 Clarias batrachus
TACAGTAATTCACTTATCCAAGCGTTTCACTAGTGCTTGAATACCACCAAGGTAAAAGGTAGGAAAGTTCTCTCTCAGTACACCAGAACCATGATTGAACCACCTGCTTCATGTCTCAAACACTGGCCTCCCAGGAACTCCTTTAACGGTCCAAACATGTGGAAATGGAATTCGTCTCTTCTGCAAGTGGGCTTCAACCCATCTTGGTCTTCATTCAAAAGATCCTGATTTGACTCAAACGCCCCTYGTGGAATATCATTTTGGCTTTTTTTTTTTTTTAAGGAACCAAAACTAAAGTGGACATGATTTAGCCACCAATCCAAAGACGCCCAAACAAACCTGGCTCATCTAACCACATGTTGAAACGAGAAATCAATCCGATGTGTTTCAGCTGTAGCCATTACTCAGAGTGTCGTTTAGTGGCTCCGACTCCAGTGTGGCTGCCATGAGCACTCCGGGGCCTTCAAACCGCCATTTAAAATCCCATTATAGAAGTCCCAAATCAGGCCTTTCTCCGAAAAGCCACAGTGTGTGGGAATGCTTCGCCTACAGCAATGCCAGTACTGTTATTTAAAGGTGGAGAAAAAGCAGAAGTATGGCCCAGAATACTTTTAGCAAAAAGTTTTAGGAATATTGCTGAGACATGCTACATTATTGTCTGTGGCTATTATCCTTAATTGCTTTAATCTGTCCCACAGAAATGTTTTTAGATTTAATTGTGGGTAATTATTTGGGTTTTCAAATAGGGTGGAATAACTGAAAACTAAAAGTCAGCCAAGCAGTCAACTATGCAAGATAGAAAAAGAGCTATAATTGGAACATGATGCAGGATACGGCATTACGCAAACTGTAGTTTTGTACAATTAATAATTTTCACTTCCATTTTTACTCCAACTGGCAGTGGATCCAGTGTTATTTATTCAGCTCATGTGGTTTCAAGATCATGCTGTCCATTCCACATCATATTCCAGTCMTTATAGCCTCTGTAATAACACAATGTCACTTAGATTTAGCACTTTCTTTCACAATTTAATGTGAAAAGAGTATTAATGCAAATGTTAAGTCACAAAAGTTACATTGGAAAATCGATAATCCTGGACATCAGTGGTTTCAGAAATCCTGTTTGTTAGCCAATTAGTGTAGTAGAAGCATAATACTTAATTAAATTTTCATAATTTCAGAAGTATTTTAAATTACACGCAAATACCTACAAGTTGAGTTTAAAAAATATTTASAAAATGTTTAATATTTTAGGGGCAAAAAGCTTTTAGTTCAAATTAAACATTGGCATTTTCAATGACTCCAGACAYGCATTTCTAAAAGTCACTTATGGTATGTACAGTATAGTCTGAATTAAACAAAAATGCTTTTATAACTTCTATTTTAAGTAGTAAAATAGAATTTTTGAGATACTGCTGCTAAGTTTTTTAAGTTGTACAATTCTCATTGATGTTCCAGAAGATTAATTACAACATTAATGTAGTCATTAAGAAAATTTTAAGGTGGGGGGTGCGGTGGGAGGGACTTTGAGATATCACGTTATAAGAAAATAATCCACTTTGGTCAAACACAACTACGACAGTACAGCATGGTTTATTACTTACTTCTTTAATTMGATTAAAACTTTCAATTCTATGTTCAATTCTATACCTTTTTCCATTCACGTCTTTATTTTATTCTACTCCATTCCTTATTCTGTTTTACTTATAAAATAGAAGATTTTGAATAACAAGATTTCAATAAGTTATATTTTATTCTTCTGTTTATGGTATTTTACGCAGTATGTCATTAGAAATATAAGCAAATGGAACGCAATTAAGCATGACATAATCTGGTGACTTCTAGTCCTATCTACAATATTTTAGAAATATCTCATTTACATTTTTTCAGATTTTGTTACAATTCTAAACAAATTTAGCAAATAATTTGCTTTTACGAGATTGTGTCAAGGCACACCACCACAGCAAGATTTTCACACTTCAAATGCRGATCTTATTATTTTATTACTATTATTATTACATTAATTTCCACACAAGAGAGTCACAAYATGCAAGTAAAAAGATTTTCCCCATCCCCATACATATATAGCATATCGTACCAGTATATAGAGTACCAGTCAAAACTTTGGATGCATTTGCTACATTTTAGAACAGTACTGGAGTTTTGAAGTAACATATGGCCAATTGTTATTTAAAGACATGAAAGTTAGCTGTTCTGGAATAGTTCTTGCAAAAACAGTATTGTCAAGTGCATTTGCAAAACCCATCAAGCAGCAGGATGAAACTGTCTCTCATGAAGACCTTCCCAGGAAGGCAAGAAACAAAAACTTACTACCTCTGCTACAGAGTTACCAGCCTCAAAGATCACCAATTAACAAACAGCACATCATATTAGAAAAGTTATCAAGTATTAACAGAGCATGAGTAGCAGATACATCAATCTCAACTGTTTAACAGAGATTATTGAATATTTTGGATGCCTTTAGCATTWAAAGAAATAAAAACCAGGAAAGAACACGTAATTAGAAGGGTCCAAACTTTTGCCTGGCAGCATATATACACACTATAGATAGATAGATAGACTTACTCATAATATTGCAAGTTGTTGTCATAATGCTGTGTATTGTGCAAACATTCATTTTAAGACATAAAAAGCCCTTAACTAAACCGCAATAGTATTATTCATTATATTGCTTCAGGCTACAAAACTGTCTGTGTGTGTGTGTGTGTGTGCGCGCATTAATTAATGCACCATCACATTTTTCATGCACTGACAGGTCTTCGGGTTGGTGAAGACGATCTAAAACACACAAGACAGAGCAAGTCTGTGTCCTAAAAGCCCAGTGGAAATCCTCAGGGTAATTCCAAGACAAGACAGATGTGTTTGAACAAGAAAATCTGAACACAGATCAAGTGCATAGATAAGAGATCAACACACACCTCAGGCTTTAATTGCACTTTTATGCATATATAAGAAAGAAAGAATTGCAAAGAAGTGAACCCACTTTCTGATGTTGGTCTTGGCTAATATCCCATGTACAGGGCAGTTTACAGAAGTTGAATTTAGTAGATTTTTATACAGCACTCAAGCCATGCATTAAAGTGCAAAACGGGAAAAATATCAATATCTACACAAAACAGCAATGCCAGGCAGCTTAATCTCAATGCAAAGTTTCACATTTTACAATAATAATAAAAAGAATACATCTGAGTATTCACCTTAGGACTTTGCCCACCGCCTGCAGGACCATTTTACAGCTTAATCCGTTTTTAGACCGCTGAGTGAGCGCGCTCTCCCCGGATATACTGTGATCTCCGACCATTGCATACAAACTCCAGTAGTTTTTTTTTCTGTGAGTTTTGCCTCGTTTTCTTTATTTCTTTCGCTATTAATSTGACTGACAGACTCGGCTGCGCGCGCGCACTCACACTGAAAGCGCTCAGATTTGTCTCACTACTTTTCATCTGCGGCTCTCCGAGCACGCGCTTGCTGGATCTGGTGGCCAACTTCGGACCAATCAGAACGCAGGGGAGACCGCGAGGAGGCGGAGCCGAGGCGCAGCGTTCCAAACACATCGATGTTCCCGACACACGCGCATTACATGTGGAGATTAAACAACAGCGTGTACGCACACTATGTAGTGCACTAGATGTCTAACACACAAACACACATCGTACCGTTTTTTTTTTTTGGCGTCAGTTGACAGTTGGAGGATGAAAGCTGAAGTGTGTCTGGCAGACTGCAGTGTGTTTATTACACTTTACTGCTTTATTACTGTAGAACAACTAGCTTTCAAAGAGCTCTTATCACTTACTACTACATAAACAAACGTTGCCCTGGATAAGGAGAGTAATACACACTCTCTACTAAAGGTTTATAAAAGCTGCACTGCCACACACACACTGGTTTACAATTTCAGGTAAAGTGTTCACTAGTAGTATTTTTTTTTTTTTACATTAAAGTTCCTGCAACCAATTCCAATCAGACACTTTAGTACCAATATACACTCAAACTAGATGGTCAAATGTTTTTGGACACCTTAACCTCACATCATCGTGTGTTTCTTTCTCAAACTGTCGCCACAAAGCTGGTACCACACAACAGTACAGGTATCGCTAAATGGTGGCCCGCGGTCCATATCTGGCCTGAGTGACAGTTCTGTCTGGACCCTGATGCCTTTCTGATCTATTAGAGTAATTAATAAACCATTAATGTAGTTCTTTTCTCCTTTATGTGGGTGCACATCACTCAACAGAGCCAATCAACCTYGAAAGTTAATGTATGGACATTAGAGTGCAACTTCAATGATGAATGAACAGATCAATGTACTTTTATTCTTTCTGCTGGAGGTTTTAAAACCTGTACGTCTCCTTTGCTTCTGAAACTGGTGAAAATAAAAAGCAGTGATGTGAAGTACAACCATGAGATAAAAAAAACATTACATTGGCAGACGCCCTTATTCAGATCTCATTCTTCATCTAAGCAGTTAAGGGTTACGGGCTGTGCTCACTGGCCCAACAGGTCAACTTGGTGGATGTGTTATTATTATAATTTTTTAATCTGGAACGTTCTGAAACTGACTTAAYCACTGAGCTACCTCTGACTAGGTTGTTAGAGCAAACATATATGCAGCAGTCCGAAATGAGAGCGCAGTATGACAGAGCAACCAGAGTCCTTTTACATTCACTTACAGGCCAGCAGCATGCAAATAAAGAATCACTAAAGATTGATTAAAGATTATTGCTTTTATTCCATACAAATACAAGAAAATATACTTTATAAGGCCTTGAAAGTTCAAACTTTCCACGTTTAACATAATTCCTTAAAAATTACAAATATTACTGAAGTGCTAGGGAAATTTTAAATWGCATATTCTTTATAGACGTACAATGACTGAATATATAGAGATCTGATTTCTAACACAAACATAAAATTTGGACTCGGAAAATTGATGCATACAGTTTTCTGGGATTTGCAATGGTGCAAAAGGGTCAACAATCAACTGTGCTTGTGCTTGTTGAAGATTGACTTCTGATGAAGAAGYGGAGACAATGGAGAATTCGTAGTTTGCACCTCAGCCCAAATATATTTTTTTTAAAGACGGAATTCGAAAGCTTGTTGACGACAGACAAAGTGTACTGAAAAGCAAGGAGGTTTTAGGGATGCACCGATACCACTTTTTTGGAAAACAAGTACGAGTACTTGCATTTCAGTACTCACCGATACCAAGTACTTAATAAAACATGATTTTTAACAATTTCGCTGAGCACAATTTGCAGTCCGCCTTTGTTTTGTCGTCTTCATTCACAAATAATTCCACAAGGCTGTCTCGTTTCGCCTCGCCGTCTCCCCGCTCTGAGCTGCATCCGGGGTCTGGGGGCGGGCACTCGGCGCTTGTGATTAACCCCTTACACRCCACTCAAACATAGACATTTCACAGACCGTGTAATCGGTCCCTGGTATCGGCGGACTTTTAACGAGTACTTTAGAAAATGTGGTATCGATGCCGATACCAGATACCGGTATCGGTGCATCCCTAGAGATTATGTCGAAAAATTATATATCTGTCTTTTCTAAAAGTTAATTAAAATACATTTGACTCACCCTCAACCTCGCCATGAGGGGCTTTGTGTCACACATACACATAAACTACAGAAACTGCTCAGCTTAAATTTAATATATGTTTTAAAAGTATGAAATTATATTAAAGTAGCATGCTATGTGGCTACAATAATATATTAAAACAAAAAGGTAAATGTGACCATTCTTAATCCATCCCACAAACATATTACTGTAGCCCTAAYCTCACTCACTTCCTTTCATAGCAGTATGTTCTGGTGACATATTAACTTACAAGTTCAAGCTCAGCTATCTACTACTTCCTGCAGGACAATTTAATGTTCCCCTGTACCCATACAAGGGGTCAAAGATGCAACCAGCAGGAGTGCAATATTCCCTCTAACCATCCCGAAAAAGTGTACTCGGTGCTTTTTTGTGTTTTGACTGAGCAGACGTGTTATCACAATGTCAATGTAAAACTGTCTGGAATTTCCCGGCGGGCACGTCCTGACTTGAACGCATTTCCCCCGGGGAAACGGATTCTCATCCTAACAGGCAGACACACACACGCACACAGCGGTGATCTACTRCCTCRTTTGCATGTTGCATGTTTATAAGAACTCTTGTATAGACAAAGCCCATGTTACACAAGCTGACCCATTGCACTACACTAACAAGGAAATAATAATGCTTTAAAAACCGTGTTTCATTGCCTTCATTATAGCATAGGAGCAGTATGCATGTGACTGTTTTTTTTTTTTTTTTCACAAAATGAACAATGCCTGGTATTGTAGAATTGCTCTTCCAATTATTACGCCTCCACCAGAAAGGTCAAAGTTGCCCAAAATGTTGGACTTTTAAGACCCTCCTSAAGTTGCTTTCTGAACCATGCTGGGAATCTCTCTGTGATTCTGGGATCTTACACTCAGCACAGCTAGGAACTTGACTGACTGACTAACTGACTGACTGACTACTGTACAAAGAAGTGTAGTTATACAGAACAACTACACAATTTCATATGACATATACTCACCTTAACTGTTGTAGTATGTTATTACTAGAGCTGTGTGATTAAATCAATGATGAAAAACGGCTAACACTTATTTAGGTTTACACGCAAACATTGACAAATTGACAAATTCCATTTGCATCTTTAACAAATACTCACATTTTGCAAGAGTATTGCATTGGCATTTATGGGCAATTGATGCTTAGGATTATCATACTGTATCTCAAGTCATGAAATTTAAATAATCAACAACAAGGGTTAAACAAGTGTTTTTAGATACTTTGACAGGTTTTTAATCCTTGTAATGTCCGATTTATTTAAATCAGCTACATTTCTTAGGGATTTTAAACTCCAATGCAATTGAATCTAATCAGAAATCGCAATGCCCCAAAAGTGAACGGAACCGACTGAACAGACTAACTAGGATTCACAGCTCATACCCAAATGTGGGCATTCTCCAAACAGTTTCCACATGCTTGTACAGGATATCTTTGCAAGCTGTCGCATTAAAATTTCCCTTCACTGTTTGGGGGAAAAAAAAAAAAAAATGGAAGTCAGACCGCATCTCAGGCCTTATCGCCAGCACCTCGACTGTATGAATGTCCTTKTGACTGAACAGGGCTATAGGGAATACCCTTGAATAGGGTCAGGGGTAGATCGGTGGTTAAAACATTGGGCTAGTGACTGGAAGATCCCAGGTTTAAACCCCAGCACCACCATGTTGCCACAGTTGGGCCCTTAACCCTCAATTGCTCAGATGTACAATATAGTGAAATAAAAATGTAAGTCGCTTTGGACAAGTGTGCCTGAAAAATGTCGTAAATGTGCACAAAATCACCAAACCACCCCCAAAAAAAGAATAATATGGGAAAGCCTTCCCAGAAGAATGAAGGTTATTATAAGTGAAAAATGCTATTTTTTATAATAAAGTCTGAGTGATATGTCTACAAAAAAACTTGGAGAATATTGTTAAAGGCATCACGTGATGCAAAGTAGAGTTACTGTTCAGAAAAAAAAATTAATTGTTTTCCTATAACAACATAGCCTCAAGTAGTTCATTCATTTATAACCAAGAAATATGCCATACAAGGAATGGTAGGAAATGATCATGGTGTTTGATCCAATTTTAATGATCAGTCATTCTCTTAAAAGACTTTTTTTTTTTTTTACTCTTTCCACCGATGTTAATTTCAGTGAAGCAGCTTTTCTGGTTAACCAAAAAGTGCAAGGACCCACCCCGATCGTGAGGATTTTTCCATGATGGAAATCTCCAACGTTTGTACAATATCTGTACAGTCAGAATCCACAACTCACAGACGCTGTGGTTCATTAATCAGGAATGCACATGTATTATGGCAAAGCTCACAGAATATCCACAGCGATGTGTTTTAGTGACATGGACAATAGATTTCACTGCGTTTAGTTTTGCTAAAATGTTGTTAGCAGACTCCTAGACAAAACAATGGTGCTATGTTATTAAAAAAAAAATCATTCATCTATTGCGAGAACCTGAGCTTTTTAAACAAAAAGAAATGAGCTAGATTTAAACTACGGGTACAAAAATAGATGTTAATGTAATACTGAGTAATAGCAAAGTTTAAAACAGCCTTAACAATAATTGTAACACTTTTACGTACAGTATATAGTTTCTGTAGTAATACGTAATTCACAAGGATTCGCTCAACAGAATCAAAGACTAATACGAGGGGCGTTCAAGTCAAACCAGGACTGATTGTGCAAAATAATGATGAAGGTAAAAGTTACCTTTATTTCTCTATATATTCCCCTCCTACACTAATGCACTTATCTGTCCTTGGGACTTTGCATGTGGTACTAACTCCCAGAGTTCCTGTAGTCCCAGAGTTCCTATAATGTGTACGTTGTGTTGGTGAACGACTGTGTACACAGACTGTGTACGACAGATGCGTCTTTTCCGCAACAACTTTCAAGGATTTTCAAGGATCAGGCATTCCACACACTGAATGTTCAGGGGAACAACAGCAGTGGGCTCCGAGCCACCCCAGCGGGGGGTGTCGTTCACAGACGTACAGTACGCCCTGCTTTAAAAAGCTTCCGTTCAAATCATTTACTGCGGCTAAGAGCTTCATCTCTGTACTTACGCCTTCATTCAGGAGATATTTCATCACAAGTCCCAGTTTCACTCGAACAACACCACAGTGTACTTAACTTTTTTTTTTTTTAATCTAATGTTATTTAATACAATTTCTCGGTTGATTTAACATTTGTTGAAGGAGTCTCCGGTGTTAATGCTTTGCAAGTTTTCATCGGCAAGTTTTCCTTTAACAAAATGGCTTCAGGACAGACGGGTCGCGTTGGTTGTTCGGTTTCTTGGGAACATGACACACTGTGCGTTTGTGATTTATTAACATTAAAAGGTGCAAAAACTATAGAGACTTGCGAAGGAACTAATCTTTATAGCTGTGTAAGCGAACAAAACTAGTCTCGTGAACATTCCATAATGTGGTGGTGTTTAGTACATTTTAAAAATAGCACCAGGAAACTAATATAGGAGGAATAAAATGTCTGGGTCTGTGTCGCTATCCATTACATGGTTAAACCTACTTGTACAATGTGTTGAATCAATGCACAGAACTCGCGTCCTCATGTGCGATCCCACCCCGGTGCTATTCTGGTCAGTTAAACCTGACTATAGGCTGTAATGGCCACGGAGCTATAAATATCCCTGAGTAAGCCAGTTAAAATTTTCCACTCTTTTTTAAAAGTCTAACTCTAATTTAAGGAAGTGGTGCGGTTTTTAAGGAAAATACACCATCTAGCTATTTAACTCATCTCACTAGGATCAGCGTGACATCAGCCTGCCTGTCTGGTTACGCTCGTCATCATATAAAATACCAGACGGATTCGAAACGAGCCTGAATCATCTGCATGTCATGCACAGCTGTCTCATAAACCTGCCTTAACAATGATGTCAGATCAGATGATATCTCTGTACAAGTTTACATTAGAGATGAAACTCTAATTAAGGTTTTTTTTTTTTTTTAAAGTAAAGGATGAGTGGTGTGCTTCAGAGAAATAAATAAATAAATAAATAAATAATGGAAGGCATCCAATCCTGGCCAGAAAGGTTAAACAACCTGTGTTTGCTGAGGGTGCGAGAACAGGGCCGACTGCAGAGACAGAAGCAGAACAGAGGACTCTTTCACTGTAACTCCAGGTAAAAGAAAACAAGGAGCCAGCCTACGAAAGCAGTGACGAAGGACAGAGGGCGTTGTGTGTTTTCTTTGCAAGCAGAATCCTTTCTAGCACGTCTACGACTTCATTCTTTCCAAAAATACTCGCTGCCACTAAAAAAAAAAACCCAAAACTGCAAAACCACAGCAGCTGTCGGAATTAGATACAGGCTTACAGCAGGCTGAATTAGATACACTCTGACGGAGACATCTGCAAATGTTTACCGCTCTGACAAAAGCACAATGAAACTTAGACCAAGAATAAAACAATCAAGACCATGTGTGCTAATAATCAGTTATACACTATATGTATTGTATGATGATGATGATGATGATGATGATGTAAAACAGTGGACTCTTATTATCTCCTCTGGCTCGCATAGTCCAGAAATGTCTGCCAAGAGTTGCGGTCAGACGTTTACGTATGAAGGGTGTTCGAGTCAAACCGGGACTTTTGATTGTACAGAATAAAAAATTGCTTTATTTCCCCTATATACAGTACATTGCCCTGCTACACTAAAACACGTACGTCAGCCTTCACAAGAAATTTCATCAAAAGTCCCGGGCAGCTATGAACAGCCTCGTTGTACACTCATCACAAACATGTCCTTCAACAATATTAGGCTGTCAGTGAGGTTTTTTTTTTTTTTTTTAACTAGTCTTTTTCTGAGGAAGTATGATGATGCACAAGATGACATACTGTACATCTTTAACAGAAGAAAAAAAAGGAATTGGTGCATAACAGTTCAACCTTGACATTCCGGGTGTTCTGATATCAAAGAGAATCACAATATTAAATTCAACATAAAAAAAAAAAAAAAAACTTTGGTGCTGAAAATCACAAAATCTTTTTTCATTTGCCAAAACCAAGGTCTCTCCATTTCTCATTTATAGCAAATATAATCGACTCCATATGCCATTTCTTCACGCCAACATAAAAAAGGGAGTTTGTTTGACAGCACTCACTGGACTGACCAACACACAGTCCAATGCCAAAGTCCAAGGAGCTCGGCACAAATCGAAGAAAGAGGACCGAAGATTTAAACAATGCAGAATGTTTCTTGAAGCCATTAATAAAACAACTACAGATTCACAGCTCAGTTCAAACAATGTACATGTGTATATGTAACTGGGAGGTATACCGGCCAACTTTTCAGCATGGTCTGAAAGAAAACCCAAACCATCACACTCAGCTCAGAAGAAACAACTCAGGAACCACTGAGGCACAAGCCTGCTTAAAACGCAAGTGTAACTGTCTACTGTACATTCAAATCAGCTTTACATCACCACGGACTGATACACTGACGTTCAAGGAGGAAGCCACCGCTACAAAACTGACACCTTCGAGGTTGACTAAATACACATCTGACGACATGGACGAAGAAAAAGCCTTCTGGAGGAAAAGATGAGGCATTCAACCCAAAGAAGAGTGTAAAAACTTAAGCATGGTGGCGGTAGCATCAATCATATAAACTGAGAAGCACAAGAAAGGTGTACTGACGGTAGCACATGCTCTCCAAAGAAAGAGTTTCGCACGGTGATCAGGCTTTTGTTTAAAAAGAAAAAAAAAAAAAACCCAGGAGGATTAACCCTCAAAACTCAAACAGCAAGGATACTGTAGCATTTGGCCAAGCCCTTCCAGTGTGTGTGGACAGATCAGGCTTCGGACATGTGATATAGCACCGAAGTCAAAGCAAAAATGTAGAACGTAAAAAAATGTGCATATAAAACAACCATAAAAACACATGGTTTTATGAATCTGTGCTATTTCTTTGCCTACGTGACCCTTTTATTCTTTTGCTCAGTCATGTTTGTATAGTTGGTTAAAATGAAAAAAGAGCCAGAGTTCATTATATTGCCCAAGTTGTGCTAAAAAGAAAACGGATGTGTCGCTCTATATTGCACAATCCCGACCCATATATGTAAATAAATATTAAAACATAGCAATGGAGGTCTTGGGTTGTTTTTAGGTCTGAAATGTGAAATTAATAGAAATACTGTATCGAATAAATCAAACCAAAATAATGTGCTAAAGATCTAGCACTTTTGTGCTAACAGGTACTGTAATGTCGGCCCGTTTCCGCTGGCTACCACCGCAAGTATATTTCAGACCTGTGGGAAACACTGCAATGTATCAGGACTTCTGATGAAATCACTCAAGAGATATTGAGAAAGAATAACCGCCGTGTCTTGATCATGGATGTAGCCGTGTTCTCTGTGTCAGGTTGTGTTTCTGATTGGCTCTATGCAACTATGAGATATTAGAGAAATAAAACACTTCATGTGCTGCATGTGCTGTAAACACCACAGCCAGGACGCTCTAAAATAAAAATTTTCCTCTCCAGAACACTGTGTACATTGTGCGCCCGTTATATACACGGACATCTCAAGATGCAGCTAATGAAGCGGTGGTTTTAGGTCACATACAGACGAGCTGCGATTCACACACACACGGAGTACCTGTGAAACAGCGAGCTGAGAATATGCCTTGACTGCTCGTGACAGCCCTCGTCGTTCCCTGGATCTCTGATCGCTTCTGCCATGTCGTTCTTCTTACCGCGTAATTCGAAGTTTGTGCAACGGGTTCCTCTTCATACTTCTCCAACGGTCTGAGAGAAGTCAGCAGACATGCTGATGCACACTAACAAACACTATGGGAGTGAAAGGGCTCAGCTGGATCTGCGGGGCATGGATAAGTCTCTTGTTCGCTGATAAGGAGGCCTAGAAGTCACTGATTAGTCGCCGTCACCTTAGATCATGCAGGGAGTGACGAAAATGCTTCAAAATCTACCAAGCACCTCCTGCTCCTCCTAAAATCTTCTCAGTGGTGGTATTCAGACTAAAGCCTGCTGCATCGCTCTCATTTGGTACAGAAGAAGATGAAGTGAGGATTTAATTCTACTAGCGTTATTTCTTAAGGGAAAATTCGTATCACAATACGGATATCTCGCCTTAAGAACTCGCCTCCAGAATTAATATAATTCGTATGCCGGAGGAGTCCTGCTGTATTGAAGTATCAAATGTACAGAGCTTGTAAAATTTGCTCACTGCGGGCTTTAAGTCAACTTTTAAAAACCACCTTCGCTTCTGATTTCAAAAACGTGCTACATGACTCGGCGTTTTACGGACAGAAGGCAAGTCACGTATTGTGTACAATAGTCAGCAGGTGGCGATATTACCGCTTCAATCGCGCAATTGCGATTATGTAACATAGGAGATGGTGGGTAGCGATTATGTAACGTCAGCAGGCGTTGATATTACTGCTTTAAATCACACAATTGCGATTCTGTAACGCAAAGCCATGTGCAAATGTAGTGAAGTAGGAAGTACAGTTATTTGCGGTAGGATGTAGTGGAGTAAAAGTAAAAAAGATCAAATATATAAAACGTGTACAAAGTAAATGTACTTGGTTACCTTCCACCTCGAAAGATACGCGGAGTTTGTTGAAAAATTTGGAGCACCATTTCACCTCCAGACAAACTTTCCCAGCTAGGGTTATGTACCGATAAACGTGAGACAGGCMAGGATATGGATAGTCTTGAGTTTGGATTTGTGCTAAAATGTGAGGGAAGTGTTATATTATTAGAATACGGATCATTTCATGAAAATGTTAATATCAATTCTAAATGCCTTTTTAAAAATAAAAACTGATATAAAATCAATGTACCTGATACAGTTGTTTCTTCTGTAAATACGCTATACATTTTTTACCAAAAATAATAAATAAAAGTGCTGAGGGAACAATTGATTGTTGGCCCTTGGAGGTCAGAACTTTCACCATTCCTGTCCCTTAATGAAAATAAATGAAAGATGCAGGAAGCTGTATTGCATTGTGTGCTCCTCAAAACCGTTTCCCCTTCTGAGACGTCTGTACGTTCACACACCGCTTTCCTGTGTTTATGCACGGCCTCGATAAGGCGCTGCAATGCATGCGTGCCCGATGGGGAAACGCCAGCGCTCCTTCCTCAAATATTATTGCAAAAAATGCGAGAACCGTGCGCTTCCTGAGAGAAGAATGGATTGGAGACGGCGAGTCCATGTGGTATACCCTGTGTCACCGCTTGCATATTTATTACCAGCAAAACACCAGATGTCTTGAATATTTTTTTGAAAAGATATAGCGATAAAAAATCATAATGTAATGTAATGGCTGCACAGAATTTATACCCAAAACACCCAAATCTTCATGGTTACCACGCATAGGTATTTGTCTGTTTTGCACAATAAAGGCCTTTTAACTCTTAACGGGTCTCTATTATGCAAAAATCGTTTTTGAACATTAAATCAGCATGTACTCGCATAAAACATGAGAGAATTTTTAGCTTTTGTACTGGCCAGGCTTAAACAAGCAAATCAGATTTTCCCCTATTATGACCTCATATATGCATGACACCCTTCTCAAACATAGTGCTCAAGTTCTGCAGAAATTAGTAGCTAATTAGAAACACCTCCTTCACCTCTTAGCTGCATTTGAACTTTTATATCGATTAATAAATAGCGATGATGTCAGCAGGAATTAACCTACATCTTGCGTACATTTTCTCCCTTATTTTTGGACTTCATATAATACAAACGGCCTCCGAGCGAGGCAGCGGTCCTCGCCCCATCATCCAGTGATCACAAATTCGTATCCCGGGTGATGCTTTCGCCACCCGCAGCCTAGAGAGAGCTGATTGGCTAAGCTTTCTTGGACGTGCAAGACGAGTGATAACCCATAAGGCACAGTGCCGCCTAAATGTGTCCTGTATATTCCATCCCAACTTTTACACTTTTATTTGTTTTATTGGAACTTTTATCTTTAGTTAAATTGCATTCTTCTAGTGCAATGTTCCTTTTATTGTCGTGAAATCCGTCCATTCTAGGTCACAGTCCATCATTTAAGTGTTTCACTGCATATCATAGTAGGAATGGTTGTGAACGTGACAAATAAAATTGGAATATTTAATTTATTTTACTTATTTCATATGATGAAAACAAAATAAATTAATAAATCATCTAATTGGAAAATCAGTGCAATTATTTTAGTGAAAACCAAAAAAAGTGGGTTCAAATACTTGAAATGAAAAAGTTCAAAGCGGGTGCTCTGCTTGTTCCTTAAAAGACACACGGTCTGTGGAAACCTCCCGAGCTTTTGAGTGCCTCTGCCTGTTGCTTCCTCGCAGTCTCACCCACTTCCTGTCTCCTGCCTTTTGCAAAAAATTACAATACGTCTGCATTTCGCACAAAGTACTCGCAAAATACAAGATTATGACATCATCTCTTTTTATTTTAATGCTTTTGGCCAGTTATACCATGTGTATTACCGCCACCTGCTGGACTGGAGGGCAGACCAGAAGATCAACGATTGTTTATTGTTTTGTACTGGATGCGACATTTTAAAAAATTAGCATCACAATTTACACAGGACTTCATTTAATCATTTAACTAAAACCAAAAAAAGTGGGTTCAAATACTTGAAATGAAAAAGTTCAAAGCGGGTGCTATGCTTGTTCCTTAAAAGACACACGGTCTGTGGAAACCTCCCGAGCTTTTGAGTGCCTCTGCCTGTTGCTTCCTCGCAGTCTCACCCACTTCCTGTCTCCTGCCTTTTGCAAAAAAATACAATACGTCTGCATTTCGCACAAAGTACTCGCAAAATACAAGATTATGACATCATCTCTTTTTATTTTAATGCTTTTGGCCAGTTATACCATGTGTATTACCGCCACCTGCTGGACTGGAGGGCAGACCAGAAGATCAACGATTGTTTATTGTTTTGTACTGGATGCGACATTTAAAAAAATTAGCATCACAATTTACACAGGACTTCATTTAATCATTTTAGGAGTTTCTATTACTTCACACCTTGTAAGAAATGTAGCCGCTTGAGACAAATCAAGACTGTAAAATGCTCATAACTTTTTAAACTGTGATTAGGATTAAAACCAAATTGTAAGGCAAGATCATTATTAAAACAATACCACAGGAAGAAAAAAAATTTGAGAAAAAAAAAGAGGTGCTTTAACACCTTTAATTATTTTTTCGCTATTATGAGAAATTCATGCAAATTCGAAGCACTCGCGCACACACACACACACACACACACACAGCTGTGAAAACCCTTAAACCTTATCCTTGTTACAGTACCTCGACTCTTGTATTAAGGTTTTTCAGAACATTATTCAAACCTTTTAACACGAACCTACAGACAAATTTGTCAGTGTGCAGTGTCCTGAACCTAAAATCCTCCATGACGTCACGAGCCACAGAGTAAAACAAGGACCTCACCTAATCAGAGAATAAGAACCAGTTCTTCTAAACCTCATTCCTGCAGCGACGACGTGAATGAAATGATCCAGAATGAGGAAGTAATCTAGGGGTCCTGATAGTAAAGTAAAAAAAAAAAGCATATGGGTATGAAAGAGACGTCCTTTTCATTTCAGATCCTGAGAAAACGACGAGCAAATTTCGATTTCTTTTAGAATACGGCTAGACGGAGTGGACAGTGGAGACACGCGGACAAGGACGTGTGCAATGCAATCCGGTTACGATCGTTAATCTGAGTGGCTCTCCAGAGCACTTGACTCTTTAGTCTATATATGTGTTACTTGGGAAGCCTATCAAATCACACACACACATACACACACTTATATAGACTAATATAGACTATAAGGATATAAGGATACCACAAAAGCAAGGCCTTTGTTTTCTCACATTTCTCACACACACACACACACACACACACACACAAACAAAGGTGAATCTGATTTATTTCAGAACATATGCACTAAAGCGAGGGTTTAAAATTAAATTACGTGTGCACGCACATACTGTGATTTCGTTCCCTCACACTTAAAAGACTTTGTTTGCCTGAACACACGGGCTTAAGTTTGGTTTAGAGGTGTGGCTTTTATACACAGCTCCACCCAAAAAAGCAGTCAGCACTATAAAGCCAAAAACAGCAAAATTTAGCCTCGGCAGTGACTAAGCACGAGAGAGACTTCCAGAGCTACTATTCAGAAGCTGAAAAACATCCAGGCTGCTATATCAGGAAAAAAAAAAAAAGCAGCACGAACACTTGTTTAAAACATAGCACAGAGGTGTAGATGAAGAGATGGAGAGGTTTTCTAATAGGTATGCGCAGCCATGTCGGTTTCAGTCATCCGCTTTGAGCTCGTCTCCTACTACACGGCACGTTTACCATGACACCCAGTCCAAATATAGAGCTGAGCTAATGACTTCCACACCCTGCGAAAACAACAGGGAGGAATCGGATTAACCGCGCACTCTCTCTCCGCGGTCATCTGTAGAGTTAGTGTTAGGAAGCCTTTGGAAAGGTCAGGTTTTATTGGTGGTAACTGGTGGTGATAACAATAAAAACAATAAAAAAAAAACTAAATTTTTTTTTTTAACTTAACAGTGAAAGTTTAAATCAGTGTACATAATGTAACCTAGTATCATCATTACTGTGGAAAACAAACAGCACCAGGGGTATGAGGATGTAAGGACAACGAACCATGATTGTAGAACACGACAGAAATGTAAAATAATAATAAAAAGGTACATTTCGTCTGAACAGCTTTTCTAATTGTCATTTGTGACTAATTAGAGACAGGGATCGCCCGATACGATATTATCACGATACCCATGTGCCGATTCGATTTGTATTGCGATTCGTGTTTTTTTTAATTTTTTAAATATCATATCATAATTGAATATAAAATATTTTTTTCAGTTTTTTTTGTTCAAATTCTAAAAATTGTACTGGCTGCTAATGTGTGAATAATTGATCACGCACCACCTGTAGGATTATAAAAGAATGGCAACATTTTACCACGTCAAATGCAAATAGCACAAATTATACATATATATTATTTTAATAGATACTATTAAACAAAACAATTTGAGTCGGTGCAGCAATATGCAAACTGTCACACAAAATAACCGTGGCGCATAACTGAATAAATTTTTTTCCCTCCCATCTCTATGAATTACTGCATTTTTTAATACCCAGGTTATGCTGTAATTCTAATATTCTACTGCACACAAATATAAACAAACTCTTGTAGATGTAGTTTTACTGTATGGAGAGTCACATCTAGGCATTTGGCAGACGCCCTTATCCAGATCGACTTACATTTTTATCTCATTATACATCTGAGCAGTTGGGGTTAAGGGCCTTGCTCAAGGGCCCAACAGGGACAACTTGGTGGTGGGACTTGAACCTGGGACCTCCCGAACCGTAGTCCAATGCCTTAACCACTGAGCTACCCCTGACCCAGGGGTCAGCTACCACTGAGCTACCCCTAAAACTACTTCACGTCGGACCAATCGCACCATGCCATCATTGATTATTTGTCTGTGACAGCATGCCATATTTTGTTCAATGCTCCCTAAATTGTTTCTGTTAAGACTCCAGCTGACATAAGTCTCATGTAACTCATTTTATTTTCTGTACAGCTCAAACTAGCTTCATTTCACTCCTCCTTCCAATGCGCCGTTTCAGTGTCTATGTAAATGAAATACTGCTGAGCCACGCCCCCCCTGAAAACAGCGCAACAAGATAGGGGAGGGGTTTCTTCTTATAGGAGGTCACATTAGAAGGGAAAATCAAACTGGCAAATCTAATTGGAAAATCTGGGCAAAATTCAAAACAAAAACAAACAAAAAAAAACAGGAAAAAAAATATTTTTTTATGATTAAAAATGAATTTTACATAACGGGTCACCTTTAACATCTTTCCTCTGCGACAGACACTGAGCAGATGAAATGAGTTTTATGCCGTTGACTCCTTCACCCATTTGTACAAGAATATCTGAGACGGTCATTTTTATTACTCTCACTCCCTGAGGGTGTACTCATATTAACATTAACATTTTATTACTACACAGTAAAATTTAACGATTGATGCGGTTAACTGTCAGATCGGCGTGATTTACAGATGTACGTTTGCAATCCAAATGATTTCAAAATTCTATAAACTGAGGCTTTTGCTGCTTTTGCTCAGTTCCAAGCGGGTGCTATGCTGGTTCCTTAAAAGACGCTCGGTCTTTGGAAACCTCCCGAGTGCCTCTGCCCGTTGCGTCCTCGCAGTCTCACTCACTTCCTGTCTCCTGCGCTAGCCAAGATGGCAGACATGCTCACTTCCAAGTCATTAGACAAGAACACTAATGAACGAGTTAAAGTTAGGATTAAAACTACGACAGAGAAAGAAAGAGAGAAATTAAGGAGAAGTAAATAAATGCAAAAAAAAGTGTATTATGTAATGTTCGAGATGTAAAGCCTTAACAAGTAAATTGAGCAAATCAAAGAACATTTCTATGCATGTGCAAGACCGCGTGTGCAGTGACTTTAATTCGAAGCTCTGGCTCCCTCTACTGGACATCAGTTCACAGCGCTTTGCTTTCAACTGCCTGAATTATGCTGTTGTGGGGAATATTCAGTAAACACAGAGGCTAGACAACACCTGGCTGTGACTCAAGACCGTTCAACCTCGTCCCAGTTGGAAGGAAGCCAGGGTCAAAGTACAGGATCAGCCGCTCGGTAGGCCGCGCGCTAAGCGCCGTGTTCACATGTCCTCTCTGGCTCTGTGGCAGTCGTGAGGTTTGAAGGGTCAGAAAAATACTGTAGTTGTAAAATTCCTGGTTTACGGAATAGTAAATCCTAATCTGGATATTTTCCGTCGTAATTAATATAACATTATGATATTGTCACAATTTTGTTTTTCTTTTACTGTACTTTGCATTAAAGTAAAGGTGCCTTCAAAAAAGTTTTAATGAAATAAAATAAATAAATAAAAATGTGTAATTCAAATTCAAAATTCTAATTTTTATTTGTCACATACACAGTCATACACAGTACGATATGCAGTGAAATGCTTAGGCGGCTGCCCGTGACCTTAAAATACAAGACTATTAAAGTCTATTTATACGAAATGAATATAATAAAGAAATTAGAAGTAAATATAACTAAGAATAAAATATCTGTACAGTACAAATATACAATAAGAAAAATAAAAATGTAAGAAAAAAAGAAAACCTGGGTGAACAATATAGGAAAAATATAGAGTTTTGTAATTAGAGTGTATGCACTACACCTCTCCAAAACCCTAGATTTCAATCCACCCATGGCATGTGCAGGGCAAACAATTGTGATCCATGAAGGCCCCACCCTGCAACCCACAGCACCCAAAGGACCTGCTGCCAATGTTCTTGCTTCAGACGCCACAGGAAAAACCTCAAGAGATCTTGCTGAGTCATGCCCCAAGGGGCCAAGAGGAACCTACACAATACTTACTGGCCTTAACGCTTCCATTATGATATTACGGCTGATCTGTGTAGAAGTACTCGTTTTGGATCAATCGGCATACAGACAAAACATTCGCTTGTTCAATCTCGGACACTGAATGGACAGTTCACTGATTTGAGGAGGTAAATACACTCGTCTCGCTGAGCTGGCTAGCCGCTTCCTAACAAAAGATAAAAATTGATTCCTCTTCATTTTTTTGTTTTTCATTCTGTATCTCGACTGCACTGAGGTCAAAACTGGCATCATTTCGAGCTTCGACTTCCCACTTCCAGTTACCTTGAATTTTCCATTAATATCACTCATATACCATAATATCATCTTCATCTCTACCACTTTATTCTGTATATAGTGATGCGGGGGCCTGGAGGTAAATCAGAAACTTTATTTTTTATTAATTTTACACTTGAAGCGCAATTTGGGAACGCGAGAAAAACCGCAGCATCATAATTGGTCACAAGAATTCAGTCTCATCCATGATTGGTTAGACCAGGCATGGGCAAACTACGGCCCGGGGGCCACATGCGGCCCGTTTAACGTTTTGATACGGCCCGCCAAACTTGAAAAAATTTAATAAATTAACCTTGTTAATGTTTTATTTCCCCTGTAATTCTGATGTTTCCTGACTAGATGGCGCACTCTAGATATATTGGCTTTGTTGAGGTGAAGCGTCGGCCTATTACTCCACGTTTGCACTTTACCCTTTGACCCTTTGACCAAAGCATGCCATCTATCTGCTCCTGTTCCGGCCHCTTTGTCAAATGTTAGAACTCAATGTGGCCCACAAATCAAAAAGTTTGCCCACCTCTGGGTTAGACGCTTTACTACATATGAAATGATGGATGGTCAGTGTCCCTTTATCAAGCTACAATAGAAACCCAGTGAATAAAAGTCTGAAGTAAAGTCTGCTGGGAAAGGAGTGGTGAATGGTTATGACAAGAACATGAAGCCAGACAGAGAAGGGCGGAACATGACTGGTGCTTTGCCAAACTGGGGAAAAAATATCCTTTGCTGCCATCTGCCTGTCGGGCAACTGTGACGCACCAAAATGAGGATCTTGTGGAAAATGATGAAATGTTGTTGATCTTTCGGGGGAGGAAGAAGGAGGAAACCGATCAAGTAGAAGCAAACTCATGGACATGGATCACGAGGCAGGAATCGAACATGGATCCTGGAGGTGCACGACAGCGACAGTGCTAACCACTAAACCGCCGTTCCGCCTCCATTAATAAAATAATTCCACATTCAAATATCAGTTCTTCTAAGGGATAGACTTTGGAAATTAATGTATACTATTACWATACTATATTACTATATACTGGAGGAGGGACTCGAACCCTCGACCATGGAGGTGCAAGACCATGTTGCTACCCACAGTGCCTCCGATGGAGTGAATGGAGACTGTTGAGAGGCCGACACATGGATGACATCGTGTAAAACTCATCTCATCATTAAAAGTCTTCCTCGCTGCTAATCACGGATGACGCAAGTCTTTATTTTTGTATGCAAAGTGTACGTGATGATCTGCGATGTTGTGATGCCGTCCCTCCTGCCGTCATTCAGGTTTGTTTCTCTCATGTCTGTGCACCATTTTAAAACATGGTGTGATAAACCTAATGACCGTACCTATTTATAATAATCTCTCTCTCTCTCTCTCGAGCTGTACTGTGCGTGTTGCTCCCTGATGTGATCCTGGTGTGATCCTGACACACTTCCCCTTCTGTACCTCCCTGATTCATCTTCTTATTTCTTCTTTTCTATACTCGTGACTCATCTGATCCTAAGTCGAGTCCCTAAATACCGCACCTACATCCAAAAAAAAAAAAAAAACACTCCTTCAACACTGTTAGATTTTAGAATCGCGCAATCACTCTAGAAAAGTCTAGGTTACCTTTCCTTTTATGCAAAATCTTTAGCTCAAGATCATTATTTCCAGCTCGCGCTCATGGTTAGAAGAATAAAAATAAGATGCAAACAGGGTATCGTCATGGCAACACCTTTTAACCACTTAAACCAGAAAAGCCTGAAACCTGGGTGTCAGTTACAGACAGATGAAAAGACAGAATCAAACTAGAGGTTGAAGGCTTCTTCTTCTTCTTCTTCTTCTCTTAGGTCAGGAAACACACACTATCTACAGTTACATGAACAATATTTCTTCAAATCAGATTGAAATCTTTCTAATCTGAGATTCCAACTCAACTGCCTACACGGATTGGATAAGATGCGCTTTTAAATTTAGTCAGAATATAATGTTTTTCGAAAAAGGTCCCGCCCTCTGCGTTATGATTGGTCACAAGAATTCAGTCTCATCTATGATTGGTTAGATGCTTTACTACATATGAAATGATGGATGACCAAGTGTCCCTTTATAAAGCTACAGTAGAAACCCAGTGAATAAAAGTCTGAAGGAAGGTCTGCTGGGAGAGCAGTGATGATTGGTTAGGACAAGAACATGTCCAACTATGACGCACCAAAATGGGGATCTTGGGGAAAATTATGTTGTTGGTCTTTCGGCTGCTCCCCACAGCGCACTCAAGCTTGGCAATGGTTTTACGGCTGACGTTTGTTCCCAGAAAGCGGTCCTTTGAGGAAGAAGATTCACTTCGGATGAAGATGTGAAGACGCCCAATAAGGGAAAGCTTGTTGACCAATGGACTAGTCAAGAAGGGGACAATTCCTAGCCGATCGAACCCCAGCCGCTGGATGTAGGGCATCCGGTGTAAAACCATTTACCAAAAACCGGTGTAAAAACGGATTAGATGGAATGCATTTGAAGCGTCAGTTTTTAAATTCAGAACAAATTGAATCCGAGCAGTGGGACAGGTTTCCGTTTTCCTAAATGAAATGTATTACACTTTGATGCAATGGGGAATCTTTTGTATTATGATGACTGCTACAGGATAAATACGCTCAGTATCAGTTCGTAATGAATTCTGAAAAAGAAAAAGAAACGAAACGGAAAGGAGAAAAGGAGAGTGAGAGCACAAAGGGAGTATACGATTCCTCAATTAGTTCATCCATCATTTATCCATCTATCTGTGTCCTCAATGCGGGATTGCACTCGCATTAAGTCGAGTGCATTCCACAGCTGGCACGCACACACATACAGTACAGTACACACACACTTACCATCACAGAGTACAAGGCCAAAGGAGCTCCAGTATGCACACGCGCACACACACACACACACACACACACACACACACACACACACACAAACACAAACACACAAACACAAACACACAAACACAAACACACAAACACACACAGAGATATAGATGAAAGGTATTGAGTGAACACAGTACGATATAAATAAATAAGTCGAAACACGTCACGTTTGACGTGCAGGATTTATCCTGATGCACAACTTCTGCTTAGAGCTTCTGCATTCGTGACTCACCTTCTGCTACTGTACAACACTTCGTATCAGTGGAGAAACTCATCCCAGGACACGTCCTCGCAATCTGCTCATACCGAACCATGCTTTCATGTTACCACCTGTCTCTACGCCTGCATTCATAACCCAGCGTCAGTCAGAAAAGGACTGGAGATGCTCTCAACCTTTCTCATAGAGGTGTAGAAACCTTCGCCGCCATGACCTCCGACCTGCTCGTTAGGCGTTCACAATGAGGTTTCTTGTAAAGCTGTCATTAGGTTAAACAGAATTCTATGAAACACTCACAAATCCTCACACAAAATCTTCCTGCTGATATCAGTGGATGGAGTTTTTTCGAGGGCCGATGGGATTCGAGAGACCTACTTCTCCGAAAGCGGGTACTGACTCAGGTTTGGACGTTACACAACAGCAGCACACCTTCATCGAGCTCGAAGCGCACGTGGATCACGACAGCACGCGCACACTTAAGCAAATCTGTACAGTGAGCACACACAGAATAAGAGCGCAGTCGAGTTATGGAAATGTTTTAAACGTACTGTGTTTTTTTTTTTTTTTTTTTAATCTGGTTTAAGGTTCAGAAAAGGGAAGTCAAAAAAGTGCCAAAGGCTTCGCTCGCATCGCTCACATGGCTTTCGGTTCCTTTTGGTTTGGCCTGAATCGATTTCGTGACCGGCGAATCCATTCCCTGTCGGTGAGTGGGCGTAGGGGTTCTGATCGGACCTGAATGATTTAAAAGTGTGAACTGACTCAATAACACAAATGCAGCAATAAAGAATTGACATTTCGGAATGGGATTCACGACCCGATACAATTTTATCACGATCCCTAGGTGCAGATTTAATTTGAATATACGAGTCTGTAAATATCAGGATTATTAAATAACTTATAATGATAATTAGCTTCTACCACACGGGATGYTGTGCCGCGTGAGTACAGGTCGTCCCCTACTTACGAACAAGGAGCACGTTCGCAAGTCGGATTTGTTCTCAAGTCTGACAGAGTGAGCCTTGCACACCTTTGACATGAATATASAATGTAAAGCATACCAATTCCCTTKACTAAATCTCTGTCCCGTTACCCAACACTGCCATCATGTAGCCAAAAATCATAACCGCGCCTAAGGAAATGAATCGCACAGTGAAATGTAACGCCATTTTGTCTCAGAGCTGCTTTCCACTGTATCGGACTGTGAACTTTTCTTGAGGATTTTCCGAAATTCGGATCAGGACAGCTTTACAGGACAGAAATTTTCTATCGTTGTGCTTCCAGACTGATTACTTTCTMMAATTCATTTCATAATATATACTGGACTTACCCATTGAAAATATTGTTTGTAATTCGGGGTCGCACGGGRGTATAGTGAATAGCACTGTCGCCTTGCATCTCCAGGGTCCGGGTTCGATTCCCGCCTCTGTGTAATATGCATGTTCTCCCCGTCCTTGTGGGTTTCCTCCGGGTACTCCAGTTTCCTCCCGCAATCCAAAGAAGCGCAGATTTTGCTAATTGGTGTACCCAAATTGACCATAGTGTGTGAATGAGTGTGTGACTGTGGGTATGTGTGTGCGCTGTGATGGATTGGCACCCTGTCCAGGATGTACCCCGCCTCACGCCCCAAGTCTCCTGGGATAGGATCCAGGCCCCTTGCGACCCTGGATACAGGATAAAGCAATATATTTAAGTAAGTAAGTAAGTGTAAATATTGGTATCTGGTGCACTGCGGTGTCTATGGATGTTCATGTCTGTAGAAATTCGTAACTCGAATGTTCTTAAGTCAGTGACCACCTGTAGTAAAATTTTGCAAACGTATATAAAATGAACTGTAAAATAGATTTTGAAGCCAGTGTGGCAATTCATGAATTGCCACATAAAAGAATCGTGGTATGCAACTGAAACCATCCCCCCCCACATGTCTACCTTTGCTTGACATATATTTATTTTCCATTTAACTACGATGCTTAAGCAGACCTGGTAACCCCTGCTTTTCACAGAACACTGGGTAAAACTCTTCTTCTTGTCTCTTCCCAAATCGTTCCTCCTCTAATCTCCGCCTCTCTCCCCAGCTGAAGCTGCTGTGCTCTATAAAAAGCTGTCATGGGGACACATGTTCCAGACGAGAAGTGCCGAGGGCTCGAAAAAGACACACATGGAGCGCTCGCAGCGTGGAAGATGCTAGGGCAAGAAGAGGAGGGGAGAGGATATAAAAAGAAGTGGTAAAATGGGTGATATGTACGGTAGCAAAAAAAAGAGGGGGAGAAAAAAAGAGAGAAACGGAGATATGGAAAGACGAGACATATGGAAAAAAAAACAACAATAGATGCTGACAAAGGAATGTGAAGAGAAACAGACATGCTGAGAGACGTAGCGAGAGAAAAAGGGAGAAAAACATTGTGAGGCAGAGAGAGAGAGAGAGAGGGAGACAGACAGACATGARGTGACACATAGATTCAGAGGTGTCCCRATTCAGCATGCATGCACACACACACTCACAATGGGCACTTTATTAGAAACACTTGTACACCTGTTAATCTAATGAGGAGGCAGCTGAAGATTTAAAAACACCTTCTGACATATGTCTGCTCGCTACGTGCCTCGTTTTAGTGAGACTGAGCCTAGAGGAGTCTCATATTCGTGTTCTTGACTGACAGGAATTTACACACATTGTTAATTKATTGATCAATCAATATCAGAACAAGACGAAGTGCTGTTGTACTGAATATCAGTACTGATGTGATGCGGTCGTAAGCATGAACGTATAGCCGGAATACCAAAAATATCAGTACAGGTAGTCCCCAAAGTTACGGATTTCCGCACATACAAATGGACCACAGTTTCACTTCGGGTTCAATCATGGACTAACGTGTATTGTACGAAAAATAGATACTGCAGTGCACCAGATACCAATATTTACAATTATATACAATATTTTAAGTGTGTAAGCGAGTGTACAAAATGTCTAGTCCAGTATATTGTGTGTGATTGTGTGTGTGTGTGTGTGTGTGTGTGTGCGGGAGAAACAAGTTGGCCTCACCGGTTTCAATGAAACAGTCCGGAAATATGCTGATAGAAAATGTCTGTCCTGTATAATCCTAATTTTGGAAAATCCTTAAATCTTCAGAGTTCACAGTCYAATACAGTGGAAAACAGCTYTGAGAGAAAAAAAATTATTTAACGGCTCAGAGACGACATGTCACTGCGAGATTCATTTCCTGAGGCGTGATTATGGTTTTTGGCCACATGATGGCAGTGTGGGAAAAGGGGAGAGAGATTTAGTCAAGTAGATTGGTATGCTTTACATTGTTTATTCGTGTCAAAGGCATATAAGGCTCACTTTGCCTGACTTAAGAACAAATCGAACTTACGAATGTGCTCCCGGAACAGAACTCSTTCGTAAGTCAGGGACTACCTGTACTGATATTCAGTGCAACCACACGGCCTTGAGTGYGATATTGCTTTTATACAACGGTTCCACAAACACCATTCATTTTCAAAATATTCCCGATTTGTTTGTTAAATTATTCGTTTATTTGGGAAACGATGAAGACACATTCGCTTCTGTGACTGACAGATCTAACGTTGACCTGGAAAACAAACTGAACAATTATCAGAACGAGCGGCGTCACGCATGTTCAGACTATCCAAATGAAAAATGACACGATTAAAGCAATACTGGCTTTTGTTCTTATTTCGAAAAGCTGAGATCGGATATTTATACCTCGAATGTGGGTAACACGGTCGCAGCTGCGCATCATCTCGTACCATCTCTGCATCGAGTGGCCTACTAGCCCAGCGGTTTCCACGTATTGGGTCATGACACAAATGTGGATGACAGGAAATTTTATTGGGGTCGCCACTGATGCAATTTACATCTGTGTTAACTGAAAAAGTTTGTTTTGCATTAATTACTTAGTAGCTCATATTGTACACCTATTAACGTACTCACTAGAGCTGTACGAGTGAATCGATTATGCAATTTAATAAAACTGCTAGCTTAATCTTTGGAGAAATCTGAGAGTATATTGCCAAATGGAAAAATCTTAAATTTAAGTGTTCCTCTGCCAAAACTGTGCAAACACTTACACCTAMGTTTTCCCCTCATCACAAGCATGTACAATAACCATTATTTCTGCTTTTTTTCCCCCCAAAGAGTTTGTATAAACTCGCATTATTCCTCTGGTCCTGACTCCCTTGAACGGCTTGTAACGTTTTGTTCTGACGAGAAGTGAAAAACAGAAAACGTTCACACCCTGTAGAGGATGTTTGTGTCTCACCACATCCTCAGTCAGAGCCAGATGCAGGTGTAATGGTGATGAAAATACGTTGTGGCTGGGTTTTTTTTTTCCACTGTGTTCTAAAAAGATATGGTGCTTGACTTGACAGGAAGCACAAGGATGTAAATAGCAACCCTGGCCTAAACATCCCTCACACCTCTTAAATAAAAATAAAAAAAATTTTAAAAAGGGATCGGAGCACTTCAGTACTTCAGTTCTTTTTTTGGGTTTCATTTATAGACCGGACACATTAAGAGAATTACCCTGAATGCATTCATTCTGAAATGTGCAGTAGACAAGTTGCATGATGGTAACTGATTTGCCTATAAACAATTCTGAAGTAAATCCACCCCCCCCCCCCCCTAAAAAAAAAAAAAAAAAAACACCCAACGCAAGGTCAAATATTTCACTAATTTCCAATAGGGACGCATTATGATGCCATGTGGTAAGATGAAACCTTCATTAAAAATATGTCTTTTAATGAACTTTCCTGATGAACCAAAGAAAAGCAAAGTAGCAGCAATGAAATACAACCATTAATTAAAGCTTAAAGATGAGGGATGGCATTTAAGGAAGTTGAGTAGATTTTTAAAGAAAAGAAAACTGAGATTAAATCTGCGGTCTGTGAATGGCGGGGTCAAGCGAAGTGAAGTGTGAGGGGCCGGAAAAGTGAGGTAAGTGAGAAAAGGAGACACACCTGAGGAGAATATGGCTAATTAGGGTGTGTGTGTGTGTGTGTGTGTGTGTGTGACTGATTCTGTGAATTGAAAAAAATGGAAACAACAGCCTGAAAGAAAATGACAGAGAGAGAGAATGCATGTGCAGAGCTCAAAACGAGCATGTGTGAGAATTTAACTGAAAAATGTTCACTGAAGAGAACCGGAAATAAAAACCGCCGACTCACAGCAACACACACTCACTAATTATCTACATTCTCTTCAGGTGTGAATCTTTTCCCTGCTAAGCCACCAGCACAGAGTTTTTCCCTCCGATTCTAGCTGCTGTTTTTGCTCGAGTTAAGAGTGAGATGTTTCCTCACGAAGGACATTTCTGATCATAAAGGTGTCTCCGTCGCACCTCGCACCTACATGTCAGAACATTCACCGGTCACGTGAGAATCAGACGTGATGACGTCGACGATTTAATTTGTTGCCGGCTAATTTGATTTTTTAGATTTTAGTCGATGATTCACTGGTGCACCTCTAATATGAATGGGCAAACTAGTGCTGTTCACTCACATTGTACAGTTTTGTCCCCTTTTTTGGATCAAAATCAGAGCAGCCCAGATTTTCAGAAGAACGAGGCATGGCTCCGACACAGAACTCTCACGTGCTTCAGGTCTGAGTTGGAAAAGTACGTGCAC
>QMIH01000985.1:78243-89338 GCA_003987875.1 Clarias batrachus
GTACAGCACTTGAAGGAAATGCTGCTAACATTCTGGAGCCAGTAGATACCACATCACACCTTCAAAGGTGTTGTGGAGTCATGTCTCGAGGGACCAGACACTGTTTTGGTGGCACATGGGGACATCTTCAAACCACATTTCAGTGAGTCCCACAGGTCTGGAATATACTTAGGGTGGTAGTCGTGGCAACGGGCCGGCATTACTTGCCAGTGCAAAAGCTGTCTACTACGGACGACAAGCCACAAATACGTACGAACTTTTAACACAATATTTGTACGTTTTTGATATTTCCATTAATTTGACATTGAAGAGGTCCAATCTATTAACCCTCCCCCCGATCTATCAGTACGTGAAGAGAACTAAATATGCTTTGCTATACCATCATGGCACTTCACCAGAACAAGTATCCCTTAAATAACAGAATTGTCCAGAACAACCTAGGCAATATGATATGATGAACTTGATTTTCAGTTCTTTTTAACCAACCACACACAGTGACTGWGCAAAAAAAGGGTCACACAGGCAAAGAAATAGCACAGATTCATAAGATCATGTGTTTTATGGTTTGAGGTTGTTTCTATGATTAAAAAAATATACATCTTTAATATTTATAAGATAGGGTTAAGGGCCTTGCTCAAGGACAACAACAACAATGGCAACATGGTCGAGTTGGGGCTTGAACCGGCCACCTTCCGGTCAGTGCCTGAGCCCTCTGTTAGGGAAACTCAATATACTTGGGTGGCCCGTCCACTGGTCAAGACATATGCATTAATATATTAATAATTATGAATTATTGTATGTATTAATCAGTTTTTAGTGTATAACCCTACGCTTTAAAAGAGCTGCATGAACATCCGCATGCTCCATTTAACATCATACATTACTATTCTATAGGAGAAGCCAAAGTATTAACACCCGCRCTCAAAAAGCTGTAAGCTAGTTCATTAAATGTACGATTATAAATGTGCTAATTACAGCGAGCAGACACTATGYTGAGTTCGGCCTTTAATCACGTACACGGTACTCAAGAATTCATACAGTAGACTCGGAACTAAGGGCCGGGTCTCGTCTATTCATTAACTTTTAATTCGCTCAAACTGGGAAGAGAGTCCTCAAAGTTAGCTTAAGCGGTCCGATTGATTTGGCGCGCCGTGCTGCAGGAATGTCCGAGTTCTCCTCATTGCTTGTTTTTTTTTTAAACAGAACTCGTTCAGCCAGATCATCACTCAGCATTAACGCGAGTGCTGGTGTCAGACACYACCGATACGCTCAGATCAAGTGTCCGCGCGACTCTCGGCCCGGACCGGGCGCTAGAGCTAWTATAGGTCTATGAGCAGTAACTAAAACCCACCTCTAAACATTAACCACTGCATGATAGATGAGTGGGATCCCAGCCAGTGCGCCTGTAGTGACAACGCGCCGTTTTATTAGTATTAGCGTAGAGCTATAGAGCATTTAATCGTGACTCTGATCGACGTGCAAGACATTAATATMCTGCTGTTTAAATCCGTTAGTTCTGGTCAATTTTCAATTTGATTTTTAAACCTAATTACAAAACTGAAGCTTGAAAATTAAAGCCTTTATTTATTTATTTATTTATTTGTTACAAACGACCTCTTGTGCCAACCCTGTAGTACCATTAGGGCTTACTAGGGGGGTAGTGCCCATACTTTGGGAAAACACTGCTTTAATCTTTGGGGAATCATTTAAATTCGGAGAGACAATGTCTTCCAGGATGACTCCGCCCCTAAATTCGAGAGCTCACTGGGACATGCTACAGACTTCACATTGACCAGAGCTCAACACCTGTGGGAGTTTTTGACTGGCGTGTTAGACAGAGCTTGCTACACAGCTGCCACGATCATCAGCRATGTTCAGCGCTGCGGTCCGGTTCCGAGAGACTTGTCGGATCGATGCGGTTTGCTTTCTGACGGACAAGCGACAGGCCACGTGGGAATCCGGGATGCCCTGCTGCTGCTGTTCATAAACCCCAGTCGGCTTCACGGTGTCAAGATGACGGACAGATTTGGCATTTGCTTCACGTTTGTATAGCGGACGAACATCACTCTGTTAGATATAAAGACGTAGAAAGCTAACACAGTATTAGAACGGGCTGATTAATACAACTCGAGCTGATCCTCCTGTCAGATCTGCTGTCGTAGAAAATTCATCGGCACCTCCTGGCCAATAGGAATCAAGAACTCGCTCTACAGCAACTACAAGTCCTAGAAGATGTTTTTATAACCTGACACACAGACGCACACACAGACGCACACACAGACGCACACACAGACGCACACACAGACGCACACACAGACGCACACACAGACGCACACACACACACTGCCTGCACTTGTCGACTTCTTCGCCTCAGCCCTGACAGAGAGAAATTTGGTCTCGAAGCCAAGACGTGACCTTTGCTCAAGTTTCTGATGACAAACACTGGTTCAGATGTATAACCCAGCAAACCCAGAGCACGCTGACTTAACAGCGAAAGCATTCGCGTGGCTGCAACACTTTCCTTAAATAGATACACACAAAAAAAAGAAAGAAAATACCCCTTAGCTCCAGTGCTGCGAGTGGCTTACAGTCACTGATGATAAAGATCATGATATAAACGATTAACGTTTATGATGTTGTTTTAATAAAAATCCCGAGCCGTTCTCACTGTGTTCTATTAGGAAGAAGACACGGAAGGTGTGCTCACGACACGACTGCCCCAAAGGGCAACACAGAGACACAACATGAAAGGTGTGTACATGCACTTGTTTATAAGTGAGGATGTTACAAGATTACATTTTTTTTTATATATACATTTCAGACAGACAGTCAGACAGGCAGGCGAGTACACAGACAGACAGACAGGCAGACAGACAGACAGGCAGACAGGCAGACAGACAGGCAGACAGGCAGACAGGCAGGCAGACAGACAGGCAGACAGGTGCGTAGGTACAGATGTATGGAAAGACAGGAAAACAGACAGGTAGACAGATATGTGAATACATGAAAGACAAACAGAGAGAGCGCTTGATAGCTAGTGAAACAGACAGACAGAAAGACAGACAGTCAGACAGACAGACAGACAAGTAAAGAAAGACATATAGACAGACAGGCAGATGCTTGGATAGATGCACCGAAGTACAGAAGGTGACATGGACAGAAGGACAGATAAGTACAGATATACAGATAAATAGACATGCAGACAGACAAGCATATACATGGTAAGATGCACAGACAGACAGACAGACAGAGAGACAGATTAATAGATGCACAGGTAGACAGACGGATAGACAGGCAGAGGGACAGACACAGGTTTAGATGCACAGACAGACAGACAAACAGACAAACAGACCGTGACAGACAGATAGAAAGTCAGATAACAGATGGCGATAAAGGTGCCACCATCTAAAAAAGTCTAAAACATTCTTCCGAGTGGCGCAACAGAAAAGCTTTCACTCTTTCAGCCCAAGATGACAGGTTCAGACAAGTTCAAACTCTGAAGATGCCCCAGCCCTTCGTGGGCAGGAGTCGAAGCGAGCAAAAAAGAGTCTTGGTGGAAGAGCGGTCCCGCTCTCTCTCTCTCTCTCTCTCTCTCTCAACTACACAATCGTGGGTCTCTGTGAGCTCGTGCATGTGGAAGGGGGCGAACAGTGCTCTACTAATAGTGTGTTCTGATGTTGTATCCCTGTGATGCAGACATGGTCGGCTGGCTTAAAAACCATGGCTTATGAAAAGATGGAAAGGAAGAGAGAGCCTGAACAGAAACTTGCACCACAACTATTATAACCTTTATACCTATTATACCTACCCGGAATAGCAACGCTTCATAAATATCAACCCTTATAAATATATTCTGTTGATTGTGTATACTACTGTCTGTCTTTTCACGACCATAAAACAGAACGAGTGCTGTTTAGGGTGAACATTCACAGCATTTGGCAGACACCAACATATCCTCACGCTGGCTCACTGGGTTATTGATTAAAGTGTTTTCGCATTAGGCACGATTGATTTGTACGGTACACGGGAACGACTGCTTCTAGAGGAGACAGACGGCTCTGATGACATCACAGCGATCTTCGGCTACACTCTGGAAATATATCCGATTTGATCCATGTTTGAGGACGCCGTGTCCTTCTCGAGATCCACTTTTCCAGCACGGTTCCGGAGCGTGGAACGAGTGTGTTCTCACTGACCAAAATGAATCCGACTTTGGGGTCAAGTGTTCTCAGAAACGATCACAGGGCCATAATGTGAAAATGCCCTAGAAGTACAAATCAGTCAAACACTGTTACGGAGGGAGGGAAAAAAACAAAAACAAAAAAACACAAACATTTCATCGTGCTCGTAACTGTGTGCGCATCAGATCCACCAGATACCAGATCATCAGACTCTTATCCGGGAAGATTATCAGGATGATGAGGCTCGGGAGTCTGCTTTTAACTCCTATGTCTAAAAGCGTATCCGCATCTAAAGTGCTTCCTTCGACTTAACAGACCGAGTGCATCCAAACATTTGTTCTGACACGCACAAGCTCTAGAGTGAAACTGAAAGCTTTCCTGATTCCAGGAATAGAAGCGACTATAGAAAAACAACCTCGAAGCGTAACGGTTATTTAAATATCAACTTCAATGCCGGCGAAATGCTCAACCTACGACATCATCGTTACGTTGGCCTGCAATATTTTTATAGCTTTTTTATTATGCAGCACAAAACAAAACAAAAAAAACAGGTGAAATCTTGGAGATGTTCGGATTGCTCAGAGAACAGGATCAACGACGTGTGTCTATTTGCTTGAAATTTTGTCATTATAGMTTCTGGCGACTGCTCACACTGCTCATGGTGATGTCACAGTTTCTATATATTAAAAGGTACCACGTTAGACACCTTTTTGGAAATGCAAAAGTAAAAACAACAAGGTTACCAAATTGGATGTTAACACTGCAGGTGAAATCATGCATTCTGGGATCCTTGAAATTCCATACGTTTCACTCCTATTCCGAACGAGCGGTTTCAGTGTCTGTAGCTTTCAATGCAAGTCAGCTACCGCCTCCTATACCTGCACTTACCTAGCTGATCAGAACGCAGGAAACAGGACTTCCCTGAAACCATCAAACTCCTCGATGGTGCCCGAGACTTGAGGGGCTACGCGCCGCTTTTTTATACCAGAAATTTGAGAAATTTGAGCGGCATGAAAATAGAAAAAGAAAAAAAAGGAAGGGGTGGGTAGGGGGTTTTATATTTTGTCTAAGTAAACACACACACTGTTTTGCATAACAGCTCCGCCATCATATAAAAAGCGAAAAGAAAAAAAACCTTGCTTTTTATCTTGGGTAACATTGCAGTTCCGCTATAATCCTACAGGTGGTGCACTGTGAACTATTCACATATTGTGCAGCACAGCGTCCTGTTATTTGCTAAGATTGATTAAAATCAGAACAAAACCTCAAAAAAACTATTAATAAATAAATCAGGACATTTATAAAATCACGATATTTATAGAATCACAATACAAATCGAATCGGCACCTAGGTATCGTGACAATATTGTATCGGGCGGCACCTGGTGATTTATGCTTGTTTACCCACTACTCTTAAGTCATGGTGCAATTCATGTCACTGTGCGCTTATTTTAAGGACCGATGGATCAGCGGGGTCAGAAACAACTGAAACTAACCATCCCTCCATCTGCTTTAATTGTTCACTAATGATTATCCGACGCCACCCAGACTGGGACGCGCTCCTCTTGAATACGGTTTTCTTCCTCGTGTTGCCTTGGGGTTTTACGTCAACTCTCTCAYTTGTGAGAACTGAACTGAACTAACACTTGCTGCCTTGAAGCCGTCCTCAGTTCTCTTCCTTTATACACACGCTCACACACACAAAAAAGAGAGCCTGCTGGACAAGCCTACAGATGATCCCACGGGTGACCCGTTTGCGTCACATGTCGATCATGGAGTGTGAGAGGTCAAGAGTGGACAGGATTAGAGCCAACACACACACACACACACACACACACACGCACAGGCGTGCACACACATGCACGCACCCTCCTGCTAAACATAAATGCGGTTATTCGGGTATGGCAGGCGTGCTCAAGCCGATCAGCTAAAAACCTAAAAAATGCAATGTTTCTAAAAGTCGCCTCTATTTGGTTAACTGAGCGCTTACCGATGCACGCACGGTTATTTATACCACGGAGTGGTGCAAACTCTAACGAAATCCACGGCTGTTAAATATTTAGCCAGATTTCATGCACACTTCCGTGGGGTTATTTCATCAGAGATACCAAATCGAGAACGTCGAAAACTTTCACGCCTCCTGTCTGGAAAATGTTGTTCGGTTACATTCCTGTGCATTTTAAACCGCTTTTTCTTACATGCAAAAATGTATAACAAGACCCCAGTGACGAAATTAGGTTAATATCCCTCAGGTTAACCAGAGGAAAGTCAGAGTATAAGAATCATGACTCGGACATAAGCGAAACAATCAAGTGCGCTTATTATGCAAAATTCACTTTTGAGTCATTTTAAGATATTATGGGTCTCCATATTATGGGTTTGTGTAAAAACAAAAACAAACACATTCCCAGCATAATCTTCTTTTGCCATTCTATTTTAAAAGGGCCAATCAGATCCCCCAATTGTGACCTCATATAAGAAGATCCCTTCCCCCCGGCTATTCGCTCGGCTTGGATGTTCTGAGGATTATTTCGGACACGCACTTTGGTGAACCTCTAAAATATGTGTTACCTAGTTAAAGAAACAGTAAATCACGTGACCTTTAATTACATAGATGTTTGGTTACATCTACTTTTTTTCTTTATGTTTATCACATGCATGTCTCAGCCTGGCCTTCCATTTCGGTGTCTATAAACTTATAGTTGTGTTATCAGTGTTATCAGTCGGTTTCAGGTCATGGGTTAAATCCTATCACGTTATCAGTGCAACGTTTCTCCCAGATTAACTCTTATCATACCATATCGAGTCAGTCTTCTGTGAGTCAATCGACAGAAAGCCGGTCGTGACTGCGCCGTGTGTAAACAACGGCACTCCTGATATTTTGACTGCCCTAAACGACTGTCCGCGCTAAACACACAAGCTGGTAAGGTTTCAGTAGAAAAGCTCCACCCAGAAGACCCAGTATAACACCATACCTACAGTATATACAGGACAAACTAGAACACCTTAATATAAGCCCTAATAATATTACTTACTTCCTTTTACGACTTATCTTCTTGTCAGATATCTCTATAAATGATTAAGGAAACGCTGTACATTGAAAGACAAGACAAAACCGCAGGTAATCTTCTACATTTGATGGTCAAATAATAAATAGAAAGGCTGAAGCTGGGGGAAAACTTTGATTCTGAAAAAATGAGGCCAACTTAGACGTGTCTACATGTACAGTTCCTCAAATGACCACCGAGACACAGTGAGTCAATCCCCATAGAGTCCAACGTTAAAATGAACAACTGCATGGGGGGTGCTTTTTTATGTACCTCTTCAGTTAAAATTATGATAAGACTTAAATCAGGCATGATTAGGGGCGTGGCCGATTTGAGTGACAACTGGAAACCGCTGCCTGGTAGGCATCACTTTTGCTAACTTGAATCATCAAGAAATGTAGGAGTTGACACGGGATGAGACAGTTTAAATGCTAGTGTATAAATGAACATTAGCCAATTAGCATTTGAGCTATGCTAAACCTAAGCTAAGTAGCTTGTCATTACTGAGGTAAATGGGTGTGTTCCAAACAAAAGCCAGGCTCGTCCATTTGCCCATTTATGGATTAATCCGGGTTTATGCGGAGTCAGCGCCTGCTAAGATAGCGACGCCTAGAGTTCCCGTAGCTGAGCTTCAAAATTGTTTTTCAGAAAAACTACGGATTACATGCGTCAGGTTTGTCCAGATCTGTGTGGAGAGTGAGGAACGTTGCACAAAAGTGCTAAAAAAAAAAAAACGTTCGTCTGAATTTGCCGTTTTGTCACGTGATTGCGAATTCAACAAGAATTGAAAACCAATTCAAATGCTGTTCATTATAACGTCAATTTGTCTCTCAGTTCTGGTGATTATATTACAGCCTGGTCCTAAAATCGAGTCGACCTAAAGTTGAGGGTGTGATCAGGTAGAGCCTGTAACACGGTGAATTTAGGAAATCTCAGCACTTCCCATCAAATCAGCCACACATTATTATTATTATTATTATTATTATTATCTTTGAGTTATATTGTGTATTATACACACATTGTTAGATCAATCAATACACAGATGGTTAAATCGAATACTATGACTAATTTAACTGGTTAAATGAAAATCCAAGCATTGATCTGACCATGTCTTGCCTCGCTTTGTTGATTTGAACGTGCAAAGGTTATAAGAGTGTGTGTGTGCATCCTGCGACCGTCGTGGTGATGACAAAAACTTGACAGTCTTACAGGAAACGAAACAAAAGTCAAAAATATTTGTTCTGCAAAATTCTGCAGTGATCATCCCAACCGGTGCAAAAATGACTGGCCAAATAATTAGGTATGACTGAGAAAATCCAAAAAGACGTCCGGGTTAGATGAAAATTAATTTTTTTTTTTTTTTTTTTTTTTTACATTTAACAGTTTGACGATCGTGAGAGCAGAGGCGACTAAATGTCTCGACAGGCAGGCAAATGAAACTTCATTATTAGGATATGCAAAGATTTTGTTTTGTTTTGCACTCAACTGTAGAGAGACATGAACTAAAGTCAAGTAGAGAGACGTGGGAACGTCCGAGTGCAGACTAGTACAACTGGGAATATGGAAGAAAAGAAAAGAGGGGGGRAAAAAAGAACACAGGCTGAGAGAAGTATAAAGAAAGAAAGATCTGAGAGATCTAGATTATAAATAGCTACGATGGGAAGATTTACCRGGGAGCTGGCGAATGACCCGCCTCGGGTGTTACGAAGCAGGGAGGCGAAATTTGCAAGCCAAAGCGGTGGAATGAGCTGCATTTGTTTATGTGAACATGATGTAGATAACCAGACGGTTAGATTTAGGACGGATTGTGTATATGGTGCAGGGTCCTGGAGAAACAGGGACCCTGACATTTCTATTTGTTTGTTTGTTTGTTTGTCAGATTTCCTGTCTGCTCTTCCTGATTGCATGCCACTCTGTTTACTCTGTTTCTTATCTACATTAAACACTGAGTTACTCACCCCATTAACCAGTCCATACTGATGGAAAGGGGGTCGATGGAGACACTTTCGTCCCCTTCCTCCTTTCTCTTTCGGCTTTCCGGCACTCCAGGTGAGACAGCTCGACCGGAAAGCTCTTCCCAAACCGCTTCTTGATGAGCCCCGGGCTCGATCACGACCCGATCCGGTGTGCGTTAGTGATGAGGTGCGTTTGAAAAGTGCCGGTAAAGCAGCTCGGGCACTGGGACGATGGAGCGCATTGACTTTGGCGGATTGGCGAAGGGTAGCACTGGGATTACTTTCTGCCTCTCCGAAGGCACCCTGACGTCTCGACGGGTCTCGAGGCTTTCGCGCGATTATTCGCTCACAATACCGTTCGGAATCTCCCCGGKGAAGCTCGCGGCGCTGCTGCCTTCACGGCGCGTGAGATCGCGCTGAGGTCGCCGTTGCTGTTATCCAGATCTGCCATATACAGGAAGTCCGGAAGTAAACACAGCTCCGGCGCCGAACTACAAGCACTTCCGGGTTTGTGGTCAAGCTCGCGCGCGGGGGGATGGTGGGATTTGTATTTCTTTTCTGTTTTTATTATTATTATTATTATTATTATTATTATTATTATGTTCTTTATATATTTTTGTCATTACAATAAAATGTCTGAGAAAACCACTGCAATGTTTTTTTTTACAAGACGACATCTTGTAATTAAGTCTTTATTTAAAAAATGCTCAGTCACCATTGGCCTCCACAGTCACTAGTTGGACGACAGAGGTTCCTGGATGGATGATTCTATGAACCTCTGTGTGCTCTGGTTTCCTCCCACAATCCAAAGCCATGCAGATGAGGCTAATTGCCCATAATGTGTGTGTGTGTGTACACTGTGATGGATTGGCACCCTGACAAAGTCTCCTGAGATAGACTCACGGCCCCACATGACCCTGCATACAGGATAAGTAGCATAGAAGATGAATGAAAAAAAACAAACATATCTTCGTGCTTGAGACCGATACAACATCCATTTGGTGGGAATTGAATTCAGGTGAGGAACCTACCACTGAGCCACGAATGTTCTGAGCATGATATTGAAATGTAACAATTTTATCTTGTCTCAAAATGACTGTATGATTTTATTTTTGTCCAATTCTACTGTCAGACGTATTCTTTGGCCCTGACCTGAAATCTAAAGCCTAAGTAAACAAAGCCTAATGTGACATGCCCATGTTAGAACAGCTGAAAGACAGACTGTGTGTGTGTATGTGTGTGTGTGTGTGAGAGAGAGAGAGAGAGAGAGAGAGAGAGAGAGTATGGAGACACTAAAATCCCAAAAGTTATTTTGTTATCAGAAGATAAAACACACTCAATATACTGTTTCACACTCGCATATGCACACAAACCTAACTTAAAAATACAGACAATAACTATATACAGGTATATAAATTTACTTGTAGTCTTAATAAACATAGGACTATATATATGTCCTATGTTTATTAAGACTACAAGTATTTTTTTTAAATATAACTATAGAATAAGACGAACTCTAACTCTAATAAGACTACACTGAGGTTTATTGGATAATCTCTGCCATTTTGAGGCACAAATTGGTCTGTTTAATATCATATTAACATCTGTTACAGTACAGCTTCAGTGCAGTGAAAAGTTATTCATCTGCATAAATTGAAAAGCCTTTGTATGAAAATATTTTGTGTTATTTGCATTTACACTGACACACTTACGATTTATATAGTRTACTTGGAACATAAAGGACTTCATTGTGTTATTTGAACTGTTATTTGCTTTGAGGTTAGAAGGTGAGCTGTGTCCACACGCCAACACCCTACGTGCAACTATGTACACTACGTGCAATGTGTAAACACCAATCAGCCTACAATGCATGCTTGTGAACTGTGGGGGAACCCGGAGTACCTGGAGGAAAG
>QMIH01000985.1:117930-136323 GCA_003987875.1 Clarias batrachus
GTGGAAAGTTTTTTTTCGGGATTAAGTTAATTTTCATGGCAAAGAAGGACTATGCAATTCATCTGATCACTCTTCAGAACATTCTGGAGTATATGCAAATTGCTGTTATAAAAACTTCAGCAGCAACTTTTCCAATTTCCAATATTTATGTGATTCTCAAAACTTTTGGCCACGATTGTACTGCACACTGCGGACCAGGAACATCCAACCCACCCGCAGCTTTGTGGATGCTCTGACCCAGTGGTCTAACTATCACAACTTCTTATTGCAATGTCATCTGGAGGTGTTGGGATATATCAGGCAGCAACTGGACCCTTTTTCAACTGGAAAAAATGGGAAAGCATTAGGATGTGAGTGACTATTACATAGGCCATATTCTCATTGCTTGACAACTGGGTTAGAGCAACTATAAGACAGCGAGAGGAGAAGCTTTACTACCACGGTTGGTAGCTCGCAGTTTGTGATGGTCAGAAATGACTACCACCTACACAATTAGAAAGGCGTCAGAAGACGCAGTGCATTATTGTTTTGGTGGCAAAAGGGGGACCTACTCAATGTTAGGCGGGTGGCCTAATGTTATGGCTGATATGACCTTTAAAGGATTGCTAGGAATACACTGATACACTACCTTTTGACCACCACTCGAATTATCCATGTTCCATAGACGGTAATATTCGCTGAACTGTAGTTATGTGGTAGTCTCCAAGTCTTTCCACCTACAGCATAGAAAATCTGACAGCCCTTACTAAAGAGCTTCTGTCACTGCTGGACAGTTTGTCCATGTCTAATGCATTTTAATGTGACCTAGTGGGCATTAATATGTGTATGTGTTTCACAGATCCACACCACATAAACAACACATGGACATATCCTGCCCTCTCTCTGTCTCTGACATCAGCCCACTGTAATGCTGCGGTGGTCCATCCATCACTTCCCAGCGTCAGTCTGCTCTGATTTACCACTAGCAGGTGAAAACACGCTCACACACATGCAGAGCTGTGTTCTTGTGTTGACAGCACTCGTTGTCAGGGCACTGGCAACAAGCGATTAATATGTAATTACATCAGCGAGGCTGCGGCACAGCCAAGAGAGGAGCATCACCTCATAGAGTCAGCGTTTAATGAGGTAGGACTGACTTGTCCACACCTGCCTTGTGAAGTTCACCCGAACAGCAGATACGCAGAAACACACTCACATACACACACTAGTGTGCTGGACTTTTTGCTGGACTTTGCCTGGGCCCGTCTACTGGTCGCCACAACCCCTCCCCTTTTTTAGCAAGAAGTGTTCCAATAGCTACACGGCATATCTATCTAGGAAATCACTTATTCTTTAATCAAAATACGAGCATGGTTTGAAAATATAAAAGATATTATATTATAATGTTTGTTCAAGTCAAAGTGATAAATTTTTTTTTTATGAATAAAGGCATAAAACTAATTCAAAACATTTGAATGGTGCAAAAACGAGTCTGTACAGTACATCCATGAATTATGAACCCAAAATGTGAAGTATTTATGTGTAACATTTGCACAATTTGAGTCCCGTACCAAGAAAAAAAAAATGTGCAGATGGGTTAAACCTGGGCTGCGTTTCCTGATAACGATTGATCTTAGCGCTTAAGAGCGTTTTCTACGAGACATTTTGCGAACGTTCGCTATTGTTTCATGTGCGTTTCCCAAAAATGCACTTAACACAATTGCATGTAGCTCTGCTTTAAGTACTACTTAGGTCGAGCGCGCACAGAACCGAGAAGTCAACGATCATCAAAAAGATGAAATTAATATCATTTTAGAGGAGGCGGAGCTACATATAATTTTCAGCAGGTTTAAGGGCAGTCATACAAATAAAGAAAAACAAAACTTCTGGGACGATATTGCTATATTGAATTTGAAGTTGAGATGAGACTTCATGATGATCAACCAAGACATGTTCAATACATGGCCGGATTTCATGCACGCCAGCAAGTCATTGACACATTTTTGAGTTCCTCCTTCATTTGTCATCTTTAAAGCACATTAAATATTTTCTGTTAAATACAACATTTGTATTACCCTCGAAATGTCCATATACAAAAAGTACAGTGTACTTTTTTCATTCTAACATTTATTATGTCCTTTTTTATTCAATTTCTTTATTCGTTATTATTTCTATATTGAATTGTGTAATGAGTAGAAAATAGAAAATGAAAAATGACTTTTTGAAGAGAAGTAAATTTTAGGTGCAATTTGCCGGTTGTCCAGTAGGTGCACTCATAACTCTCTCTCTCCTTCTGATGCACGTAAGGCTTTATGATTACTCCAGAGCACTCGTAGATCTACGAAGATTTTCAAGTGCTACGTAAGTTACGATGTTTTTGGGAAACAAACCGTAAATATGATCATTTTTACGAACTTCTTAAGCTTACGATGCTTTTGGGAAACGCAGCGCTGGTCATTCAGTACATTCAGGTCGTCAGCTGACTTAATTGTTTTGCCACATAATGTTGCTGAGTCTACACCTGACCAACTGAAGTAACCCCAGATCGAACACTGAGGCTTGTACAGTACAGTGGCTACTATGCATGATGGGTGCATCGCTTCATATTCTCCGCTTCTTACCCTGACGCGCCCATAGGGTAAGTCTCGGCTCATCAGACCACATGACTCGCTCCAAATGTTCCTAGTAAACTAAAGACTTTTTCTGATTAGTCTTGCTGACAAGTGCTTTTCATATATGCTTTTCATTGTGCATGTGGAAATCCTTTGACCTTCATATATCAAAATGGCTGCTTATGCTCTAATCTAGAAAAATAGACAAAAAGAGGTCGTCAATCAAAAAAAAAAAAAAAAGAAAAACGACACGACATCTTGAAACTAAATCCCATTTCTCCTGAGAACATTTTTAGCCACCACTTCATGGAAACATCACACTCAGTTAATTTCAACGTTAGTGAAATAAAAACCCTCATAGGTATGTGTTAGTCACTGCAAGGAATTACAATATCTGGCCAAAAGTATGTAAGTTGCTGACCAGAACACACACATGTGCTGGTTGGACATTCTTCTTTGCTGTTATAATAAACTCCTCTCTTCTAGGAACAGACTTACCACCAGATTTTGCAGCATGGATGTAGGGACTTGTGTTCATTTTGCCATTACAACAATAAGTAGTAATGTACACCTGAGGTGACGAGATCTTGAAGTTCCTATTCATCCAAAATGTCAGTGGGGCTGAACTCAGGGTTTTGCAAGGTTCTTCCAGTCCAACCTCAACACACCATGTCTTCATAGAGCTCGCTTTGTGCACAGAGATATTGTCATTCAGTTCATCTGAACTAATGAAAAAAATATTGTAACGTTACAGTGTGCATAAAGCAGACATTCTAGACAATTTTGTGTGCACCCAATTTCATAGCAATTTCTTAAAGTCGTTTGTTTTTACGTATCACGGCTATTCTCCTCTTCAAGCAAAGTGCCACTTGTGAGATAATGCGTTGTGCCATTCATTCTGCGGAGAAGGTTTTTCACAAGGCCAAAGGTGTTAGAAATTGTGTGTGTGAGAGAGAGAGTGTGTGGAGGTTGTTTCAACAATGAGGAATGCATGTGTGTATAAAAGTGTTTCAAGAACACGGGATGGGTGGTGGTCCATTCAAGGCAGGCAGGCTTGTTAATAGAAAGAAATAAACAAAAGATCTCACTGCCWTAGAATGACGATAAAGGTTGCATTCCTCACGCTCCAAATTTAGCAAATCGGACGCACAATAGAAGATATCATGAAGCAACAGGAAATGAGTTCTCGGCCTGAACGAATGGCCTCATACTGAGTCAGGGGCTTCAGTGTCATCTGTGAACATATAATGTTATGTACACTAAACGACCGTGAAACAAAACACTGTCAGGTCGAATCACGTCAAGTGCATTTTTCATTATCGCTCCCATATGTGTACATTAAGAGTGTATAGCAAGCCAATGCCGAAGTGGGTATCTATACTGTATCTGTTTAGTGTGCTAAAAGGTCTGTAAATGCATGCAGATATAAATATGTGTAACTAACTAATTAAGTAAATGGCCTGTGCGTAGTGCGGTTTACAAAGATGCATTACAAAGTATCATTTATTATTTGTAGGCTATACATAAGAAAAAAAAATCTACATATTGTAATTAAGGACAGAATTTCCCGTTTACCGAAATATGTCAATTAAACAAAAATAAATTTAAAAAAGTCAACAACAACAACAACAAAAGTATCAAATTTGTATCCATCCATCCATCCATCCATCCATCTAGGAACCTCTGTATTCCAACTAGGGACATTGGAGGCCAATGGGGATTCCCATCGTAGTTATTCCCATTTTCTGATCGTGGTAAAACGTCTTTAATTGAATAATAGAAGAGTTAAACTCCTTAAATTGAATGAAGTACATTTATAAACGTACTGTAATATAGTTTAGCAAATTTGACGTAATATCAATATGTCAAAACTACAAAAGGCCAAAATAATTTTACTGGTTAATATGAGGGGCAGGGCGGCACGGTGGTGTATATGGTTAGCACTGGCACCTTGCACCGCCAGGGTCCGGGTTCGATTCCCGTCTCTGTGTGCATGGAGTTTGCATGTTCTCCCCGTGCGTGGTGGGTTTCCTCCGGGTACTCCGGTTTCCTCCCACAGTCCAAAGACATGTAGGTTAGGCTAATTGGCGTTCCCAAATTGCCCGTAGTGTGTGAATGAATGAGTGAGTGTATGTGTGTGTGTGTCTGTGCCCTGCAATGGATTGGCACCCTGTCCAGGGTGTACCCTGCCATGTGCCCTAAGTCTTCTGGGATAGGCTCCAGGTCCCCGTGACCCTGAATACAGGATTAATCGGTATAGATGATGAGTGAGTGAGAGTGAATATGAGGGGTGTTCAAATCAATCTGAAGCCATGATCAGACTGTCTGCTTTAAGTCTAAAACCTCCTGGCCTCCCAGGAACTCCTAGAATGGCTCAAAACAAGTGGAAATAGCTTGAAGTGAGGTCAGGACTGTACAGGGTGGTATGTGGTAATAGCTCCTAGCTGAGTTCCTGCAATGTGCAAGTGGTGTTTATGAATAACTGCGTGTACAGACTCTAATGCGGCTCGGCTAAATGTTCACCGGAACGACCGCCGTGGCCTCCAAGCCCCCTCAACCAAGATCATACGGCCTTCTTTAAAAAATTTGCACCATTCAAAGAGTCTCATCACCATACTGTGAAGTCTTCTGTAAATGTCAATTGATTTTAACATCCTTTTTCATTTATGAGAAATTCCTACGCAAGAAATATTTAATACCAAATCTTGATGCTTTGGATCAAACCTGAAGTCTGATAGAAATCAAGCTACAACTTGGGCAAACTTGTGGAATAATGGCAGGAAGTTTGTGACCAAATTGCACATCAGATCGTGCTTGACCCTTGCTGCCCCAGGAAATTCTGCCATTCAGCACGCTCAGGATTTGCCTTCACGATTTTAAATGCTTTCTCTTTGTTGGATTCTTTGTTAGCTGTTACCTTATTGCTGCCAAAGGCCTGTAAGCCCAAAGAAAAAAAAAAGAAAAAAAAATTGCAATGTTTTAGTATGCAGCACACATGTCTATGGATCATTGGGATGAAGTCATCTCTTTGATTGACAGAAAGCAATTATTTTTTATAGATGTTTGCTTCCTTGTTGGGTTTCTCATGATGAAGGAAAATATTCATTTGGGTTTTTGGCTATCCAAACACACGAATCAGGACAAAAACAAGCTCTATGCATGAGGAGTTTCCAATCAACAAATCCTGCCAGAACATTTGTACCAGACAGACAAGCAGTAAACAAAATGTGACAGAAATCTGACAGAGCCGTCTATATTTGTAAGATAAAAAAAGACAACAACAACAAAAAAAAGCTAATTAGCTGTAAGGTTCTCAGAAATGGCTAACGTGTTTTTTTTTATTTTGTCATCAGCTGTAAACAGAAGACAAGTGACTAAATGTTCTGCTATTTTCCACATTTCTACATACTTCTGGATAGCATGTTTCTRATGCACATAGTGGACAAAGCTGCATTGTAATGTTTCAGATACAGGATGGGTAAAATCCTTGGGGGCAAAGTGCTTGAGTGGGCATGTTTTAGAAGCTTATTTCTGTGGTGACAGATGTTGGCCAAACACACATTTAGACAGGATAAAAATGGATCATAGCATCAGTGTATTCCATTAGAGAGCTGAAGAGATGCTGTTTAGGAGTCGGGCAGCACTTTACACTTTTTATTTTCTAAATAGCGTTTCACAAGCTTAAAGAGTGTTAAACTTTGCTTTCTTACTTTAAGGATGTCCATAAAGCGGTCAATGCAGCATTTCTGCATACCCGACTATGCCATGTCTTCATGCTCATACGAAATCATTTTAGAAAAGATAGTTTGCTCTCCATTGTGGAGCTGATTATCCGTTAGTACCAGCAATATAAGGTTGGAGATCCCATATCTTTATTAGTCATGGACTGGGTGTAAACCATGCATGTTGACGGCTATCCATTTACACCCACCGTACTGGCAGCTGTCGGGGAGATTCTGGCTTCCATTTTCAGCCTGAACGATAACAGTGTTTGTGTTGCCCAGGCAACTTCCTTGATCAAAACACCGGTTCAACTGGATGCCATACGTGCACCATGAATGTCAACAGATGCGCTTCTATTTCAAGCCAATGAGTGATAGAAGGAGATGGACAACCATAGACGGGATTCATTTACATGTTCTAGAATGACCTCTGCCTCTGAAATGTAATACATCATCTGGATGAGGGGACTTCTAAATTAACTCGACATTTATTGATTCGACTGAATGAGCCTTGTGCTGAAGATTAACTCTGGGCAGTTAGTGACATTTTATGGCTGACTTTCTAGACCACCTTTAGGCAAACTGTGCAGACTTTGGCTCGTTCAGGTCTGGTATCAAAGCCTGAAAATTGTTCATGAGCAAAGCTTTTTTGCTTGATGAACCACGACCAGTGGAAACTGAAGTTTGAAAATACACTAAAGTCTAGATTAGCCAGTTGATACACAGCAAGTCAGTTCCACAACATAGAATTTAATTCTTAAATTACACAATATAATGATCAAACAACAACATTAGCTAAAGTCTGTGAAGTACCTGTACATGCAGCTTGAAACTAAACTTAGCCATCAAGTGTCATGTTATTTATGGCGAGTATAGACAGATGCGACCACTGGTAAAACGAGTACATAATAATAATAATGAACAGGCAACAGCCCAAAATCATGGTCCATAAACATATTGCAAATAACAGGGAAAAGTCTGGAGATCTACAAACAGGCAAAACTGGACTAGTAACAGGATTAGAGTAAAAAAAAAGACAGGAAGCAAGCATGTGAAATATAAATACCTCTGTGAGTTCAAAAAGAACTGTGCTTTTCAGACTTAGGCTTTCATTGAATTCTAAAGCAGTGAGCGTCCTCCAAAAAACTAAAAACTACATAACGAAAAGACTGTTGCATTTTAATTATATAAAATCTGTCCATTATTAACGTTTTGCAACATGTGGACACATTCAAGGATTATATTCATATGCGTAGTGCTGCCACATCATACAGAATTATGCAACATCTCTTTTTTTCCCCCAAGCGAGGATAAAGACAATCTGCATGATGTGGTTGAATTTCATATACATTTCATAAGCAATTGAAGAGCCAATCCTCAATACAGCTGACACCCAAAATATGAGCTCCTCTACTAAACCAACGAATAATTTAATATCCCGAGAGAACCCATTTCTGAGTCCACTGGTATAGGCTCCAGGCTTCCCATGACCCTGTACAGGACAAGTAGCATAGAGAATGAGTGAGAGTCAGTGAGTGGTCAAATCTAATTTGCATGTCATGACGCTTCACATTCATAATCACAGATGCCTATAATCTGACTCTAATGTGGATGCGTCTGTTCTCTGAAATGGCGCATTAATATGTTTTTGTTTGTGCCCTCTGGGTTAAAACGTGTCATGAGTTCATGTGACCACTCATTGACTTCAAACAATGCATGCGATTTTAGCAAAAATATGCTTGGGATTTTTCTCTGGAGGTTGGCAAGCAGTTAGTCAGCTGTATTTGTTGCGGTCCAGAAGAATAAAAAAAATGCCAGATGCCTCATTTTAGCAGTTTTAGCATCTACTGTATTGCTAGAACTACTATGAAATCCCAGCGCAGCAGGCGGTGACTGACGTCACCGTGTACAGAGGCAAGAAGTCACATGATTTCCAAATCTAGCCATTCTCAATCATGTTGCATGACCATGTATCAGATATAAACCAGATCTAGGACCACATATAAAAGTAACTCAGATCTTATCTGAAAAACATCAGACTTGTGCATTCTGAGTGACCTCAGGCTGGTATTGTGAATGTAGCCTAACAGTTCACCAAAATCTGATTTTAATCCATCTTCATTCATTTAATCCATCTGCATTCATGCCTTCAACCACATCCTGTTACATAGGCCTGTTCAGGAGGGCTTCTGGGAAAGCCTTAGAGAAAGCCACTAATGATCAGTTAAAACAGAGCAACAGTAGAAAAAAAAATCCTCAAGGCCAAGGTCCTCAAGGCACAAACCAAAAAGATTTATAGCAATAGGAATGAACATACAGTAATTGTTACAATAATTCAAATTGACAGGAATATTTGTTTTTGAGAAATATGCATGTTGCTGATAGCTGCCAGTTGGTAGTTATTAAGCGTTTTCTTAAAAAATCAAATTTAGACCCGAATAAAATAACAATTTACAGACCGATTTCAAATCTTCTAATATTAGAAACGGTGGTGTCAATTCAAATATTCGCCTTCTTACAGATATCCTCAAAGAATTTCAATCAGGTTTCAGGCCCCATCATAGAACAGAAACTGTACTAGTTAAACTCTCGAATGATTTGTTTTTATCTTTGGACCAAGGCGGCATCCCGATACTAGTCTTATTTGATCTTAGTGTTGCATTCGACACTATAGATCATAATATTATCATAGATTGCTTACAAAATCACCTCTGTATTCAGGTATTTCGATCCTACCTGTCTGATCAATACCATTTTGTAGATCTGAATGGAGAACTGTCCTGTGTAATGCCAGTAAAATATGGGGTCCCACAAGGGTCATTTTTAGGACCCCTGCTGTTCCCCATATATTTGCTACCCTTGGGTAACATCATTAGAAGACATGGGATTAGTTTCCATTGTTATGCTGATGATACCCAGTTATACAACAAAACCAGATGAAATACCCAAGTTGTCTCGATTAACTGAGTGAATAACCTTTGAAAATCATATTTCCAATATTACAAAACAGCCTTTTTCCAACTTAGAAATATTGCCAAGCTTAGAAACATTCTATCCATATCTGATGCAGAAAAGCTGGTTCATGCATTCATGATCTCTAGGCTGGACTATTGTAATGCTACTGTAAACAAGCTTCAGTTAGTCCCAAATGCAGCAGCCAGCATTCTAAGCTCCTAAACTTTGGAATAGCCTTCCAGACAGTGTTCGGGGCTCAGACAAAGTCTAACAGTTTAAAAGTAGACTCTGAATCTGGCATATGTATAATTCATTCCATTACCTCGTACTCCAGTACATCAAATGCAAACTCCTATCTAGTGATGCTAATATCCTGAATGGCAACTACGGTAATTCTTTTCCATCTGTTCTTTCTTTCTCTACCTGTCCCAAGGCATCTGGAGATTGTACCAGCTCCAGTAGGCAGAGGCCAACCATGCGAATATCTTGAGGCATCCAGAGAAGGATCACCTCCAGCTGGATTCTGCTTCATGGTGGTTTGGATCTACACATGCTGCTCCTAAGCTCACAGTAATCCAGACTACCCTATGTAGATAGGGCACCTGCTGACTCTTCCCTGTGCAGAACTGGACTCCATGATATCTTGGACAACTTCTGTTATACTGAACTTCCAGCAGCCTAACACACATGATGTCGTTATATAATTCCTTTTATCCGTTATCACCCAAATGAGGATGGGTTCCCTGTTGAGTCTGGTTCCTCTCAAGGTTTCTTCCTATTGCCATCTTAGGGGTTTTTTACTTGCCTCCATTGCCGACACCTTTGGCTTGCTCATCAGGCACAATCTCATTTCTATCTAAACACATTTTTTCACACTCATACACACTTTCATGAATTTCTTTTTATTTTGTGAAACTGCCTTGAAACAATGACTTTGTTAAAAGCGCTATATAAATAAAATTCAATTGAATAGTCTTTCGGCTGTTCCCATCAAGGGGTCGTCGCAGTGGACCATCCAATCCACACAGGATTTATACTGGATAACCTTCCTGATGCAATCCTCCCATTATATCCAGTGGCTGGGAATTGAAGCCAGGCCTTCCACATGGCAGGCAAGAAATCTACCACTAAGTCACTAATGCTTACTCTAGTGACATCCTCAGCCATGCAGTAGGACAAAGCCAGATAAGATATCTTTGAGGCTAGGGTCAGAGCAGACACAATATCATTGAAGCTAGAGTGTGGAACAAACATGATATCATTAAAGATTGAGAGTGTAGCAATTGCAATGTCATCGAGCTAGGGCATGGAACAAGTGTGACATCATTAATGCTAGGATGTGCAAGCATGATGTCATCAAAGCTACAGTAGGGTGTGGAGCAAAATGTGCCATGATTGAAGGTATGGTGTGTAGCAAACATAACATTATTGAAGCCAAGCAGTTGCACCAGCACAACTTTTTTGAAACTGGATAATGGTGCGATCAGAGGGCAGAACAGGGTATATCTCAGGCAGGACAGGATGTGTCTCAGGCAGGACAGGGTCTGTCAATAACAGAACAGGTTCTATCACAGGTATATTGATCTACAGACTGACTTCTGCAGGAACAGGGCCTGGCTTAAACAGAAACCTGGCATTTGAGGGTCAGCTTGCCAACCTCTACAGGGTGTTGGGTTGTGGAGATTGCCAGGTTGACCTCCACAATGTGCTGAGCAACGAGTGTTGTTTAGAACAGAGCTATGCTGTCAGTTCTTTGCTGGATCCACTATGAGGAATCTCTTTATATTTGACACTGCTCTGTGCTATCAGCCCTTGATTTGGGGCAAAGCATTTGGAGGCACTTCACTCAGGATAGTGCGCTCTGTACATTCAGGCTTACCCTGAAAGTCAGGGCTGTCTCACTGGAGCTCTGTTGCTCCAGCTGACTCACTGTCTATATCCAAGAAGAATTATTCATGGAAAAATTATGTCACCATGGTGCGCATTTATGATTTATGCTGTCTGCAATAAGCCTTCCAATATTTTGAAAGTAAGCGTATCCACATAATAATAAAATGTCCCTCTTCTAGTATGTACAATATAAACAATAAAATGTTCAATAATTTTTCCTCAAAAAAATAATTTAACACATCAACATTAGAGATTTTTTTTTTTTGTAGAAAAAAAAATGAGTCTCTCATTAGCATAAAAGAACTAATGTATTAATATACTGTATGAATGAAGATCGAATCTAGGGGATGTAATACAACTGTCACTGCATGAATCTAGAATCTGGACTAAAAAGAAATCAGCTCTGTATATATATATATACACATACACAAAATGTAGTGCAGTCACATTCACAAAACTGTTAAAAATGTCCTTCTAATTGCTTGTCATTTGACATCGCCTTGATTCCACTTGTCATTATGGCCCTTGTGCCTGTTGTTTTGTGAGAGGGGAGTCAAGATGGCTCTGTTCCAGCTGGACAAGAGGAAAGAGCGGAAGAGAATCATGGGCCTCCTTGAAGACAGGGGTTAAAGAACAGGCAGCTCTGTTTGGCTTTAAAGCGAGAGAGATCACATCATATCTGAGGAATTTGGTGTGCAAGATTATTGTCATACATGGTTTTATGGAAGCATGAGCAAACATATTTGATCAAAATGAAAAACGACATTTTCAACTTTTGAAAATGGGTCAAGTCGCTGGGTTTTTACTCCTTGCAACATCTCTATTCGTACAACTTCCTTCACTGTGATATCCATTGACTGTAATTTGGTGGGTGCATTCCAGCCCTCATAACGAAACTGGGAAAAAAAATGAATAGAGAAATGGGAGATAAGAGCATAAAGTCAGGAGGTCCTGGCACGCATTTGCTATTTAGAGAAAACCAAATGCATCATGTCACGACATATTCTTTATTCTATCGGGATGTGATTGCATATACTGTTTTTGTGTGAAACCATGCCATAAAGACCAGAGTCACAATAATTAGTTAATTATTATACAGTATACACTGATCAACCATATCATTACAATACAAAAAAAGTATTGTGTAGGTTCCACTTTTTACTCCACATGCCTTCTGGGGGCCTGGTGCATCTGTCCCGCGCATCCCATGGGTCTCCATCAGATTGGGATCTTGAGAGTTTGGTGGTTGGTTTGGCAGCCTTGTGTTCTTTGCCCGCTGGGCCATGTGTCTGGTGCCTTTGTATAATCTTTTTTTGTAAATATATAAATTCAAGAATAAGTAAGCGCTCACAAAATATGAATCGTTTGGGAAAAACTAGTCATCCTTAGTAACTGCCTGATTAGGGTCTCAGGCTTTTTAGTTAGTCCACTACTGTGAAAGGAAAATGAAATCTTTCATTTTATTACAAAATAGCTCAGGAAGCACTAACAAAACAATAGGCCATACAGGTATTCAAAACAGTCTTTACTTGAGCTTAATTATGAACTTGTGTTGAAGCCTGAATSCCAAAACCTCTTCTTTAATTACTATCTCTGTGCCTCTGCTGTTGGGTTACATCCCTATTATCAGATTTTAGTGTAAATGTGTCCTAGAGGCTTATGAATTTTTCTATTATGGCTATTTTTCACAAATAAAAAAAAAAACGATTGAGCAAAATCAAAATCACACTCTGTTTGCACAGTATCAGCCGGACAAGTTCCAATAACACTATATAAATATATCTAAGGTGCTTTCTTATAGCACTCTGAAGTGTGTGCCAGCAGTGGTTCTGGAAGTTACAGTGATAGAACGCAGAGGATAAACACCAGCAGACAAATGAGACAGGGATGACATGGGAATGCATGGTGACCGACTTGTGTTTACCCATCACATCCTCCTCTGCGTATTCTCCACTTTACTGCAAGCGGATGATCCCTAAAACCTACTGTTCTGCAATCAGTATCCTTCATTAGTACAGCTAACCCTGTCTAATAAGGGTGACAAAAGCAAGGCTGTTCTCAGATCAGGCCCTGAAGGACAGAGGCAGGAAGGAAAGGAGCATTGTGGTCCAGGGAAGTGACTCGAAGGCGTTGAATCAGTGACGGAGCACCTGCAATAGGCACCAGGAAACTCGGCCCGACATGAATGAGGTTTTTTGGAAGTGACATAACTCTGGAATGCATCTAAGGGTGTGTTACGCTGTCTTTCCATAGCAGTTGTGTGCATTCTCGGTTAATAAGCCTCTGCAAGACTGCTACAATGAAGTTATATTGAGTAGTTTTTCAGATTGAGGATGCTCTTTATGATTTACGTCAGAGGTTCCAAAACTCACAGCCCATGTGACTTACCATAAAACTTACCAGCTCTGTTGTAAGTCCAGTTGCTATGGCGACCAAATAATTGTATATTGGTAATGAGCATGCACTACTACAATGTTGCTTAACAAACGCTTCTAACTAACTACCCGAATAAATCTTCAGTTTGTACTTCCCTATTACCACTACTATTTACTTTATATATATATATATATATACTTTTTATATATAACTATAATATAATTAAAGAATCATCTTAAGTAGCCAGTAGCCATTTTTTGTCAGGGTCTCTGTGGATCTAGGGCCTAACCAGAGAACACTAGATGTGAAGTGAGAATACAACCTGGATGGGACATCAGTCCAGAACAGGGTACCACACACACACACACACACACACACACACTGAATGATATCATGATTGTAACTAAGGACCCTGAAAATATTAGGTAGGCTACCATTTCTACTAATCGATTAAGAAAAACAAACAAACAAACAAACAAACAATAAAAACAATATTTTACACATTTTAAACTGTAAATAATTAAATTGTAGATTAAGTATAATTGATATAGTTGTGAATGAATATATAATGTAATGTAAAAAAAAAAAAAAAAGTTAAAAAAAATGGCGCAGTGGTAAAAGCACTCGAAGGCGCGAGAGGTTACAGCACCATCCGGAGATCGCTAGTTCGAATCCCGGATGGTGCTGTAACCTCTCGCAGCCGGAGGTCCAGCACTCTAGACTCTAGAGAGAGCTGATTGGCTCAGCCCTCTCAGAGGGGAGGGATGAGAGGTACTGATGTGGTCGGCTGGCATCACGTGGTTCAGGGGAAACACGTGATAGTCTTCGGCCCTCCTGGCTGAGTGGTAGTAGTAGCCTTAATGTGGGAGCCCCCTAGTGTTGGGGAGGAATTGGACACGACTAAATTAGGGAGAAAAATCGGGGAAAAAATCCATAAAAATAAATAAACCAAATTCTTTGCAGTTCCAGTTTGGCCCACTAGGGGCATAAAGACTCCCTCACTTACTCACACATTGTCTATACTGCGTTATCCTGAATACAGGGCTGCGAAGAGATTTAGGGCACAAGGAAACCCACCAAGCATGTAGAAAGCATGCAAACTCCATGCACATTGAGGCGGGAATCAAACCCAGACCCTCGAGGTGCAGGGCGACAGTGCTAACCACTAAGCCACTATTTAAAATAAATAGAAACAAAATAGCAAACATAAAAAATAGATAGATAGATAGATAAATAAATAAATAAATAAATAAATAAATAAAATGCAATAAATTAAATAAAGTATAACCTTACACATATGTGCAAAAGATAATACCCCTTTCTTTTTAACTTTGTTAGTTTTTTTTTTGTGTGTGTGTGTGTGTAAAATCATCTAATTGAAGCAGGTCTTAATATTAGGCAAAGGCAGCCGCAGATGAAAAAAAACTTTATTACCATGCCATTATTTATATAAAAACAAACAAACAAACAAAAAAACAAAAACAAAGTCAAAACGAAAAAACAAAACAAAAATCATGTGGGAAATGTTAAGTGCCCCCATGATTTAATAGCTTGTATCAGCAGGAATAACTTAAATAGCTGTTTCGCTTATCACCTTATCAGTCACTCACATTGTTGTGGAGGAATTTTGGCTCATTATTCTTTACAACATTGCTCCAGTTCATTGAGGTTTTGGGGCATTTGTTTATGCACAGCTCTGTTAAGGTCTCTCCACACCATTTCACTTGGGTTGAGGTCTGAATCTTGACTAGGCCATTCCAAATCCTTGATTCTTTAATTTTTCAGCCATTCTAAAGTAGCTTTACTGGTGTGCTTCAGGTCATTGTCCTGTTGCATGACCCAATGTTGACCAAGCTTCTCTTAGACAGATGATCTCATATTGCAAGGTACCCAGTTCCTGTGGCTGGAAAAACAAGCCCAAATCATCATCCATCCTCTGCTATGCTTCACAGAGTGTATGAGATGTTTCTACTGAAATGCTGTTTGTTTTACGGCAAACATGGCACAGGGCATTAAGGCCAAATACCTCCACCATCCATAGGACACTGTTCTAGAAGTCTTGTGGTTTGTTCAGATACAGTTTTGTAGAATCTCAGTCATGTTTCCATGTTCTTTTTAGACAAACAAACAAGTCTTCTGCTAATTCTGATGTCATGGACTTTAACATTTACAGTAACATGCTCGGTGAGACCTGTGGGATGTGAGATGTTGCTCTTGTATTGCTCTGAGCATTGCGCTGTCTGACTTTGGGTTAAATGTGCTGGGATCTTTATCCTTGAAAGGACAAGCAAACTGCCCAAATACAATAGAAGCAGTAAGGTGGTATTTATTATTGACCACATGAGTTTTTTTTTGTTTTGTTTTGTTTGTTAGCTTTTGATTATTTTTTGTTAAATAAATAATTGCATTATGCAATTGATTGCAATAATTACAATGAAAATTTATATATTCAAAGTTACATGTTGTTGTTCATCTGAGGTTGTATTTGCCTATTACTGAGACACAAACTGATCAGATCATTTTTTAATACGTTTTTACACAAAAACACATCAAATGAACTTTTACCCACAACAGCAAACATGCAAGGACAGTGTACTTGGATATAATTTGATTTCGTACAAATGAAATGAAAGAAAAAGTTTATTTAACTGATCCATGAGTCACGTTACAGACTTGTAAGCAGTAAAATATGTTGCATTGAATCCAAACAATTTATTAAGTCTGCTGAATTGAACAGAATACATTTATCCTTACAAATGCATGAGATTGCTGAGTATATCAGCCACGAATATACTGAACATCAGCTTACCCTTGCACACAAAAGTGGCATAACAGCAGCAAAGGCTTGAGCTCCCAACATAATTTTGTTGCTTTGCATCTTCAGTACAGGAGAGAGGATTGTGTGTGGATGTTTAAGGGTTAATGGAAATGACAAGATGATATGATACACATCTAATGCATTTATCTATGCTGTAGTACTTGTGATCATGATCAGCAGACTGGATTAAATGTCTTAACAAGCAGAGAAAACCTGAAGCAGTGAAGCTCCAGGGCTAGAGTTTAGAAATCCTGAGCTAGATCAATGCAATCCTGCCATCTAGTGCCTCTCAGATGCTGCTGCAGTGTGTTACATCAAGGGAATTAACGGCACATGCTCTGTAGAGTTCTCAACTCGTTACCAAGCTATTTCCACATGTTTGGGCGATTAAAGGAGATCCTGGAAGGCCAGAGTTCCAAAAGGGTTTCAGAAGCAGGGCTCTGGCGTACTGCAAAGGATTCGACTTTGATGATATGCAAGCACTAGTTGAAATGCTGGGATAAGCGCATTAGTGTAGCAGGGGATTATATAGAGAAATAAATTGAGTTTTACTCTCATAACTGTGTTCTGTTATTCTACACGATCAAACATCCCTGTTCGACTTGAACTACACTTCAAATTCAGATTTTTTTCTTCTTCAAAACTTCACACTGGAGGAACCCAGGCTGAATGAAGACAATGTTGAGAATACTTAGTATTTCAGGATTAGTAGTTGGAGTTCAATTCACAGTACAATTCACATAACTTTACTCTCTTCCACAATGCAGAACAGCACGTCTACACTCAGCTGTGACCCTGATTTTCTTCAYGCACACAGCTTCTTCAGAAACTCTCTCTCTAGAAACTTTCCCTTTCTCTCTCCTTATTGTATTATTACATTCCTTTGTCTCTCTTCTTCATCGCTCACTTCCTCGCCTTTTCTTTTTCTTTTTTTTTTTGAATCCCACATCCCCTAATGAGGATAGCACTTATACCAAGATGAACTTGGGCTCTGTTCTCTTTCTCACTCCCCATCTTTCTTCAATGTTTTTTTTTTTTTTTTTAGGACACTGAAAAGATTATTCATGCTTTTTAATTCCTACACCTGGAATATCATAATGAAGTATTTACTTGCCTTACTTGAGGAGCCCAAGCTCATTTTCTTAGTGTAAAATGCATCATTTCATCTTATTACAATGACTAAATATAAAAAGCTGTCCAATTAATTAAGCAACATCACACTCGCAATCATGCGGTTATAATGAATATCAACACGGTTGTGATTCAGCATATTAGCATGTGCGATATTGCTTTGGTACAAAGTTCTATTAATTAGAAATGAATACAGAGTAAGCCCCAGCTTAGACACAATATGGATTGTTCGGCTTTTTTTTTTGTTTTGTTTTGTTTTCTGCTTTGCTAGCCTGTACAAATGGATCCTGAGTAAGATACACTCACTTTATAGGACATCAGCGAGCTCATGCTAATTTATGCAGACCTATTAAAGGTTCTCCCAGTAAAACTGGTGACCCTTCTTCCTTGTTGTCCTTTCTTCATTTTATGAGTTATCTTTCTTAGACAAAATTATATTCCTGAAAATCATTRGTCGTGTTTGATATTGACATAACAAACACTACTGCAGTCATTATAGTACGTATTAGCACTCTTGGAATGCCACTTGACCAATCAAATTAATAGACTGGAACTAACTGTTGTATAATTGGCTTTATACCAGAGCACTGTTGAATTCTTGAATCCGGTTGTTCATTAGGTGCTGATGTTGATTCACTTTTGACAGTAACTCTGACACGAGTTCTGTCTGCAATTCAAATCTCAGATGCTTATTTTTAAATAGTAGTCTTGCAGTAGTAATGAAGTAGGAATGAAGTTCATTCACTCTCTCATCCATTATATTGCTTTATCCTGTACGCAGGGTTGTGGAGACCACAAAAGATCTAGGACATGAGGCGGGTACACCTTGGATGGGGTGCCACACACACACACACGCGCGCACGCGCACACACACACACACACACACACACACACACACACACACACACAC
>QMIH01000985.1:152012-167446 GCA_003987875.1 Clarias batrachus
GGCTAAAGAACACAATAAAGAACACAATAAAGAAAACTCTTTGAATGAGAAGGTGTGTCCAAACTTTTGGTCTGTACTGTGTATATACAAAATTTTCTGAAGTTGTAGGAATATTTAAAATCAGGCTGCATTACTCCATGAGTAACCCTTTGTTTAGATGGGTGATCACTGTCTAGGGGAGGGAAAGTAAGAAAAGGGAATCAAACCCAGACCCTGGAGGTGCAAGTGCTAACCACTATACCACCGTGCCACCCACACTCTGTCACACTTTTTATTAAAAGAAAAAGATGTCATGATTGACAGACAGACAGACAGACAGACAGACAGACAGACAGACAGACACAGACACATCTATGAACAAAAATAATCAGCCCCCTACTTTGTTCTATTCTTTTTTCTTACTGACTGCAAGAAATAAATAATGGCATAAATACAATAATGGCAAAAGCCAGCATGACAGTCTATTCAYACTCTATTACTGCCATTACTATTAGAGGTGCAGTGTGAGCCTTTTTTCCCCTCATACTATATATACATTTAATGAAATATTGATCCTGTACAAACTTTTATCTGGTTTGGGGCATTTATAAATGTGACAAAAAAAAGTGGGTTTTCACAGACATGGCCACATACAGTATTGTGTCACTGTGTTGTCTGAACATGATCTTTGGGTCTCTGTCCCAAAGTTTGCATTGGTTTCCTCTAGGTTTTCCAGTTTCCTCTTAATGGTTAAAAGATGTTTTCATGATGGTAGGATGGATATGATTGGATACGGTTATTGCGCATATATGTAAATTTGTGTGAGAGGGTTTATGTCCCATCTGGGGTCTATTCCTGAATTGCATCTGGTGTTCCAGAGATAGGCTTCAGATTCATCCTGTTCAGAGTAAAGCCGTTAATAAAGATGAATGAATGAATAATAACAAAAAACATTCTGGAAAATATGAAATTGGCAGGATTAATGGTTCCATGGCTCTCACTCTTGAGAAGTGACTACAGACAAAGAATGGAATTAAAATAAACAGGCTGCTGTATTTTCGATCCATGTCTCCCTTTCATCATTCACCCAAACAATCCTGTTAATCCAGGGTATTTAACAGTACAATAATATGCTCCTAAATGTCTATGCTATTTTATTCAGTTCTTAAAAGAAATGCAACATTTTATTGGTGACATGTTCCTAAAATTACTTCATCTGCAAATTTGCCATCTGTAAYAAAGTTTCTTGCTTACTGAAYAACAGGAGGTCCGACAGCTTTCAGCCTYGATCAGATCTGTTACAGTACATGACTGCGTCTTGTGGAAGACATTTGTCACACAAGGGCTATCAATTAAAATTGATATTTGACACATAATAAAGGTTTGGTGACTTTTGATGAGCTCAGGTGCAGGAATGAAGTGGCAGATGTGTTTCTCCTTCACGTCAAGCTAGAGTGTGTATTACTTTTACCATTAAAGTATTATAAACCAACATAAGGCTAGGATGTATTTTTGTTAATAATTATATTTGAGATGTATTTCAGAGCATAAAATGGCATGGAGGCAAAAGTGAGGAAAAAGCGTGGCGGATGTTAACCGTGAAAGTAGCATGTGAGTGTGGCAATGCTATGTGCCCCTGGGACATTGAATGTCGGCGCCATTTGATCAAGTCCTGCATGAGGTTCCCATTTTGCCGAAAGCAGCTTTTGTGACGCAGTTTGAATTTTTTTAATAACATGATTATCTCTTATGGATTATCTTGTACAAATATGTGTTTCCTCCTGGATTTGATGGCATTTGCTAATGTTAACGTTAGCTCATTTAGTGCTTCTTTTGCGAATGAGATGATTGTATGACATATGCTGTGCTTTTCACTTCATACAATAATATGCAGCTAACGTTAACTAACATTTAACTGACATTTTTAAGTTTTATAATTAATACTGGAGCTAACTATCTTTTCCAGGATTGAACCAAACATATTGTAAAATGGAAAGCTAGTGCAGTATCTAGGGTGTACTGTACAATCCCTTGTTCCACACACAATGTAGTGCCCATGATTAGCGGTTTGAGAGGGATTTGGAATTTAGCCTCGTGTTAGAACCTAGTTAACCCCATTAGAAACAACGCAGGACAGTTCAGAGGCAGATTGGAAGCAATTATCAAGCAGACAAAGTGTTGTTTAAGATGACTTATCATTATCAGATTTATTTTCCTGCTGAAAGTGCTACTGTGACTGCTTTTGTATAAGGGTTTTGGAACTGGCTTCCGATAAGTAATGTCCTTTTTGCCATCCAGAAGTGAGTGGGAACATGGTGACAATCCTTCATATGCAAAAGGACAATAAAAATAATGTATCTTAAAGTTCACCATAATAACACTTTACCTTAAATACAGCCCATAAATACGCATCAAAGAATATTTACAATATTCCACAGGTCACACAGTCACTGAGTAAAGTAGGTGAAACAACTATTACAATTACATTAGACTTAAAATTCTTAGACTTTTATTATTAGAATGATTAGCACTGAAGATTTAATAATACGACATTTTTGCTATTATGTTTTTGTGGTTCTAGCATACAGTAAATCATGCTGCTGTAGTATTTTTGGTTTCACTTAATTTTAGTGAAGTGCATTATCCTCAACATCATTTTGTATCACACGATATAAAGATTGTTTTTGTTGTTGTTGTTGTTGTTTTTTTTAAAAATACGACTATGCTACTTCCAGCAGAAACATTCTTTCAAGAGTTTGCATTGAGATCATGCTCCATTAAATTGTTTAATAACTCTTTGGTTATATATTTATATATAGCTAAAGTATATTTCATATTGACTCAGCAAGCTGGATTGCTTTTGCAGAGACATGAAATGTGTTTATGTTCTTCACCCTATCAGTGACGGAATGCAACAGAAAATTATGATGTAAGAGATTGCAAGCGGTTACATTTTCAAAGGTGTAAAATAGTAAAGGCAAACAGCAGTGTGTTATTTGTTATGAGCATTTCCCGAATATCAGTCCTGGGATGAGCACAGGACATGGAGTTTGACTATACGAGCAGTTCTTCAGAACAAATCTATCATACCCAGGTGAGATTATGCACTGATGAAGGGGTGTGGAATGCAAATCATTAGGGTACTCATGTGAGACCATCAACAGCAGGAGAAGGTCAAGAGCAAGTGCCGAAAGCACCAAGCAGAGGTTTATCATCAAGATAAATCAGGCAGGTCAGGAGGGAAAGAGAAAATAAGTAGACAGTAGAAATGTGTCAGGATTAAACAACGACATTACAGTACATTAGGAAGCAGAAGTAAATTTCTCAAAGCAGTTATTATAAGTATGCTATTATCTTAGATCAGAGTGATCGAGGTGCAAATAGGGACTGAGAACAATATGCTAAGAAAACATAACTAAAAGGCAGAGCTGGAAGACAAACGTTTGTTTTACTGTACATTGAAGGGCGGCATGGTGATGTAGTGGTTATCTCTGTCGCCTTGCACCTTCAGGGTCCGGGTTTGATTCCTGTCTCTGTGTGCATGGGGTCTGCATGTTCTCCCCATGGTTGGTGGGTTTCCTCCACGTGCTCCGGTTTTCTCCCACAGTCGAAAGACCTGCAGATTAGGTTAATCGGTATTTCCAAATTGCCCATAGTGTGTGTATGTGTGTGTGCCCTGCGATGGGTTGGCACCCTGTCCGGGGTGTACCTCGTCTCGTGCCCTAAGTATCCTGGGATTGACTAATCTAGAGACCAAGGTTGAATTTTTTAACTAAAAAAAAGGTCAAGCAGAAAACTGCACCTATGGTGAAATGTGGTGGTGGTAGAATCATGCTAAGGGGATGCTTATAGGAAAGTCTTGTATGGCACTAAACACTAGTAGGTTTGAGCAAAAGGCTTTTAGGCTTGTGGTAGCTTCAGGAAGTTGAACAATAAAAAAAAAAAAATTCACTGAAACATCGGTTAGGGGGAGGATAAGTCGTTGGTGCCATTGGTGCAGGATTGTATCACCCAATAATTAAAACCAGCCAGTATAACCCACTCAAGAATTTGGAAATGCTAATCAGCATGTCTTTGGGAGCAAACCAGAGGACACCCACCAAGCACTGGAAGAAGATGCAAACTTTATGAAAGCAGACCAGACGTGGGAATTGAACCCAGGACCCGGAGGTGCAAGGCGCCAAATAAAGTGGATGAATTTCTCAATTTAATATAACAACCACCTGACACCCGTCACACGTCGTTGTCCTCAGACATTGGTGACCTCAACCTCCCAACGTTGAACCCAAAGTTATTCCCTTGAGTATGTTAAATAATTTTGGCAGCATTTCGCCAAATCTGAGCAAAGAATAAAGCTCTCTACCCTTCATCATTCATCCTCCTTCTTCTGTGATACAATTCATTAGCAGCCACACATGCTGATGCCAGAAAACTGCTTCCACCATGCTTGACAGATAATGTCATATGCTTGGAACAAAAGCTCTCTTCCCAACATTCTGTCACAAGTTAATCTTGGGTTCAATCCTGTACCAGAACTGGGCAAGTCTTATCTGTTTTCTAACAATGTCTAACCTGACTTTTTGTTCTTTAGTGTTACCACTGTTGGCATCTTGTGCTCTTATTTACCCAGAAACGAATTCTGTGATCATCCACTATATTTGTTTTCCTTCGTCTTTCTGTTGGTGAAATCATCCAAAGAAGAATTTAAGAATTTACTAATTAGTTGATTCGGCTCCTTTCTTCTACTACATTATACAGACAAAGGTATTTGACCCAACCTGTTAATTACTGTATTGAATCTAGATGCTACAATCAGGCCCCTTATCTCCTTTCATATTAATGCTTGAGCATACCAAGACAATGCTATGTCCAACTTTGTGGCAACAGTTTGGGCTAGGCCCTTTCTTCTACCAAGGACCATAAAGACATGCTTTCCAGAGTTTGGTGTGGAGGAACTTGACTGGCCCGCACTGCATCAACCCCATCCAGCACATTTGGGATGTCAACTGAAATGGAGATTGTGAGCCAGGCCTTTCCGTCCAACATCAGCGCCTGACCTCATAAATGCTCTACAGAATGAAAGGCCACAAATCCCCAGGGAAACATGCACAACCTTCCAAGAATAGTGGAATTTGTTATCACTGCAAAAGGGGAACAATTCCATATTGAAATATATGCAAATAATTGAATACAATGTTATTAAAGGTTTGGCAAAACCCTTTTGTCCATATAGTGTATCTCTCTGAAACGATTGTTCTGTTTCTTTCAATCAAATGATGGCCTCCTGCACTTGCAGTGACACCTCTTGAATGGTATATTGAGAGCTATCATGGACAGTTATGAAACACAAATTCGATCCTCTGAATCATCTCTACAGTAGACATCGCAGGGCACAAGCACGCACACAATCACAGCCTCTCATATAACACATGCAATTTGGAAATGGCAATTAGCTTAATCTGCCTGTCGTTGGACTGTGGAACTTGCAAACTCCACACACACTGCAAGACCCTGGAGGTTTGAGGCCACTGTGCCACCTGGAAGTAACATTTTTTTTCCCCCTGATTTTTTCTCAAATTTAGTCATGTCCAATACCTAGGGGCCTCCCACATTAAAGCTACTACGACCACTCAGGCGAGAGGGCCGAACACTATCACGTGTTTCCTCTGAACTACTGTACAGCCGACCACATCTTTTCAAACTACTTGCTCACGTACCATTGGAGGCAGCGTAACACGAGCAATGGTTTAGTGTTTAGTACTCTTGCCCTGCACCAGGTTCTGGGTTCAATTCCTGCCTTGTGTCTGTGTGTGTTCTCCCCGTGCTTGCCTGTAGTGTGTGAATCAGTGTATGAATGTATGTATGTGTGTGCCCTGGGTCGGATTGGTACCTTGTCCAGAGTGTCCCCAACCTCGTGCCCTGAGTCTCCTGGAATAGGCTCCAGGCCCCCCAAGACCCTGTGTACAGGATAAAGTGGTATAGTCAATAATTTAGATGAAATAATAAGGAAACTGCTTATCAGACAATTACAGTCCAATTACAGTACATTTGTCCATTTGGACAGGTCTGGCACACAGAGAGAACACACGGGAGGTGGATGTCAACAGTTTTTTTTTATTTATTATGTCTATAATTCCTAAATGGTTAATGCAATATTTTCGTTAAACACTTTTGAATTAAAGCTGAAAGTGCACAGCTCAATAACAGCTTGATTGCTTCATTTCAAATCCATTTGACATTCTACAGGGACCCAGAGGTTTAAACTCGAAAAACCCTGTGAACTGGGAATGTCAGCACTAGTCAATTTGTTTTACATGTTCACAGTCGAAAAAAAATTTAAATGCACACATTTCGTAGATGAATAAATGCCATCTTCAATTTTTTTTTTCTTTCTTGCATCCCCCATGGTGCAGGGTTTGATTATGATGGTGCACAGTTGGGGTGCTGAAGGCAAATTATATTGTGCAATATAGTACTGCCTGTTCCTTTCAGTTTTACTCAGCTGTCGTAAAACACACACACACACACACACACACACACACACACACACACATGCACACACACACACACACAAACACACACACACACACACACACACACACATGCACACACACACACACACAAACACACACACACACACACACACACACACACACACGCACACACACACGCACACACACACACACACATTTTGTTTCAGCACAGAACTGTTTATCATTGCTGTTTTACAAAAATGTCGAACAGTTATGTTAAATAGTTATCATCGATACCTTGCACATATTTACATTTACAAATTTGGTGGAAATGTTTTCCGTCTATGGAAGCGTACGAACAATGCAGCGCACAATTTAAACCTAGAGCTGTTAAGAGCCTGCAGTAATACAAGTGCTACAACACATTCCATTTTCACCCACTGAGCATAAACAAAGTAGGCACTCAGAAACACACTCATAGATCAATGCAGGTGCAGTGGCGCAGTTTTATTTGAACACCACACAAACAAAAGGCACCTGAAAAATAGGCTGGTTACAGCTGTAATGACTGTTAGATCAGTCTCTTAGCATCAGCTCTCCAGCCTTATCTTTTCACTGTCTTATTCACAAAGCGTTAAGGAGGTGCCCTGTCCATCACAATGATGAGACTTAGATGAGACTCAGTTTTTTTGAGATTGGCATTTTTTTGGGTTTGTTCTGCATTGGCTTTTCTGTGGGATCGGACCAGACAGGCTGGCTTTAGGTGCCCATGATCCTTTCACTGAGCTGATCGGTGTATTAATGCACTCGTTATAGTATGTTATCGTTTCCATATTAGCAACTTACATACAGGAGCATGTATAGGATGATGACAGTCCTTAAAATATAACAATACTAATAATACACAGATTGAACAGTCATCCATAATCGTTGATATTGTGAAACATTTAGTAAGATCATTTCAATCTTTTCTGGAAGTCATCCGCAGTGTCAGTGCTTTGTAACAGTCAGAGTTAAAGCTCCATCATGGGAGCACTTTGTAAGCTGAAGTTTCTCGGGAACAAGCTGCAATTACTGTCTTATTAACTTCAAGAAAGAGAGAAAGGAAATAAATGCTTGCATAACATTAGTGAGGAGTTAAAGGAACACAAAAAATGTTTCACATAAATTTCTTTCCTAAAATAAATAATATGTTGATCTTTGACTTTTTGTTCTTTTTTTTTTTATTTTATTTTTTTAAACTTTTTTCCTTATGCAAGAATTTAAGGCAAATTTCTGTGTTATAAAAAGGAATCAAACATTAACAATATGGTTGTCGTCATCTCATCATCTATACCACTTCATCCTGTATACAGAGTTGCAGGGAGTCTGGAGCATGTCCCAAGAGACATAGGGCACGAGTGGAGGAAACCCTGAATGTTGTGGCAATTTATCACAGAGCAACACATACTGTACAGACTCCCAGACTCATTCACAGACTTTGGGAACAGCAATTAGCCTAATCTGCAGGCCTTTGGACCATGGGAGCAAACCGGACTACCAAGCGTGGGGAGAACAAGTAAAGTCCTTGCACACAGAACTGAGGCAGGAATCAAACCCAGACCCTGGAGGTGCGAGGCGGCCATGCTAACAACTTAGCCATTGTGCTCCCTCAGGATCTGGTGTTATAGGAACTTCATATATTTGTGTGAATATTAAACCATTCAATCAATAGATATGTTTAAATTGACAATATTTCTTCGATCCAATTGAAATTGTTCCAATAAGAGATCTCAGCCAAACTGTTTACATGGATGCTGATCCGATAAAATGTGACATGACTTTTCTGACATGCACAGTGTTGGGCCACCACTAGTATTTTGCTAGGAAAATTAGACAATACGTACAGTGATTTATTGCAACATGTGCAAACATACATGCAAATTCAGTATACTATATAACACAAAACAAGTGTTTTGTTGTATGATTCTAACAAGCTAGAATTATGCCCGCTGTCATTCTTTAACACAGCCTCATCTGTCCTAGGAGAGATTTCTTATAATTTCTGAAAGTAGTCTTCAGGAATAGTTGCCCCGACATCTTGAAGAACATTCCAAAGCTGTTCTTTGAATGTTGACTGTCTTTTGTTCCATTCTCTATCAAGATAATCCCACACTGCTTCAATAATGTTGAGAACCGGGCTCGCAGAAGGTCAATCCTTGACTCGTAGTGTTCCATTGTGGGTTTTTCTATCAAAGTATGCTTTGACTGCATTGGCAGTGTGTTTAGAAGACTACTTTAAAAAATACAGGTCTGACTCCTTGGATAGATATGAAGATATGAGGGCTGTCTCAAGGCTTTTGCACAATATTATTACTATTAAAAAAAAAAGTAGGAGCATTTTTCTCAAACATATCATGTGGAGAACATATCAATTAGGCATCCCAGTTTTTCCCATAAATCCCTCCTTGTGCGTTATGATTGGTTACAATAATTCAAGTCTCAGCTATAAATGGTAATAATTGGCAGCCAAAGAGTAGTGGGAGAGACTTGAGCTGCATTCACATCGGCCTGAACTACCCTGCAAAGTATACAGTATTTCCCAGGATGTTCAGCTAGGAAAAGATAGAATAAACCATGTTAAGTGTGATTTCAAACTGCACAGAGCGGAAATGTTTAGTTCAAAGGGAACTTGGAACAGTGTAGGGAACAACTGAACGATGGGTCATCACCGGAAATGGTATGAAAAAGTTTCCAAAAGTCATTCTGTCGCACTGGAGCGTGACAAAAACATGGAGCTCGAAAAAAGATTTATTTATTATTATTATTATCTTCGAGGATGACATCATATTAATAGGATGCAATCATTAAAATTTAAGTTTAATCAAGAAATCCGTAGTGTTATATAGTGTAATAATCTGTAAAAAATCAATCTTCATACATCTAATAATCAAGTATTATTATTATTATTATTATTATTATTATTATTATTATTCAATAAGTTATTAACTAGTTACACATTTCTATAGTATATGTTTTATAATGGTATCAGTTTTTGTTTCAATAAATATTCAACACTTAATGCCTTTAATGTGTCATTTTCACAGCAGCAGTGACAGTGTATCCGAGGTCCTTATGTAACCATGGTGACACATTAAGGAAGTGACGTCAGCGCTGGTAACTCTGCAGCGTGTCCTTTCACCAACATTCCCTGCAAACTGGGCAGGGAATAGGGTAGGGAGCACCCTGTAAAGTACACTTCAGAAAGGAATGCAGCTATGTTATCACATAACAAAATTTCCCATCTCATCAGGTCAACTAATGTTACCCCCACATGCGGTAAATATTCCAGCAAAATAGAACGTGTTTAAATGACTAATGTTAGCTCAGTGGGTAAGGCATTGCTGTATTGATGGAAAGACCCAGATTCCAACCTTGGGCCCTGGGGCAAGGCCCTTAACCCTCAACCGCTCATATGTGTAATGAGATAAATATCTGTTGCTCTAGATGACGGCATCCTCCAAAGCCATAAATGTAACAGGTATTTGTGAAAATACAAGAACTTATGTCTGTGCATAAACTATTTCTGCTTACTAATGACCATTTAAAGGTAATGGTAGGTAGTTATGAATGTTTTTTATTCAGAAAGTTGTGTGAAAACCAAAGGAAAACTCATTTTTATTTAGCCCTGGATGAAATGTGTTAATTTGTAATCATTGGCATGAAATACACTTTAAGAATCAAATGCACATACTGTTCAGATTGTACATTCCTTTTGGTTTATTCTATCTTTTAGAGCTGGGCGAAAAAACCATTAGCCTTGACAAGGCTTGACGCAGTAAAATCATTGTGTCAGATATTATTGGAGACATCAACCATTTTCCCAATTCCAATCCATTCCCAGATGTCTATTTAATGTTGATTCCCAGTTCAGTGTTGAGGTGTTGAGGTGTTAAAGTGGGATAGAGAGATGAAAATAGATTTTTTAAATGACATCTTGACAACTAAATGTGTTGAATAATGATTGCATGCCTRCTGAATAATTTTTTTCCCCCTTTCATGCTAGCTATTTCACAGAGACTAAATAATTTTTCGAGAACTCATCTTTTGGCATTAAGATGACTGAGAAGCTTTTAGCCACACTAATGCTTTAAGCCCTGTAATTTTTTTCTAAGTTATAAAAATGTGAACAAAAGTTCGTATTGCATTGATGAGCAACAATTTGTGATTTAAGATGTGTCAGGCGTTAAAAACAATAATAACACATACAAGAGTTGATTCAGAATCATTAACAGCTACCAATGTAAAAAGGGTCTAAAATACAGAGCCAGAAAGTCAAAAAAAAAAAAGTAAACAATAAAGTATGCACTGTACTGTTTTAAGAAAATAACCTACAATGGCCAGAAACAAAGCAGACTTCTCACTGCCATCACCATTAAATAAATTATTTTCCCTAACAGGGTTGTATTTGTTTCCCCGCAAAGCTGCTTTGTGACAACAGTCATGTAACAACCAATATGGAGCTGTGAGGCATTTATTTTATCAGAGCTTATTAAATGGAAATGACTGTATTGCTTCAAATGAAGACCAGGTTCTTGTTATAGGCATAGTGTCATATACAGTATGACATAGAGAGACTCTTGAGATATAGTTCACAGAAAGGGCACAGAATAGAATGATGGCTGTGTTATTTATAATCCACACACAATGAGATTGTGGAGAACTGCTTTTGTAGCACACATAAGAGAGATGTCTATATAACAAGTAGAATGCAAAGAAAAGCCAAACTTTGTATCTTTCCAGGGCATTATAAGACACTTGTCGGAAAAGTGCTTTCCTCTGCTTTTTTGCATACATGAGCCATTGGCTGTATAAGAACTAGAATAACCCACTGTGACATCACCTGTACGTTTTCTGAAGAGTGGTTTTAAAGGTCAATCATGGGAGCTCTGGTTGTTACCGGTTATGCTGTCATAGTAACTCCTGCTGAAATCCCTTCTTGCATATATAGTACATTCATATTATACATTATGTGACCATGACCATACCTAACTGCTTCTCTCTCTCTCTCTCTCTCTCTCTCTCTCTCTCTAGAGCTATATAGACCATACCTAAGTCCAGACCTGTCTAAATCATCCTGTTTCTCCTCTTTTGGTTGAAGATCTACTTGCATGAAGGCCCTGTAAGGTCCTCTTCGGATGCATGTGTTGACTGATGACGGTTCCACTTTACCATGAAGATGGTCTTGGCCTCGGTTGATCCAGACAGCTGTCCTCTGATGGCATTTGATTGAAGTGGCTCAATAGTTCAGACTTTAAATTCCGACAGTAAAAACAGTTTTGTACCTCAGCCTACAATAACAAAAAATGGACTCCATATTAACTTACACACATCTCCTGTTATACTGAACATTCAGCCTCCCATGTATATGAGCAAATCATTCTCTGCTGTCCATTATCACCCAAATGAGAATGGGTTCCCTGTTGAGTCTGGTTCTTCTTTAGGTTTCTTTCTATTTCTAGCTCAGGGAGTTTTTCCTTTCCTTTCCTTTCCCTTCCCAGTTGCCCTCGGCTTGCCAATTAGTCATCCATACCCTATGTCAACTCATACATGTCTTGGGGTAAGTTAAGCTAATGCTTCTCATTAGCTAGTTAGCAAAGGTGATGCATAGCACACAGCTGGCTGTTTGTCACATGCATTCCCGTCTCTGTGTGCATGGAGTTTGCATGTTCTCCCCGTGCTTGGTGGGTTTCCTCCGGGTACTCTGGTTTCCTCCCACAGTCCAAAGACATGTAGGTTAGGCTAATTGGCGTTTCCAAAAATTGCCCGTAGTGTATGGATGATTGAGTGTATGTGTGTGTGTCTGTGCCCTGCGATAGATTGGCACCCTGTCCAGGGTGTACCGTGCCATGTGCCCTAAGTCTCCTGGGATAGGCTCCAGGCCCCCCGTGACCCTGAATACAGGATTAAGCGGTATAGATGATGAGTGAGTGAGTGTTTGCCTTAATATAATTTTAACTGATGAGATGCACACAAAATCACCCCCTGTAGAAATTTCATGAATAGGAAATCTTACTATGGAAACCAAGTCTGTAAACATGTTTATTTGTGTTGTAAAGTTGGGAATTTTATAATAGGGGTCTATACAGTAGGTGTTGATTCACTTTTGGTGCCAGCTATCAGTGGACAATCGAGGAACTGCATATATAGATTGCATATATAGATTTCTACTAGTGCCCTGGTGGATACGAACCAGGGGAAATAGACAGTATGCGATTACTATAGTTCATTTATCTGATTTAAAGAAGATTAAGAAGATTGTTCTGTTGTTCTGAAGATTGATTGTTTTTTTTTTCCTGGGACTGGCTGTCTTCCTTTTTGCAGAAACGAAATCCCCTGATGAAGAGCAATTCCCTCTTTTGCTGACTAAAAGTTTTTTTCCCCCAATTTTAATTCAAAAAGTTTAAATTTTCTATAATAATTACAGTACATGTAAAGTTAAACATTTTAAGCATTACCTCGGATTGCGAGTAATGTGGTTTACGTGCGTTCCGCAAACTGAGCAAAGATTTTAAACAAATTTTTTATCGGAAACTGAGCAAATATTTGTTTACGAGCGCCGAGTATCATGTATCACGCATGCGACTCTTATTTTGACACCGAGCGGCAAGTGATCGCAACTGAGCCAATGATTTTAATCTCTCTTGCTCTGCGGGAATTATGGGTAATCGTCTCCCCTGCTGCGTCCCCTGTGTCAAAATAAGAGTCCCCTGCTGTGTCTTAGTGCTCGTCTCTTATAATCAACATCTCCTTCTCTCTTTTTTGGTTTGCACACGCGTAATTTGACACTGTGCCCCACACACACCGACACACACACACTTACTTTGTGTGTGCGTGTGCGCGTAATTTGACACTGACACAGACACACACACACACACACACACAGATCTACCGGGCGCTTTATTTACACAGAAAACTCAGCTCTGCCGCGATTCTTTTCAAAGGTAAGGTGCTGGTTAATTTGTTATTTTTTATTTTTTTACTTTACAGCGGTGATTCCATTAGTATGCTACGCGTGTATCATTAGAGAGATTTTTTCCCCCCCGTTAAAACAGGGTTTGCATTGTGTACTGTATGTTAGTTGTGAAACTTAAAAAGCGAGGTGGGGAGGGAGGGAGCGAGGGAGGAAGGAGGAGTTTTACTGTTTAAGACGAGGCGAGGGGCTAATTCCATACACACACACACACACATACAAATACACGGCGCCTGCGCGCACAAACAGAAACACTTAACTGTCTGGATTTATTTTTACTTTTTTAAAAAAAATTTAAGTGCAGGTTAACTTGTTTTATTTTTACTTTATATGTTGTATTAATTATTTTTATGTATTTATTGTTTTGGGCTGTAGAACRAATAATTTGAGTTTTCATTATTTCTTATGGCAAAATTAAATTTGGTTTACAAGTATTTTGGAATACAAGCCAGCTTCCGGGAACGAATTATGCTCGTAATCCAAGGTTCCACTGTATTTTAATTTTGATAATTACAGCTCATAGCTCATGGAACTCAGCAATTTAGTATCTCAAATATTTGAATATGTCTCAAGATCAATCAATCAATCAATCAATCAATCAAAAAAAAAAAAAAACTACAGGAAAATGTCCAACTTCTGGAAAAAATAAAATATTAATTTATTCACTTCATCTGGGGACATTTTCTGTGGCAATGTGTGGGGGTGATCAGTCTATGACTCTGCTGAGGCGTTATTGAAGACCAAGTTGCTTTAATATCAGCCTTCATCTCACCTGTATAGTTGGGTCGGGCGTTTCTCATCTTCCTAGAGATAGACATAGATTCTCTATGTGGTTCAGGTCAGATGGCTGGCCAATGAGACACAGTACTTTTATGGTAAGCAAACCAGTTAGTAGTAGTTTTGGCACAGTGGGCAGATGCTAAGTACTGCTGAAAAAGGACATTGGCATCTCCATAAAGCTTGTCAGCAAATGGAAGCAGTCCTCTAATACGTCCTGCTAGACTGCTGCATTGACTTTAGACTTAATAAAGCACAATGGACCAATGCCAGCATATATCATTGTGCCTCAAATCATCACTGACTGTTGAAATGTCACACTGGATTTCAAGCAACTTTGCAGTCTGTGCCTCTCCACCTTTCCTATAGACTCTGTGACTTTTATTTCCAAATGAAATGCCAAGTTTACTTTCATCTGAAAAGAGGACTTTGATCCACTGAGCAATGGTCCAGGTCTTCTTCTCCTTATCCCAGGTTAGATGCTTCTGATCTCGTCTCTGGTTCAGGAGTGGTTTAATACTAGGACTGCAACAGTTTCTTTATGATGTCACATTGACTCCACCCTCACGCCACTCCTTGTGAAGTTTCCCAAGTTCTTGAATCGGCTTTGCTTGGCAACTTTCTTAAGGCTGCAGTCATCCCTCTTGCTTGAGCACTTTTCCTACCAAACTTTMCCATTGTGGTCAACTTTACATGAATATGCTTTAATACAGAATCTTCTTTGGTTTACCGTACTTGGGGAGGGTGTTGAAGATCATCTTCTGGACAACTGTCAATAGCAGTCTTTCGAATGCAAGTACTGAACTAAACCAAAAGATACACTGTATAAATAGGAATTTATTCAAAATCAAAATGAAATATTGTAATATATTGGCTACTAGATTTTTTTTTCATGAGGTGTAATCAACAAAGAAAACTTACAATATTTAACTTTACATATAATGAAGCTAAAACATTTTTACATAAAATTCAGAATTGTATATATACATATATATTTTATTTTTTATTTTTATTTTATTTTATTTTTTTTCAAGATATTTAACATTTTTGAGCTACACTGTATATTACACTGTCTGCATAAAATCAAAACCCTATATTAATTGATATAATCTGTAATGTGGTTTTATAACAAAAGGTCTAAATCTGGTTGCTCTCGTAGCTTAATTTGCCGAGATTTGCAGACATACGGGAAA
>QMIH01000985.1:167471-182439 GCA_003987875.1 Clarias batrachus
ATATATATATTGTAGTGGAGTACAAAGAAACTAAGTGAAGTTTGTTTGTGTTTGTTAATACTGTTAGTAAGAAGTTATAGTCTTGAGTGTCACATCAACTTAACCTTACTCTTATTTGCTGACATCAAGCGTGCACACTCTGACCTGATTGCAGTTCCTGCTACTCTTGTTATTATTATTTTTCACCCAGAAGGAACGCCGACACACGCTTTCACGCGAGGTAGACACAGGGCCTTGGGTAATTTGCATGTCCTGATGCAACTGTAATTGTAAGCGTTTGAGGCCATCCTGCCCTCATCTGAATCCATCATAACCATGACCAGGATGAAGCAGTTAATGGAATTAATCATTAATGAAGTAATCAACATCCTTGCTTTTCATAATAACTATAATACCCCTTGTTTGAGATTCTGTTAGGCCATTCACATCTTTAAATGTATAATTAAGCCCTATTAGCGAGAGCGTCATTGTGATCTCATGACAGGAACTTTTCGAGATAAACTACATAGAAAAATAAAAGATTTAAAAAATTTTTTAGTTTTTTAATAGAAAAGTGGACTGGATAGAGCGTTTACAATTTTCTTATTAGATAATGTGAAATTGGACAAAAGGGTCCGTGCTATGATTTGTCAGAATTTCATGTGAGGATGGGTTAAGCTGRCTTAAGAATAACCCTTCTGCCACTCAGCTGATCCGAGATAAATTGGTTTGGGTTCTCACTTCAAGGCCTTTCCTTATCGCACACTGCACAGGTAGACTCATGTGAGTCTCCTGTCTTGCTCACTGTGCTCAGTCAGACCAGGAAATAATACATTCCAACAGGAGGCTCCAAGGCTCGACTGTTGTGTCCTCTTCACATCCACCACCATGTAAAGCAATGACAAACGATAACAATCTCGGTCACTCTTTATTTCGCTTTCTTTGCCTCTTTCCCTTTATCTTTCCCTCTGTGCCCCCAGAACAGATCCAAAGATCAAGATCACAGATTATCTCACTCTTCCTATAGTTGCTCTCCCAACAGAGCAGACAGGGCCTCAAATACATTTTCACTTTCTCTTCTTATATTAAGACATTAAGTCAAATACAGCATTTTGAGTGCTGAACTGGTTTCCAACCCTTGTACGAATTGCCAGGGTGACGACATCCACAACGAAAGATGAATGTCACACTTGATTGTTACCCAGAATWCCTCTGAGTATTCTGACTTCTGATATGTAACATGCTGTATACTGCTAGTGATGCTGCATGCTGGTTAAAAAAAAGAACACTGCTGTCTCAGGGATACATGATGCATGTAACAACAAATACGCAATGTGTTTATCGTACGATTTAGGCCTCTTTTATGAGAGCAGCTGCACACACACACACACACACTGAGCCTGCTCTTTCCGGAAAAGCTGGAATTTAAAATGCACAGCACACTTCACTTCAAACAAAGTTTGTCTTGTTTTGGTTTTGTGTGCTGCAAAAGACTGCAGAGCACCTGAAATAACGCCTGTCCTGGAGCACTACTAATTTCTTATAAGACATTAACATACCAGGGGTGTTCGATTCAAACTGGGTCTTTTGAATGTACAGAATAAGAGAACATGAGAGAAAAAAAAAAAAAAAACTCGATATAATCTCCTGCCACATTAATGCACTTATCCCAGTGTTTCACTTGTGCTCGGACATCATCAAAACAGACCATGTACTGAAACGCTGGCCTCCCAGGAGCTCCTTTGATGCAGACCAAAACGGGTGGAAACAACTTAGAGAGAGCTCAGGACTGTACGGGGAATTTGGCAATAACTACCAGCAGTTCCTGTAGTTCATGTAATGTGCAAATAGTGTTCATGACTGTGTGGACAGTTCCCACAGACAGATGCRTCTCTGCTGCATGTTCGCAGTAAGTTATCCATCAAGTTTCAAGGATCAGACATTCCAATCACTGAAGCCACCTCATTCACAGACATACACACTTCTTTAAAACATTTGCACCGTTCAAATGTTTTGCTGCGGATAAGAGTCTCATCAACCTACTGTGCTTGAAGTCTTCTGTAAATGTCAAACGGTTTTACAAGAAAATCCATCCCAGTTTGACTCAACCATCCCTTGTAATAATGATCAAATTTCACGAACATCATTATAGCGCAATGACCGTGTTTCGTGTTATTTGATTTTTATAATGATCTGTTCTGAATGTGTGTTATGTTATGTAAATGTGGCCCATAAATAAGCATCTGAAGCTATGATAAAATATTTCTATAGTTTGTGTCCAAAATATCAACCCGAACAAGGTGCTACCAAAAGTTTTGTCATTTTAAGACACCCCGAGTCCTTGGACTAGCTGTATTGTGAAGTGCYAGTCATGGCTACACTGACGTTAAATTTTAGTTGGCATTGAATGATGTTTGCTGCCCCGACCTCAGCAATTTCTTTCTGCCCTCGGCTGTTCTGCTTCTACTCTGGCTGGTTCGCTCGTTCTAAGCCTTCTGGCTCTCTTTTCATCACTGCTTTTCAATTCTTCATCTGTATATTTTCATTCAAACAGATATTGCTCTGGGATGTTTTGGAAATAGCCAGTGACTTCAGCAGGCTGATCATTCTTCTTCTTTTTTTTTTTTCTTTCATTAGTTCCATAACAGCTCAGGAGATACATTAAACTTTAGTTGGACAAAGTGAGAAAGAGCACAGTTTGTTTTTCCCAAGTTGATTTTATGGAGTAGTTTCATTACACAGGATGACTAACTGGACCAGTTTTCCCAACTCTATCCAAAGCACAACAGGGCTTCAGTTTCCCCATAAAGTATGTGTTACAGTATATGGATGTTTATAGGCAGCATGGTGGTGTAGTGGTTTGCACTATGGTCTCACGCCTCCATGGTTGAAGGTTCAAATCCCACCTCAGGTCTGTGTGTGCTTGTTGGTTTACCTCCAGGTACTCCGGTTTCCTCCCCTAGTCCAAAGACACGTAGATTAGGCTATTTGCTATCTGTTTTTTGTGTGTGTGTGCAACCTGCGATAGATTCGCACTCTGTCCAGGCATCTTGCAATCCTGTACAGAATAAGAGTAGAAAATTAATGAATGAATGGACGTTTATTAAATATTACATAWACAAAAGACGTTGTGTTGATGGATATTTTATTTGAGGAGTTTTACAGCAGATCATTACAATGTTGTCAGAGTGAATAAAAAAGACCGCACTATTTAGGGGGCCAAGCATGAGAGATGTTTCAGAATCCTACTGTATTTTTTTCCCTTTTTTTTTGAAAAAAAGTCACAGATTTTTTTTTCACAATGTGAAAAGAGAAATATATTGATACCATTTTTTTTTTTCCATCTAAGAATAGAACATGTAGTAATGGAGCAAAGGTGACTCTGCCTGTGAAAGCCAAGCTAATTGTTTTGTGTAGAATGATTTTATGTAGAAAGCATTGATTCACAAAAATAAATAAATAAATAAATAAATAAATAAATAAATTCACCAATCACCAGTCACAATCATTCACTCATATGAAACGCAGCTGGGAGTTATTGCCATGTCTCCTGTACAATCTTTTTTGGGCCATTAAAGGAATTCCTGGGAGGCCAGTTCAAATATCAAGCATGMCTCTGGTGTACCGAGAAAACTTTCCACCTTGATGGTATCCAAGCACTAGTGAAACACTGAGATAAGTGCATTAGTGTAGGGGATTAGAAAAAAAAAATGTAGTTTTTACTCTCACAACTGTGTTCAGTTATTCTGATCAATCAAAAGTCTTGTTTTGACTTGAATTCCCCTTATAAAACAGCCCTTCACAATAACGTATTTTGACATCAAATCATGCTTGTTTTTTTTTTAATACTTCCAGTGTGCTAAATGTTCTTGTCTTATCTGTGCATTGTTATATCAACCTGGACCAATCTTTTGTCATTACACTTTATCTGAAACATACACACATATAGAGTTCGATTCTGGAGTTGTGGAAAATGACCATACACCAAAACTTAGAAATGTCTTTCTTACTGTAACAAGACAATAACATCTTGATGTGTTGTGTCTTAACTACAGGATGGCACAGGTAACACAAAGTAATCAAAYACCGTATATCTGGCAAACGTCAGCATATTGACACAAAACTTTGTGCTTATCATTAGAAATATGCATTGGTGGCTCCCTCGGTTGCTATAGGGCATCACTGCTGAAAGCACTATTGATTGTTGAACCTTTTTTCCTGATAATGTTCCAATACTGACCCTTGAGAATCCCAGAAAATTGTAAGCATCAATTTTCTAGCTGATGGTGGACTTTTGCACTTTTTCTTCGTCAGCAATTGAGGATGTTTCCGTTCCGTATWCTTTGCCGTTTACTCTAATCCGTGTCTCGTCACCAGTCTTTCACCTTCCTTAGAATATCAGTTCAAATTTGACATTTTATGTCAGATACCCAAACGCTTCTGTTTATGCTCTTCCATCAGTTGGTTCAGCATCAGTACACCCTCACACAACATCACCACACGATGCAAATCACAAAAGGGGCACCATTGTTGCTTGCACCACGTTGCAGATGAACTGATATAACCCATTTACACCAAAACAGCAATGACTGGGGAGACGGCAGCCTTGAACGCAAAGCACTTACAGTATAAGACAGTGTGGCCAACAGAAGTTATAATATAACTGGTGCATGGATCATTTTTGTCTCACACTTGTGTGTACTGTATATCTCAGAATTCTTATCCATTAGTCCTAACATTTACTGTTGTGAAGCCTCGAACAAAGGTTCATGATATCACTCACAAGACTGCATCTACTGTATAAACAATCATTTGTACCAAAGATCTTCCTGTGTTGGAAATTTAAAGTTACAGCTTTACCTCTGACGGACATAAAGCATAAAGCACTGACACTGGGGACTCCTTTAATAAATGCTAAATCAACATCTCTCTACAGAACTCTGAGTTCATAGGGATTCTTTTAGATGTCTGGGCTTGGAAATAACTGGCCTCCTTAGTGGTTTCATATCGAGTTTCACATTTAGTAGGCTAAAAGTAAATAAACCTAAGCTGGAAGAAGCATTCAATACACCATGCCAATACACCACCCTTAAAGGTTGTATACATAACCCTGTATCAGTATGTTTTCTGTGGGGAGTAACAATCCAAGCAGGACCATTATACATCCAAACAACTCTTGGAGAACTTTTTTTTTTTTTGAAGTGTGTAGTGATATATTTCATTAGTCGGTCTTTCTGCACAGCTTGTCTGCATTACAGTGCGAATAAAATCAACATCACACAGCATATTTGTACACGATATATTTGTAACAATTCATTCTGAGGTAATGATTCAATATTACAATGTCACTGCTGGTTTCTATCACTTCTGTTGTGACCACTTCTGACTTTGTCATTTTCTCTAAAATGGCGCATTTTTCCATCCAAACAATTCCGAAGCACTTTGTTTACTTCTCACTAAGTGAATTACTGTATGCAGAATATTTGTAGAATCAATGGAAGTCGAAATGAATTTTTCTTTCAGATATGTTAAACTTTTAAATCATTCAGCTTTTTTGTTGTTGCTGCCCTGGTGTAGCACATCAACTCATTTTGAGTCATTGTGATTTTTAGACTTTTTTTTTTCTTTTTTYTTTTTTCAAAATCAAGCTGTTCTCTTCTTTTTTAATGAATAGCAGAATTCACGCACAAACTCATTGGAGCCTATCCCAAGAGACTCGGGGCACAGGGCGGGGTACACCCTGGATGACCAGCTTTGGTAGAAGTTTCAAATTCAAGGTTTAAACTCTTAACCTCTCAAAAATCTAATATACGCTGCCTGGATTTGATGGTATGAATACAAATCTACTACCATGGCCTAAAGCATGAATCATGTCTGATTCAAACTGGCATCAGTTTGTGCATTTCATAACGCCTTGTTGATGTCTTCACTGTCGGAGTGTCCTTTAGCTATTTGGAAGACATGAAAGTGCTGGATATTTTGGATGACAAACATTGTCACAGGCCCAGAAGGAAAGGATAAAAAGACATCTATCCCTATACCCCATCATACACATACATACACACACACACACGCACACGCACATGCACACACAACCTTCTTACAACTGTTACGACAAAGACAGCCAGGCTTTTTTGAGAACGTCTAAGACAAAAACATCCTCCATTACAGAGAGAGAATCTAGCAATAATAAGATTACTCCATCTGAGACTCAGGGATAAGAGTACCAGTTCGCCTGTGCTTTTGTCTCCTGTGACAGCAACCTACATAATGCACCCTTAAATCACATTCTCTTTAGATGTTTGAAAAAAAAAAAAGAGCCGTGGATGTGAAATGCTCGATGAGCATTTTGAAACACTTCCCYCTTCCCCTAGTGCTGCCGGGTGTTTTCTTGTGAAAATGCGACCYGGTGGAGCTGCGCTATACAAATGAGTTTTCCCCTCAGATCACTTCAGGTCTAAATTTAAGCGTGTTAATGAATCTGAGTCTGGAAGACAGTCGACACCTTTAGTTTTCTGCCAACATCACCGGCGTTATTTCCTTCACAGATGGTGCAAAACATTTTCAGCTTCTCTTATACACACTGGATTTCTCTATGCGTACATATAGGTATAAACAGTGGTGCATACATACATACATACATACATACATACATACATACATACATACAGTACATTTTTATTTCTTTTGACATTGGATGTCTGCAGCATTTTATTTTACAAAGTATGCAATAATCTCAATTGAACAGTTGATATTGAGATGTGTCTGCTACTTATGCCCTGTAAAGCCTTCATAATGGCTCTAATGAAGTTCTTCTCTGCAGCAGAGGTATGTTTTGGTCCAAATGAGAGCCATCAGTTTCATCATGGCGCTTGATGGGTATACAAATGCAGATAACAGTACTATTCTTACAAGAACCATCGTAGAACAGCTGACCTTCTGGGCCCAAAAAACCAACAACTGACTTGTTGTTGTTTGTTGGTGGTCTTAATTAATTACCTAATGCCATGTRTGTCATTTCATTGTTTTGCTCTGGTGCTGGGATGTTAACAGTGGCTCCTTTGGATGCTGTGGGTTGTGGGTTGTGGGATGGAGCCCCCGTGGGTCAGAATGGTCTGTTCAGTGAATCTTTRCTTGGATTGAGATCTACAGTGCATACAGTAGATTGAAGGTCAACAACCTTGAACTCTTTGCTTGCTAAACACTATAAAAGTCATGTACAGTATGTGTAAGCATGATACCTTCCATGCTCAAGTTCTCAAAAAATAAAAAAACACCAATTACTACCATATTCTWCCCAAAATCCTTTAATAATACATAAAAAATAAAATTTATCGCTTAGCTTTTAAACTTGTCATCCTTAGTGAATGTTATTAATACACTGAATTTATGATTGTATTATTATTTCTTTTAAGCTGTGGATCCTTTCACCATTCATTAACCTCTTACACATGATTGTAGGTTAAGTTTTGTTTTTATTGCAGCACCTTTTTATTAATCATACTCATAGGCGGACTGGCCATTTGGAGTACCGGGGTTTTTTTCCCAGTGGGCAGCTGGACATCTGGCTGATAAAACACATGGTTTAAAAAAAAAAAAAAAAAAAAAAAAAAAAAAACTGCAGTTGATATTCGATTGGTATGTTCCTTGATGTACTGGCTAATATTTACCTCAGTAAATGATCTTAGAGAAACTGATKCAGATTATGATTATGATCAAACTGATTACTTATTTCCTGATGCAAATCTTTAACTCTTTAACTCTTTGATAATGTGGGTGGTTGTGTTTACTATTTTTACCTTTTACACATTATATGTTAGATTTAAGATAGATTTAGTCAATAGAGCCAATGGTGTACAGTACTTCAGTATTTTATCTCATTACTCTAGCTAAGTATTATTTTGACAACTTTGTACTTTGACTGGTAATGTAGGTCTAACGTAGGTCTCTCTAGACTAAAAAATATAGATATGCTTTTTTATTAGATATGAATAAGCCAGTATTCCAGATGTCATTCATTCATGTTCAATTTATTAACTTTAATAATAATATACTGTATATGGGGGCATTCAAGCCAAACTGGGACTTTTGCTTTTTTTAATAGTTTGTTTCTATGTTTGCAGATATTTTAGGATTGCACAGCACTTTGGTAAAGTGCTTTAAAAATAAATTTGACTTGACTTGACTTGATTATGCAGAATAACAGAGTGCAGTTATGTGAGAAAAAAAGCTTATCTCAGTGTTTCAATACTATCAAGGTAGAAAGTTTTGTCAGGAGCCATCATYGGCTTGCTGAATGTTAAGGGGAAGGACTGCAGTGGGCTATGAGCCGCCTCGGCCAGCATCGTCATTCAACAAACATACGGCCTTCTTTAAAATGTTTGCACCATTAAAATGTTTCACTGCGGCTAAGAGTCTCATTACAGTACTGTGCTTGATGTTTTCAGTAAATGTCAATCGGTTTTACGCCTTCATTCATGAGGCATTTCATCAAAAGGCTTGGTTTGACTTGTATGTTCCTTGTGTGTATGGTTACTAGATTTATTCAGTGGACAACATATTATTGTATTCTTTTAATTTGGGTTCCAACAGTACAGACCATTAGCTTCACACACCWTAAAGAATACAATATTACAGTGTTAGAAGCAGGGCCTCTGCYATGATCCCTTAAATCAAATCAAATCTACCTGCCTCACTCTCCACTTTCGTTTTTATCTTATTATTATAGCGCTCRTTCATCCATAAAGGAACATCTCAATTATTTAAACTGCCTTTTCTCTGTTAAATAGCAACACTACCCTGCTATTGTTGCATGCATTCGTTTTTTCTCCTCATTGCTGACACAATGAAAGCATGTTTTTTCTTTTTTGCATGCAGGGATCGTTCCAGGACATAAATAGAAGGTAGCACAAGGTTGTTTAAATCCAATGCTATATCTTTAATATTAATGAAATTATTGTATATGAAACAAAACAGAATCAATCATGTATCAAACATGCAAAAAGGTTATATAGAGTTTCTAAAGGTACAAAGATTAATGATAAACGTATTGCATAGGGAAGTCTTGCAATCAGACCGTTTTTGGATATTATGTAACTCTAGTGGAAAATATGGTTGTATTTTTTATTCATTTGGTTCTTTCTTAAAAGAAGTCACCAGTTTCTCAACACCGTCTGAGACTTGTTTTTTACGGCTAGTTACCAGCTTGATCGGCTGCTGATTTTGCAATACATTTGAGAATTCCAGAAAGGTAGAAGCAATTCACATCGACGAAGCATGGCAAAGCAAGCACAAAATGTAAATTGGCCGCCAAGGTCAGAGCTGAAGTGCTGTGGTCTAAGGACAATGCAAATTCAAGCTCTGCCAGCCAAGTAAAGTGGCTTCTTTAAAGAAATGAAATAGGTCCTAGCTCTTAGTTTTAGGTTGCTGTTTTTCTAAGAAAAGTGAAACAGGACTATTTAAACACTGAGTGAACTAGCTATCATTATAACAGTTAATAGGATGATCATATCAAATGCCTCAATGACATCTGGAATATTGGGTTATCTACATCTGGCAAAAATGCATCTAGTTTGTTGTTTAGTCTTGAGAGACTATTCCATGCCCACAAATGTTCACATTTCATTCTCAGCATGCCATAAAGTTCCTTATGATAAATATTAAGCAGTTTGTGACCCTTATGCAATCCCAATGTGAGCATTAAAAAAAAAAAAAAAACTCTTGAGCAGATGGTGAGATGAACAGGTGGAGTGACTTTATTTGTCCTCATAGACAACCAAGCCAGCAATAAGACGCAGAGTGTCACAGCCAAATCCAATGCTAAGAAACGAAAGTGCTAAAGGCATTATTAGATTGGAAAGGTGTACATACCATACAGTACTTTTACTTTCAYCCTAATGAGCCTTTTATTGTAATAGGCTTCCATTTATTTTCCCCCAAGCAAATAAACAGCCTTCCAAATATCCTATTCATCCCGTTAACTTGAAGAGACTTAAATTATTCCTAGACTAACCTTCTAAACACAGAGGCCTCGAATTCTGCTTGGGCATACCTGTCATGACACCTGTCTCCAGTCAGTGCTGAATCGATTTGTTGGTCTGCTGATGATGGGGAGAAATTGCCATCGGCAAGGTAAGTCTTCAAGTTCCTTGAGAGTCCATATAAGGAAGCTTGCTAAAAGAAAAATAAATAATACATGCCAGACATCTGTGTAAAGAAACCCTGATGAGTACAGAAAACCACTTTTCATAAAGCGTGGAATAATAACAATAAATAAAAATGAGATGAGCTATACTATACAGTACATGCAGAGATGATTAATAACGAGTTCCATTTACTCCGTTACATTTACTTAAGTAAAATTCTTCTATGARTMGTTTTACCACACCATACTATTTAATTTTACTTRAGTAGATTTGTGAAGAAGGAACGCTACTCTTACTCCGCTACATTYGGCTACGCTCGASTCGTTACTTTTACTAACCATTTATTCGACACTTTAGATATTCTTTGTGTTTGCCAGAGAAATGCAGCYAGTGGATCTACCACGTGATTGTGTTTCACCAATCAGATGTAGCAACAATAATCACATGACTCCATTTGACCAATCAGCCGCAGTAACAATAACCACATGACCACACAGAAGGAGGGTAGGGGGTGGGGAGAGGGTTGTCTTCAGCAGTGAGAGTCTGAGAAGCAAACATACTGTGGTTAGTTTAGCTGTTTTATTAGTGGTGCTTGCGAAGCAAAGCACTATTATTATTTAATGTTGCGATCTTAACATATATAATTAGCAAATAAACTAGAGGCTAAAATATATATATAATTTTCTTACACTTGTTCTGCTGGACACAGTTTATGGTTCAGTGAGACCTCTTGTACATACTGTATGTTCTAATGTTATTTTCTGCTGAGTCATTCGCAGGACAACTGAATATACAGTACATCATTTCTTACACAGGAAATAGTTGTTGTTAACTACAGTTGGTATTTATTTCAAAAGCGTTATATTGTGAAAAAAGGGAGATTAGGAAATTTGTGTTTCTTATTCTTTAATTTGCTGTTTTGTAAAAAGATTAAGTTTTATTTGTTTATTTTAATAAATGTATTTTATTATTGGGAAATGTATCAATTTGTACATTATTTTATCATTTTGTCTGACTGCTTACATAATTAAAATAAATAAATAAATAAATTGGAGATTATGATGAAACGGTTACTCAGTACCTGAGTAGTCTTTTCACTAAATATGTTTTTACTTTTACTTGAGTAATATTTTGGATGACTACACTTATTTGAGTAAATTTTTTGGCTACTCTACCCATCTCTATTTATTGGATATACTGTATATTAGCACAAAATGGTGTCTGGTGCTATTGCAAAGCTTAAAGACAACTGAACCATGTAAGGTTTAAATGCTGCATGTTTGATGTAAAAAGTACACAAACGCATACTGAAAAGAATCAAAGTCAGTAAATCAGTACAATATGTCATTATCATTGCGTCTAGGRGAAATGCCTCAGACTGCATATGAAAGTGAACAAAGCCTCTGTGACATCACCCATAGGTTCTCTGAAGAGCATTTTTAAAGCTCAACTGTAAGAGATCTGGTCATCGCCATCTTGACAGGACCTGTCTCCATTTAGGAGTCTGTAAAAGGGCAATTGGGAAGAACAAATAGAGGCTAGATGTTCGTTGGAACACGCCTTCTTGCCTCAGTAACCACAATCTAAATAGCTTACCTTAAGATTAGCTAAAATATTAAGGTGGCCAAGGCTAATTTATACACTAACATTATTTTGCACTTTGCTCATCCAATGTTAACTCCTATACTGTATTTCATGTGCAAAGTTAAACTACAATGATTCCAGTTAGCTAAYTGGCTAAAGTGATACATAATGTAGCAGGCACCACCTGCAGTTCAGCTGTCACTCAAATCAACCACGAATTATGCATAATTTTACAGCTTAATGTAATTTTAACTCATGAGTTGCATTGAAAAAAAATCACCCCTGATAAAGTTGTCATGAATGGGAAATTTTTGCACCGCATTGACATTGTTTTTTTTTTTTTTTTTAGAACTGGATGTCCAGCGATTAACAGTAACGTAATTGATCACCTGATTTTTAAATAATCTTAAAACAATATTAAAATAATTAATTCTAATTATATTAGGATATATTGGCCTTGTCAAAAACACAATTATACAAATATGGAATAAAAACTATATATGCTTCTTGGGTTTTCGTGGATTGGTTTCCTTCCACAGTTCAAAGACATGCAGGTTAGGCTGGTTGGCATTCCCAAATTGCCCACAGTGTGTGAATGCGCATGTGAGTGTTGACCAGAGGTCCYACCCCAGTCGTAAAATGGAAATAAATACAATGGTAATCACCATTGGCCTCCACGGTCCCTAGCTTGACTACAGATATTTATTTTGATTGAAATAAAGTAAAATATATCTCTGGATATGATTACAAGGATGAATCTGTAAAGCTTTTTAAACCTTTCTTGTTTTAGTGTGGAATAATATTAATGACAGATTAAATTTAAATGGCTCTGGTTCCAGTTCTGTGTCAAGAGCCAGGTTCCTGCTGTTAGTTAAGAAATGAGGGTTATAGACATTTCATCATTTAGGGGAAAAAAAAAAGGATTATCACTTAATTGCTTCTCAGGAATTTGGAAAGCAGCATAAAGATGTCTTCATAGTCAAGTTTGGCTTGTGCTAAAATGTGCCGTGCTTGGGGGCACGAGGAAAAGGTTATGCATTTATTCTCTCAAATAGTGTAGAAATAAATCCTGGGTTGACATTGGTGTTGACTTCACATTTAGAGAAGAACACATGAATTACACACATCTCTGAKATGAAATCCTGACCTTTAATCTGCATACTTGAGCACTCTGGAGTGTTCCCTTATTATACCACAACTGCTCAATAAGACTTTTAATCTCATTGGAACAAATAGGTATTGTTTTCTAAATTGTTATAAATTGCTGCTTTTAATAAGAGTCTTCAGAGTAATACATACATTCCATAATGTGAGCACAGAGTGTCTATTCGTGCTAATGGTCTGTAGTTTATCATGAAGAAACAGCAAGGAGACAAAATTTATTGTTAAGTCAATGAGCAGGCAAATGACCTTTTGATTGTATGGATTCCATTTTGCATGCTGTGTTCTTAATGAAATCRATAGCAAAGGATCGATTAACAGCATCGTAGTCTAATAATGTTATTTGCTTCTCTGCTTATTAATTCAGGCTTGGGCTTTTAATAGCAGTTCGCAGTTATCTTAAKGTCTAAGTCATGTTTATACTGTATAAGGATAGTGAGTTTAGAAATACGTGGGTGAGTACACATGCTGTACTTGTTTATTTATTAAGCTTTATATAAGCTTATGCAATGTTACAACATTTATTTCAGAACACAATCTCATTAATTTCTCTCCAAGATCTTGTTTTGACGATAGGAGAGTTAAATTGATGCAAAGAGTCTTCTCCAACATGTCCTAATTATTCTTAATGGGGTTAAGGTCTGGCCCATCCATGTGTGAAAATGATGTATTATGCTCCCAGGATCAAAATGTGAGCCCAATGAATCTTGGTGATGTCATTCAGAGATATGCTCATGCAATCAGTGAAGCAACAATCCATTGATTGTGGAATCTGGTCATTTAGTATATTCAGGTCAACTAACCTGATTTTTTGGGCACAAAATGTTGCTGAGCCTAGACCTGAGCAACACAAGCAACCCCACTACCTGCATGTAATAGAAACTGAGAAATCTAATGGGTCCAGGTGTAAGGCAATCTCATGGTCAGAGGCGCAGAAAGGTTTAGGTGATGTACTGCACATGCAGAATATTAATGAACAAAACTATGAACAAAGTCAAGGGACATTAACAAGSCTTGGCAGTGGCTTGGGACTGAGCTATTACTTCATACCAAATGTGTGTACTGAAGGTCTTATAAAGGGTGAGTAGTAATAGGGAACAGGTGTGCATTGTTAATAATCAGATTAATATGAATGTGAGTAAGGCATGCTAGGACGCCGAGTCTGTGGTTCATGGTGCTGTGGAGACTAGACTCTGATTTGGGAACAGACAGCGGAATCATGATACAGTAGATGGTTACAGTTTTGRAGGGAAATCCATTAAAAACCAGTCACTGTCATCAAGAAAAYACATTTGATAATGTTATGTCATCTTAACCAACACTGTCTCCTTAGTAATTACTTCTAGGTCATTTCTTTGAATTTAATATATAAAAACAAACAAACAAACAAAAAACTTTACAACTTATAAAACAAGCTACAAAATAACCAGCTTGTACTACAAGGCTGACTACCAAATCCCTCTCTAACTTGAGATGAAGGGTACAACTTGATGTGAACAAAACATGAGATTGTACACCCTAGAACACTAGCTTATTATTTCACACTAGTAATACTATGGAAATTAGCTGATATTCTAAAATGTAATAAAGTGGAAATATAAAGATAATCTTCTGGGTTTCTCATGACTGTCCACCACCCCCATGGATTATTCCCCTCTGTGATATCTTTGGCACTAAGGCTTGTGCCTATAACCTCATCACAGCCGTGCTGATATTCAGTACAACAGCACTCCTTCTGGCATGAAATTAATTCTATAGATTTAGTTAGATAGTAAGTTAGATTTAATTATATAGATAGAGTTATAGAAATGTGTTATAACATTATAGGCATTGACCCCTGGCTTTTTCCTCAGTATGTGCGACATTTTGCATTCTACCATATTKTAATACCCGTTTAGGGCTTTATTTATTCAAAAGACAGTAATAAAAAATCTTCTTTGTGTACATATGTACTTTAATTGTTTGTGTTACTTGAATAAAAAGTATGATAATTTACAATGTTTTTTTCTGATTATCGGATAAAATAATCATGTTTTACAATAAATAAATAAATAAATAAATAAATAACAGGAAAAAGTCTATAGTTAGTAAATTGCACT
>QMIH01000985.1:183687-201351 GCA_003987875.1 Clarias batrachus
CTGGTTTTATGGGTTCTTATTGCAATTTTGAGTCATGGAATCGAGCTCACTTCACCCTTTCTGCCAAGATATACAGCTTCTTCAACAATTTAAAGGAATCACTCATTGAAAGGAACCAAAGCTGTAAGTTGGACTTTACAGACATCAAGCTTGTGTCCCTTCTCAGGCAAGCAATATGAGCCCAATTGCTCTATTGGTGGTGCTAAAGTGCAAGCTTTTATGTTTTTGTGTCTTTATTTTTCATTTCTTTTTTTTCCAAGCACCATTTACTGTAGCTCCACCCAGTTAATATTWTTATTATAATTTGTTTTACTAATTTACATAATGCTTACTTTTGCACACTTTCTTTTATTATTATTTTTTTTACAAATGCGACTCCACTCTCAGAAGAGTATAAAGAGTGTAAAACTTATGAAGTTTCTTACATTCCTGCTGAGATGTACAACCAGTATGGCTTCCAGACATCAATTAATTTTAATAAGGCAGAGCCTAATTTATTCAAAAATCTGTAGTCATAATTTCTTGATCAGATGTGGTGAAAATATATAAAATACGAGACAGGAATGGGGCTATAAAAGGAAGCAGAAGGGATAAGATTATGAGGGCATACACAAAGGTTGCGAGAGGTTGTCCTATTGAGGAGACAGGCCCAAGGCAAGATGAAATTTAGCACGCTGCATCTGTGTGAAAATTCCTTAGAGGAATTTTGATTACCTAATTGCTTAACAAAAAAAAAAATCAGGTTTCAGCAACAATTTGGCAGCATTGCCATTGCCTCGTTACCATCGAGTGATTATTATGAAACCGATCAGTGTTTTCCGTCTCTTCGCAACCTCATGGACCATAGATGCCAGGCCTTCCTAGACATATGGGGTTTTCATAGCAAGAATACTGGAGTGGGTTGCCATTTCCTTTTGTAGAGGACCATGTGCAGGCAATTAGGAAACACCAATTAGCCTAATCTGCATGTTCTTGGACTGTGGGTGGAAACCCACCAAGCACAGGGAGAACATGCAAACTCCATGCACATACAGTAGACCCGGTGTGTGAATTGAACCTAGGACCTGGAGTTGCAGGTCGACAGTACTAACCACTAAGCCACCATGCCCTTTGTGCCACGAAAACACCTCTGACTCCTCGAGGCATGTCTCGACAACACATCGGGAAGTGTGCAGTATCTGGCACTAGGACACAGTAGCAGATTTTTTAAGTTGCATGGTGGCGCTTTAATGGATTGCACTTGTTTGTTCTTTGCATTCTATAGGAGGCTGGATCGACAACCTTGAACTCTTTTCCTGCTAAGCCCTATGCATGTCACGCTATGATGTATTGGGTGGGATGTGGGATGTATTAGGTGGGATTTATTGGTTTTGCAAGACAGCTGTCATTACTTTCTTCTACAGCTTCCTGCGATAGATTGGCTACGGTGTACCCTGCTTCGTGCCCTAAGTCTCCAGGGATAGTTCCAGGCCCACCTCAACTCTGCACACGGTATAAAGCAGTACAGACAATGAGTGAGTAAGTGTTAACAGCTAAATGTGACTATAGAAATGTTTTAGATGCTTTTATTAGGAAGAACAACTGAAGCCAGACCACAGATAAAAACAGAACTCCTACAGCTATATACTTTAAAAACACAGACATCAATGCTTCTCGCATATAAAAAAAAACACCAAAACAAAACAAAAAAAATGGAAAACACTGCATGGCTGTTTTATCATTGGAATTCAAACTCACGGATTCCCCATGACAGGGCAAAGGTTCATCTCATCTCTTCCACCACATGGATGCTGATGTCTTTTTATCTTTGAATAAAAATATAGTCTTGGCTCAYGCCTGCTAATCCAATTATATCAGACACCGCTGATCTGCTGACCAGAGCTTGAGCTTATGTGCTTATTTGTTTGCATTGTTGACTGTCATTGTTCACAGTCCAGCATTATAACACCAGACCCAATAGTTTCATCCAAATGGATTTTTATTACACTCTTATTCATTCAGATCTCTACGAATCCCTTTCATGTTTCTCCTGCATGGCTAGGACAATACATCAGAGCTGGAGCTGACCACTAATGGCCGTTGCTTGAAAGTGGATTGTGCATGTTGTGGAGAAAAAAGGAAACACCTGCTATCTCGGAGCAGCTTGACGGGGGAGGAATGAAATGGAGCAGAGGAGAAAGTCTGTAATTAAACTGGTATCTCTGATGTGGAGGAAATCTCAACATCAGACAGAGGGTTTAACACTCACAGCTTGTGGGCAGATCTTTCCAATGGTGCAATCCACGAAGAGGAAGATCTGTTTCCATTACATGTTCCTTTGGCATATCTAGTTGCTGGGTAATGATTAGAGAAGCTAAAAAGAGAGTGGGCGTCAGTGTCTCCATAGTTTCGTCATGGCAACATTATGGGGATTCAAGTGCAAATAATATGCATTCTTTTTACAACTTGGTGTGATTACAACACACACACACACGCATGCACAAAATAAGCAATTCATAGTTTAATTCCACACATAGATGCATTGATATGCTGGGTCAGAGGCAAAGCCATAATTCCTACATACTGTAGATCTATAAAGCCTTGGAATACATTACTGTGAAATACCACTGCTGCATAATATATCTGCCCTCTGTGTCGTCTCAGATTCTGGACACTCACTTATGCTGGCAAAAACCTCCCCTGAGTCATGAGTCATTACCTTTCTCTACACACCACCTAGTTTGTATTTGAGTTGAGATTAGGACATGAGTAGAGAAAACACARCGCGAAACAGTGTAGATGGGGAACTTTCTCTTTTACCTGAAGGTGCACATGGAATGGGTAGTAAGAACGAGTGCTGCAGAAGCAGTCGTGTGATCCATCACCCTCAAATCAATCAGTCTCGCTGTCGTCCCAGCAAAGAGAGGCCGAATCCACATCTAATGGAGGTCAGCAGAGTGGAAGTCCCTGCGTTTAGGCCATCATGGCACACTGGCCCTCTGCAGTCATGGACATATGGTTAGCATTGGTGATCACACGATCACTAGGAATGCATCAAACCCACTTTTTGATAGACTGGATATAAATATGAATATGTTTTTTTTTTTACATGTCTTGAGTCTCCCCTCATTTTTTCATATTCTTTCCAAAGTGCCAGACTTCATGGTATTTTTTATGTAGTCTTGAGGAATAGTTCTCCAAGGTTCCTGAAGGACTTTTTCAGCTCCCATTTTTTTTAGCAAGTTTTTGACCTATGAATCATTCAAGCATAAAAAAACATCTAACTTTAGGCATGGACTATTGGGAAACAGGTGCAGTTGATGACTGATGATCAGGTCGGTGATGAGTATACTGGTGATGCTGAATGTTGAGTGGCTGGAACAGACGAGAGGGGAAATGTGTTTATTGCTGAGGTTGTTACATAAGCAATCAATTGTGAAATTTTGTTTATAACATCCTGTTCCAGTAAAACATTTGTTATCACTTCTTTACTCTCACTCACTCACTCATCATCTATACCGCTTAATCCTGTATTCAGGGTCACGGGGGTTTGGAGCCTATCCCAGGAGACTTGGGGCACATGGCAGGGTACACCCTGGACAGGGTGCCAAACCATCACAGGGCACAGACACACACACTCACTCATTTACACACTACGAGCAATTTGGGAACACCAATCATCCTAACCTACATGTCTTTGGACTGTGGGAGGAAACCGGAGTACACGGAGGAAACCCACCAAGCACGGGGAGAACATGCAAACTCCATGCACACAGAGATGGGAATTGAGCCTGGCTGGACCCGGATCCCTGGCGGTGCAAGGCGACAGTGCTAACCACTACACCACCAGCTGCCCACTTCTTTACTCTATCTTAATAAATTTTATTACATTTAATGTAATATGAAGAAATCAAGGTGACTCAATACTTTGCTGTATACAAGGATATTAATACCTAAATGAGTTACTTGCTTGGCATTAGGCATTATTGAGCATTTAAATTGTAGCTTTAATAGAGGTTGTAAGGATGACCAAGCTAAATGCTTGGAGGACTATCAGCAGGTTGAGCATGTGATCCTCTAAATTGCACCTTGACACATGAGCAAGGGGAAAATGAAGCATGTATCTCAGTGCTCAGTATTTACAGATTTATAAGTGACCTCTTGTATTCATTTTAGTTCTTCCCTTTATAAAAAGTACCATTTAGCCCTTAAAACCCAGAGCATTTAAGCATTTTTCCCCCTTTTTTACATTTTTTTTAAATAAACATACTTTATATACAGTAGGGTCAGGATTGTGCAGGATAGAGGGACATATCCCTTTTTTCTTTCACTTGGCTTATTTGTAAAGGAGTACAATTATAAAAAGTACAAATACCCGACATTACTTTTTATATCATGGCATCCCCCCTATTAAAAAAAAAAGTCAAGTCGTACCCCCTGCCAGCCCTGCCTTGTTATAAGACAGCTACTGACTTGGAATTGAGCACGATCTACGGTACATGCTTTTGCATTATATATTCAATAACATCTTCAGTTAAGCTTGTAGTCTATTGACAATAAAGCAAACACATTACTGTTGCACAACTTAGAGCCCTTAATGGCTATGAAGAACATGGCACACCAAAAACAAGGCTTCATACACTCCGTCATTTTAAAGGATGCTAAGAACAGTAGACGGCATGCACTTTTCAAAGAGCCCATTTGCCAGACAGCATGTCGTCTAATCATTTTTAACAATGCTGAGGTTTATTTGTAGTGCCTTAAATTTGAAAGCAAGCTAGAATGTAAATCCGTCTTCAGGAGTTCTGCGGATATGACTTCAATTTCGCTCACAGAAAATGTTGCCTTGCTTAATTACATGTGCCAGAGAATGCACGGTCAGACTGAATGCTGTAGGAAGGATTGTCATACTGTGAATACCTTTATTATCATCACGACCATTATTATTCATTAAAAATCTATAGGAGTCAAAACCTTTAATTTTGCCCTGGAGGCATGATACAAGCTTTGCAGTTAAAAGTTATTCCAGAGCTTTATAATTACCCCTATTTGTTTAAGGGCATGGGTGGTGTTTTAATGAAAAATGCCAGAAAAAATGCATCATTAAGGCATCCTAATTATGAAAATCTACACATATTAAATAAAGCCACCTAACAACCAGTGGTTTTACAAATGAAGATATTTGCTTTGATTACATTTTCAGGATTCAAGCTGGTGAGCATTTAGGTAAAAAATAAATAAATAAATAAACAAACAAACATTCTTGGAATCAATACATTAGGCTACTGTATACGCAGACAGGCATGCTGTGCTTTTGGAACTTTGTTTACTCTGTCTATATGCTCGGTATACTATTAGCGCACAAATCAAGACCTTAGTGTTATAAGGTTCTATCTGCTTTAAAAAAAAAACACAGGAGACATTACCTTGTAACACTAAGGTTATGAAATATGCTGTGACTGCTACACTGTGCCACCAGAGAGAAGCTGACAACCCAGTTTCCTTTATATTTTGGGTTATTGAGATATTTTCAGAGACTATCCTTACCTTAGTGCACTCAGCTTTATAAGAGCACTAATCCCAAAGCCCAAAAGTAGGTCTACCTCGTGCACATCCAAGTGTAAATCTTGTATGTTTGGTCACATGTGTGCACCTGGGTCACAGTGGATTCAGAGTATAACCTGGGTGCATTGAGCATGCCTATAACAGCGCAAATACTTTTACTGTATATCACAGTGGTTGCATTTTATTTATTTATTAATTACTTATTCATTGTGGAATGACTGAGAAATGGTTTCCTGTTCCCAAATACATTATAACAGCTATTACTAAGAACTCTTTTTCTTTTTTTGAAGTCTGTTAAAATTAAGGGGAAAAAAAAAAAAAAATTAGCCTGAAGTATTACAAAGAAACCAGACTCTCCTGCAGAGTTAACATCAGTGTATGTCTTACATTTTTAATACGATATTGCAATCTGTTTTCCTCTTAGATTGTATTGAGCATTTGACACACAGGTAATGGCAATATTAATTAATAATGCAAAGTAATGGCAGTAATGTCCTGAGCCATCCCTCATTTTTCTATATTAAATGTATGTGCAGTAAATGAAAGAAATGGGAAGTAATTTTTTATTGTGACAGACTGCCCAAAGCTACAATTTAAAAAATGTATTGTTTATGAAACAACCTCAGGAGCAACCTCATTTCCCCTCTTGTCTGTTCCGACCACTCAGCATTCAGCATCACCAGGATACTAATCACTGGATTGATCATCTGTCATCATCTGCACCTGCTTCTCACTGGTTGATGCCTTAAGATGAATCAAAATAAACAAAAGCATTTTCCCGAAACTGGTCAGGTACAGGGCCTGGACTTAAAATGAGAGTCAAAAAACTTGCCAAATAAGGAAGCCTGAAGAACTATTCCCCAAGACTGCATTTAAAAATGCAAGAAGGTCTGGTTCTTTGCTAGCAAAAATATGAAGAAATAGGGTGGCTCAAGACTTTTGCACAATACTGTATCCATGTGAAGTGGATTATGCGATTCTATTTGGGGCAATGTTAAAATATGGCAAACGTTTATTGTTTATAAGTTTATGGCAAATTATCCTACACGTTCTTCCATTACAACATTCCATGCTAACAATCTTTGATGCAGTTTGTGCTACAACAGCTCTGCTTTGGGATTGGACCAGATGAGCTAGCTTTTGCCAATGAGACACATGACCAAGTCATACCCTGTCACAGGTGGTGCTCTTCTGACCACTTTTTCATTTTGCAGATGCTCTTAACTAGTCTGATTCTTGTCAGCGTCACTCAGATTGTTATACTTGTCCAATTTGTCCAAATTTCTGACTGTTCACTTGCTGGTTCATATACAGAATCCCACCCCTTGAGAGGTGCCGTTGTAACAAGATAATCAATGTTACTGACTTCTCCTGCCAGTGGTTTTAATGTTATGCTTGATTGGTGGACAGTAATTAATATCAGTTTACACAGTAACCAAACCCACAGCACTCATGCATGTGTTTATTTAGTGTTTGAGAAAACTATGTCCAAGCTGTTTTAACTAAATTAACACAGAACTGTAGGTAAAATGCCACGCTTTTCTCTCATATAAATACTAATATTACATAAAAATATTACTTACTTACATTTTCTACCTTTGAAAGCAAAAACAAAGAAACAAGCCACAAAATCACATTGGTGTGAGACTAGATTGACCACATGTAAAGAAAAAATTCAGTTCACTAAATGAATATTCAGTTTTTGAGTTTGGACCTACGGTCTTGGAGGTTTCTAATCTTTATTCACTACAGAAAGTTTCTTAGAAAAAAAAATATATTGAGTGGTAGATTCAAAAAAGTGTTTAAATCAAGGCTAAATTCCCCTTTCCCAAGGATATTCTGAAATGAGGTAACCCAAGGACAAACAGCGTCAGGATATGTAACCTTGAGCCTAAGCACATTAAAGGGAAAACAATGCCGATGTCCTCTCTCTGAAATTGCAATTTGCAGTATAACACTTCAAGGTGCCTTTTTGTATTTTGCATTCACCCCTTTAATCAGATGGTACTTAAGAGTACTAAATTTCTCATCACATTTCTGAGTAAAGAAAGATCTCATTTTCTAAAAGGAAAAAAAAAAAAATCCACCTGACATTTAATCACTAATTCATATGTATGATCATACACACACACACATAGTCCCAGTTCAAATTAATTTACATTTGATCAAAGAAACTGACATGGGGTCAATAGTAAAATGCTCAGCACTATAACAATTCTATGTCACTGACCATGCAAAGCATTTCAATGTGAAATTAAAGAACGAATTTAAATAATAGGGGTCATTAACTGACTGAGAGCAGTCTGTATATGGCGCATTTYAGTAGAATAAACTGCGTACATGACAAAATAATGTAGCAGATCCAATAAATGGTTGTTAAAATGAAAAAAAAAAAAGGGAAAAAAGTCGCTTGCTAAATGCGAGCCAATGGTGCTTCTGTAGCATATTGAATGTTATGACATATATTTACAGGCATTTTTGGAAATTATTTCAATGTAGGCAGGTCATCATATCAGAAACTAAGAGGTTACATTAAAGACTTTACAAATGTTCTGAACATTTTCACAGTCTTTAACCCCTCTGGACTGCTTAGTAAACTAAAAACCCAAAAGTTGGACAGAAACCGATGTACCCAAAAATTATTTGGATTTTTTGTTTTTTTTTCAAATGTAAAATTTCTTTAAATAAAATTTCAGTAACTGTATATTTGATGTAAATTATTTTATTTACTATTAAAATAATTTATATCAAATATTTTTATTTACTATTTATTTATTAGTAGTAATTATAATAATTTGTGTATCGCTGTTTACTTAATACTCCTATCACTGATTTGAAATTATATATATATGGCTATGTATGATATAACTAGATATAAATACCATATACATACCATGGCTCAGTATGATAAAACTAGATATCACTATGCTGATATTCAGTACAACAGAATGCTAAACTGTTGATATTGCTTTTGTACAATAGTTCTATAAACCAAATCTGAATATGATTTGACCAGCTATTAATAGTAGGCTCTGCCAAAATAACTTTTGCGGCACTAGTGCTGACGTGGCAACTGACAGTTAAYGACTGACACCTACTGTAATTAATAAGTGTGAAAGGAATTGAAAAATCTTACTAGTACTTATATACAGTACAAAACCATGAAGGTGGTAGATAACTGTACTTTATATTTCCACTTATTCTGCCTTAGAATATCAGCTAACTGCTGGGGTTTCAAGGTTGAATCCCAACTAGCAGTATTTGGAGGGCTAGTGCTCTACAATCCCTTGTCCCACATACCAAGTAGTGCCCTTGATCAGAAGTTAGAGAGGGGGTTGGGTTTCAACCTTGTGTTAGAAGCTGGTTAACTTTGTAGCTCACATTACCCATGAACAAAACAACACGGACAGAGGAGAGGCAAATTCAGAATGATTTAGGAGCAATTACTAAAGAGCCCCCCGCGACCCTGAATACAGGATTAAGCGGTATAGATGATGACTGAGTGAGTGAGTGTATATATACAGTGCCATTGTGTTATAGTATATTGATGGAACTCTCATAGTGTTACAATTTTATTTATGAAATCTTGTATGTTTTATTTGAACAGTCTAATCTTTATAACTACAGTTAATATTTAACCATGCTAGTTCAACTTATTCAGACTTTTACAAATTATAACTAAGTTTTAAAGTCAAGCTACAATTTGTAGTCTGCACATGTAAATGCATCTAGCCAAGATCCTGACTACCACCGTATGGCCACATGCTGCACACCATATGCCCCGTGTAACTATGATCACTTGGTAAAGCTGTTTAGACCATTTTTTTGTTTTTCTTCCAGAAAACAAGGTTAGACACTAAAGACAAAAGGTTTGATTGTTGCTAGCAGCCCTACTGATGGGGAATTGTTCCTGAGAGAGCTGTCTTTGCCTTCTGATTTATGAKGTGAATTTTTTGCGATGACAGTTTGCTTTCATGTGAAGTCTCTGTGGAAACAGCAAACACAATCAGAGTCAGGTTTCCAATTACCAGCCCAGAGTGAAAACACAATTAAGTAGATATGTTCTGAGTACATCTTACTGGTGATTATCACATTCTAAGCTACTTGCCTGGAAGTTTTTCTTCACTTCAGTCCATGTGGTACGGTGTGTTGTCTGGGGGAAAAAAARGGCTTCAATCTAACTCCATTACTCTTGACCAGTGGGATTTTAAATGTTATGCTAATGAGTTCTTATAAATTAATTTGGGTAGGAATCGATATTTTGAGAAGATCAACTTAGCCACTTAATTTGTGCACTAGAAAATTCCACACATTATGGGCTGTCGTCACCCGAATGTACATCCATAATAGAGTTCAGTGCAAGCCCACTGTCTGAGACTGCATTTCATTATGTTTTTAAGTATTCAACTAAATTGATTATTTTAAAAGCATTTCATTATGTTTTTAAATCTTCAATTTACCCTCCCAAATTAGCAATACAACCCCCCCCACCCCCCTTCATAATAATAATGGCCATATGGATTATGGTATGATTTCAAAGCACATTTGACCTACATGCCATATGACTGTGTTTGGAATAAACTCATTCATCAACTCTAAAGTCATTAACTTTTTTTTTTTTTTTTAATAATTAGTGAAATTCAGAGATTTTTTTTTTCCTGAATATAATACTGTTTAGGCTATTTCTGATTCAATCATTGAAAACATTGAATATCATTGATATTTAACCAAGGTTCTTTGCAGTCTAAACTGTGAAATGGAAGAGTTTTGCAAAAGCATGCTGCTAAAAGAATTCAGAAAGCAGTATTTTCAGGGGGGAAAACAAAAAACAAAAAAAGGATATCTCTCCAAGATGTAATTGAAAAGAAAAGAAAAGGGAAAAGAAAACCCATTATTGAAATAAAAATTGTAGTTCATAGTAAATTATTGATAGTAAATGATAGTGTGGAAAAAAGGTTTGTTTAAATGCTAATAAACTGCACTGGCAAAGAGATTTGAGATTAGATTTTTATTATAGAAGTTTTATTAAGAAAAACTAGCAAATTCATGCTTACAGTATAAATTTGCTTAGGATTGTGATTTTGTCATGAATCAAACAGCATTGTAGTCGCTGCAAATTAGATCAAAGAAAAACGTGTTAAGTTTTGTTGCACACAAAACCTTTTTAATTAGAAAGAACGCTGTCATTTCTGAGACACTTTACACTTCAGCTTCAATCCCCTCCTCTACTACAGTAGGTTTAGTCTGACTTTGGTACGTGACACCACCTCCCTATCATCATGCTGCAAAGATTGTTCTCAAATGGTTTAAGGGACATGACAGAGTGTCGATGCAGCCTCCAAATTAGTAATGGTCTTTGCAACTTATCTGGAAATGCTCCCAAACCTCAGATATTAAGAAGTCACAGACTTACAAATGTTCAAGTTACAAATTTCCTTAGATACGAACAGACAAAGGTTCTAAATCTGTCTCAATCATGTAAGTAGCTCACCTGTATCGTACAAAAACTAGACACTTCAGTGCACATGATGCCAATAGTTATAATTATATACAATCTTTTCAGTGTGTAAGTGAATGTATAAAATGTCTAAAGTTCGGTATATTTTATATGTGGGCGTTTGGGGGTACAGGAGAAATTAGTTGGTCTCGTCAGCTTCAGTGAATCAGTCCGGGAGCATGAGGATAGAAAATTGCTGTCCTGTAAAGCTGTCCCAATGGTGAATCATCCTAATTTCAGAAAATCCTCAACAAAACAGAATTTACAGTCCAATACAGTGGAAAACAGCCATTTGGACTGTTTATAACCAAATGTCTCTTTATCTCTCACAGAACAACCTTAATGATCCAAACCAATTCAATGTAGCACATTCCACAGAGTCTGCCCTTCTGTCAGTCACTGAGAAGCTCCATGCTGCTTGATCTGCTAACATGTCATCTGTCCTCATCCTCCTGGACCAGTCAGCTGCATTTGACACAGTGAGCCACAAGATACTATTATCTATTCTTACAAGCGTTGGAATCTGTGGAACAGCATGGCAATGGTTTGCTTCTTACCTAAAATATAGGTCGTATGAGGTGACATGGAGGGGATCCACATCTGCCCCATGCAGACTCTCTACTGGTTTCCCACAGGGTTGAGTACTTRGTCCTTCCTCTATACCTCTTGGTAAGGTCATATCATCGCATGGATTTTCATACCATTGTTATGCAGATGACACACATCTTATTCTCTCATTTCCACCCTCATATACTCAGTTTTCCACCTGAATCTCAGCATGTCTGGCAGACTTCTCATCCTGGATGGCAGCTCATCAGCTGAAACTYAATCTGAGTAAAACCGAACTGCTGTTCATCCCTGGTGACTCATCCCCAGGTCAAGACCTTGTGATATCTCTGGCCAACAATCAGATCACTCCTTCAGCCACCTCCCGCAATCTTATGGTAACCGTTGTATGGTTTCAACTCTGGGTCAGAGGTAAATCGAATCCTTAATGATTTGGGTTAATTTGATTAAACTGAACAAAATTTATACAGTTATAAATTCATACACCTACTCATCTATCCGTCCAGCATTTGGCACGATTTAGTGTATCTTACCAATTGTGTTTATCCCACGGCTGACGATGATAATTCAAAATAAGGTATTTACCAATTCATGAGCAAGGTARTGTAAGATCTGGGCAAATGTTTGAACGTTAAAATACATGACCAAGACAACACTTTATTATAAAGAAACAAGAATTTATTTGACTAATCTAGAATACTATATAGAAAACTACGCTACTTAATCACGCATATGCGCATTATACATTCTATATATTCATGCATTCTATATGCACACACATATATCATTTTATATTTGCCCAACTGACATACATTAATTGATTTACATAGTACATGTCCCTAAAGCTTTGTAAGTTCTCTGTTCTGGGGCCCAAAGTAAACGCATTCTGGGAGGGGGTCATAAACTGCCAGGGGGTTGTGACACTTCCCTATTCAAGGGATTTGTGCTGATCTACACCGTTTGAGTGAAGATGTGAACGTCCGTTCCCTGCACTAGCTTTCTGTAGATGCCCGCATCAAATTCAAAACCCTGTTGCTTGCCTACAAAGCTAAAAATGGCCCAGCACCCACTTACCATTGCCTCCTATCCTCCAGCACTGCTTGCCTCAGCCCACAATCTCTCAGGGATCGAGGACGACATTCATCCAGACTCTTTTCTGTTCTGGCACCTAGAGGTTCCTCTGGATGTCCATACAGCAGAGCCTTTGATGATCTTTAAACAACAACTCTTCTTCACAGGCTGGTCCTCTTAAAGAAACATATGTTTCTTCAATACTTGGACTAATCCGCGCCTAACCCCCCCCCCAAAAAAAAATCCTCTTCCCAGTTGTGTTTGACTGATGGAACTTAGTTAGTAACCTAGTAACCCAGTGTAAGAATCTATCCAGTGATGTAAACTTCAAGGCACTGTTAGTCATTCTGAATAAGAGCGTCTGCTCAGAGACAAAATTACATCAAGCGTCAACATTTCACTGTGAGATTCATTTACTTAGACATGATTATGGTTTTTGGCTACATGATGGCAGTTAGGGGAAAGGGGACATATTTAGTCAAGTGGATTTGTATACTTTACATTGTATAGTCATGTCAAAGGCATATAAGACACACTTTGACAAACTAATACGCCTATCTCACCTTTGTTTCACTCAGTGGCCGTAAGTATGGTACATCAAGATTCACCACGAGTTTTGGTGCTATGATTACGTTTCGATCTATCTGTGCAGAAGATTAAACATGTTTATTTTTTGGCGTTCCTCGTGGAAGCTCACGGACCTTGCAGAACTTTGCTGAATGTTGAGCAGTTACTCGAGGCAGCTCATGGTGCCTAATCCATCTCACCCCGTCTAACGCATATCATACCGCATACTGTAGGTTAGATAGGTGTATTAAAAACAAACCGGATTAACGTAGGCCTGGAACGGAACTCGTTTGTAAGCTGGGGACTACCTTTATTTATTTATTATTGTACTTTGTGGCTATTACTGTCGCCTTGAACCTCGAGGTCCTGGGTTTGATTCCCACGTCGGGTCTGTGTGATTGGAGTTTGCATGTTCTCTTCTTTGCTCGTCTTGCAAAACGCTTGCAGACTAAGTTAACTGCAATACAAGGATACATTGTACTTCAGACACATTGCTAGTACTGAGTAGAATGCCATTTTGCTTTCAGAACTGCCTTAACTTTTTACTGCATAGTGACAACAAGTTGCTGAAAACATTTCTTAGAGATTTTGGTTCATATGSACATGATAGCATCATGTTGCTGAAGATTTGTYAGCTGCGTATCCATCATCTCTTGAATCTCTTGTTCCACCACATCCCAACAGTGCTCTAATGGATTGGGATCAGGTGTCTGTGGAGGTCATTTGAGTCTAGTGAACTCATTGTCATATTCAAGAAATGAGTTTGTGATGATTAAAGTTTTAGGACATGTCATGTTATCCTGTGGACTTAAAGGGATGCGCATGGTAAACAACATTACTCAGGTAAGCTGTGGCATTTAAATGATTCTGAGCTGCTACTGAAAGTGTTTTAAGAAAATATCCCCCACATCATTACACCACCAGCAACAGCACCAGCCCATTGATAAAAGGCAAGATGGACTTATGTTTTCATGTAGGTCTGACCCTACCATCCGAATGTCACAACAGAAATCAAGACACATCAGATCAGGCAACATTTTTTCAATCTTCTATCGACTGATTTTGCTGTGCCCATACAAATTGCAGCCTTAGTTTCATATTCTTAGCTGACAGGAGCTGAGATATTATTGGAATTACTGTTGCCTTTCTATTGGCTTAAAACAGTCTGGCCATTCTCCTCTGACCTCAGGCATCAACAAGACATTTTTGCCCAGAGAAATGCTGCTCACTGTACAAGTTCTTTTTTTAGACCATTCTCTGGAAACCCTAGAGATGGTTTTGCATGAAACTCCCAGTAGATCTGCAGTTTCACAAATACTCAGACCAACTTGTCTGGAACCAGCAACTTTGCCAGCTTCAAAATCATTCTTAAACCAATCTTACCTTTTCTGATGCTCAGTTTGAACATCATCTTGCAGATCATCTTGACAATACATTGACTTAAATGCATTGAGTTGTTTCCATATGATTGGCTGATAGATATTAGTTTTAACAGGAAGTTGATACTTAATGAAGTGGCTTGTGAGTGTATTTTGTACCTGTAGTTATTTCTAGTGCTCATTTTCTACAGTCTGGTCCCAACAGAGCTTAAGATAAACCACTTTAAGGAAATAACAACCTGATATAATGACAAATTAAGAAAAAAAAAGGGAAAAACTAATAGCATGTTCTTATCACCAATCTGTCTATCTGTTCTAGCTCTATGACCAGATACATTTTTGAAATGATTATGCTACTGTGTTGAAAAACGAGGGAAACCCAAACTCTTTGAAGTCATATACTGCAACAGTTTTGTCAGCGGCCAGTACATCCACCGTAGCAAAATTTCTTGGGCCACCACTTCCAATCAATCAAAAGTTGAGACTTACAAATGATTCTCTGCACCCCGAGGACAGTTTATGTAACCTTCAAACTCAGATTTCACACCACAGCCTAATGTGCTATATACACAGTGCTTGAGGGCAGCCATCCACAGCTCTCCAGAGACACACAAGACAGAATAATTAAATTAGAAACAAACTCTGGATCTGTCCTTGCTTTTTTTTTTTTTGTCTCCTGCTGCATACATACTCACATTCTGCTTCAGTTTGCTTATCAGGAAATTATATTATTTTCAATTTACACTTTTTTATGATGCACGTAGTAAATTAACAGCACACATACCTTATCATGATGTATATGGTAAATCGAGACATGAAGTCAAATGTTTCTCTCTTTCTCATGTTATCGTGTAACGCAGTGAAAATAAACACTCGGATAGATTGATAGTGAGGCGAAAAACTCAAGGAGAGTCATTAATTTTCAGTAGGCAGCATGAAAGACTGGCAGAGAGAATTTGAAGACAAATGAGGTGATCTCTTATCGGAATTTCTGAACTGGCGTTCGAACGAGAGCTGGGCATAAGGCACAGAAGCAACTCCGATGTGACTGAAGAGATAAACACATCCAGAGCATTTTATACAACAGAACCTTCTTGATGCCGACTGGCTTTTTTWAAATAACATTTCAGCTCTATACACGTGGAACATCCTGTAGTATGTTGGATTGTAATGTTTTCTTCTTGGAGGTTTAAGCTGGGATCTTTGTAGCCTGGACTGCCAAACACTGCGATGTTAATTAGGCTGAAAGTATTTACAAAGTATGCAACAAGTCTTTTCAATAATCACTGCATGAATAATGACACAGTTACAATGAAGATTCAAAAGATGAATTACTGTACTGTAGGATCCACGCGCAAGGAGACACRAGGTTAAATCAAAGCAGGAACGACATGGACAAGACAGGCAAGACAGAAGTGGTAAAGCAATGGCTCAAAACTTATTTGCAGGATCTAGAGGCAAGACTTTGCATTAATGTGTATGGACACCGTATATAGTCAGCAAACAATGCAAACAAGAAATGCAAACACAACAGCAACAGGAAGTGAATATCCAATTGGGTTTGTGACAGACATGTAAAGAATGCTGTCTGCTTCATTAGTAAGATAAGCTTTCCACAAATCATTGCTTTCAAAGACAAATATTGTTCCTAGTCATTGCATTTTGCATGAAAGTACATGAAAATTTTGGAAGCTTAAGATATTATGATTAATCACTGTATACAAACCAGTGCATTTTCAAATCCCTGATGATCTTTTCAATGCTAAACAAACAGAGACCAAAAAAAAAAGAGGCAATATTTATGAAATTATTAGGATTTACTTAGTTATCATCTATGTTGTAGCCTTACATCATAGTAATTAATTAAGTAAATACTACTTGGAAACATGACAGAATTTGGACAGACATTTGTCACTTCAAACGTCCTCCTCCTTTACTTCGGCAGGGAGCGTCTCCATTTCTTACAGCTTGATATTTAATTAATGAAACTCAAAATGCACATTTRACTAATATTATTGTTTCATAAATCCTGGATTGATTGTAGATACAGTATGAAACAGATGAAAAAGCTTTCCTTGCTTCTTTTCCTGCATTGACTACATGATTTATTGAAGGCAAGCAACAARAAGGAGTATTCCAAAATCGCAGATGATAGTCAGTGCAGTGCAGATTGAGAAATTTGCTCATTAGTAACACCATTAACGATAAAGATTAATKTATTATTATGATGTTGTTGTTTTTTCATACTAATCTCATTCRGTTCTTGTTGTGGGATTTAATTGCTTTGTTGCTATAAAAGAATTGATGAAATTATTTCTCATATTCAAAGAAAAACAAACAAACAAACAAATAAATAAATAAATACTATTGGGGACGATGAAACACTGCATTCTATCACCTAGTGCAGGAGATTTCATACTTTTGCAATTCAGGGACCTTTTTAATTGGATAATAAATGTCAATAAACCTGTCGTTACTCCAACTCTTTAAATATCAAGCTTGCTCCTGACTAATTAATGGATTTCTTTTTTTATCCTAATAGCCTCYYTCAGCTTCCTGTTTTTGGCTGACTGGAGTTGAACATGATGTGTCCTTTTGCAGATTTAGCTCATCCATCTCCAGGTGTGAAGCACATTCTGAAATGCTTTTCTGGTCATAACGGTTGTCAAGGTTGGTTACATGACTTATCATAGCCTTCCTGTCAGCTTAAACCAGTCTGGCCATTCTCCTTTGACCTCTTTCATCAACAAGACATGTCTGCCAGCAGAGCTGCCACTCACTGCACTTTTTTAAAGGAATACTAGAGACTGCTATGTGTGAAAATCCCAGGAGATTAGCAGTTTCTGAAACACTCAAACCAGCCCATCTGGCACAAACAGCCATATCAAATATAAAAAAAACGTCTGACTGTGAAGTTCTCTCTGTTAGTCTGTTAGACCTTATTTAAAGACTTGTTTAGTAATGGTTTGAGTAGAAACTAACCTTTTTTCTTATTTTTCATTTAAAAAAATAATAAGGAAAAAAGATTGTAGGGTATTT
>QMIH01000985.1:211798-228309 GCA_003987875.1 Clarias batrachus
TCACTCACTCACTCACTCACTCACTCACTCACTCACTCACTAGGTTTGTGGACATTCCAAAACAATGGGAGAAATATGATTTAGAAACTAGCATTGTGGTATGAGAAGTAGAAAAGAATCTACAGKACTTATGGATGGTAGCTGAAACCCATACTCACCCACTTCATACTGACCTGTCCTTGATTAGTTTGTTTACATTGTAGCTTCCTTAATAGAATAGTTTCCTTAAAGTGGTTCATTCTGTATATAACACATTGTAATTACTAATATTCATGTATCTGGATATATTTAAGCAATATCAAATGAGAAGAAGCTCTGTTGTGCTGGATATCWGTACGGWTGTGATGCATTCATAGGGAGAAGAGTGCAGCCTGAGTGCTGAAGTCACCACATCTGTCATGACTAGCACAACAGATCGGCCTTGAGTGTGATATTTGATATTGAGTGTGATATTTATACAACAGTTCCAAAAACACCATGCATTATCAACTGGTCATGCTTTGCTTAATGCCTATGATTTGTTTCTTTATTATAACCAGTTATTTTGATGCATCAATGCACCTCCTAGCCGAACTAATTAACCGARACTGCTGGAGCTGGCAACTGACAGGTAGTGTAGAGTAACTAACARGAGTGAAAGTAGGAGATCAAACCATGGTYGTGGTCAGTCCTGTAAATTTTGAAAGTGTCTATTTCTATTGCCAATTATTTCCCTTTATAATWTCAGCTATATATTAAATTCCTGGTTCCTGGGTTGAATCTCAAATAGAATTAAATGAAAATCAAGTGTGCTATGTAAGGTGTAAAATGCACTTGTCCCATATATATCATCACACTATTATCAGCACTCATGAAATGCCTTGGTTGGAATTACCTGATGTAGAATAAGCATAAGTTTTAAGTTTTATTTAGCATCCTAATGGGAATGGAAAATACTGTGATTGTACTGAACAAAGCTCTGTTTTGTGCCAGGTCTAATGTTTTATTCATTATATATTTATCCAAGTAACTAACAGAAATAATTTTTCACCTCTAAACCTCTCTACTGGATAGCTGGGCTACATTCCAAATGTATGATAAATATATACAGCTAAACTTTGTGATTTCTTACGAGGAKCAGTTTTCATTCCAGCAGGCTGTTATTACCCAAACAAGATTTTTTAAATTTCAGACTTTTACTGATATTTCTCTGAGCTCTACCATGGTGACTATTTTGWAAATGATGTCCACTAGGGACCCTAATTTATGTCCACTAGTGACCCATAACCSTCATATAGCCACCGTACAAATATTATTTCAGAAATAATTTTAGAAAATGATAAGATGGAAGACWTTCTTTTTATTATTTGTTTTTTGCAAACCCAGCCTTGATTTTGTTCTTTGACAGATTATAATACATCACCAAAACAGCAGATCTGACATTCTCTGGCTACTTCATTATAGAGGGCGTCCAGAAAACAGATTATTATGCATAATCACTTTGTGTGTGTGTGTGTTGTTGTGCTGGAAAGATTCCATCTATGCATTGGATTTTAGAATGATGCTGTTGCAATGTCTTTGAGTCTCTCTCTCCCTCTCTCTCTCTCTCTCTCTCTCTCTCTCTCTCTCTCTCTCTGTGTGCCCTACCTCCCGCAACTAACACTTTGGAAATATTTTTTTGAGATCTCCTCACTGGACAGATGGTGCTGCAAATATTCAGACTCAATGTAACAAACAAACAAGCGAATAAATAAAGAAATTAAAAGAATACATCAAAATGCATGTCAGTGCTAGTGCATTAAATATTTTATATTTTAAGCAATAACCTTTTACTCAAAATGAATTGATCAATATTTTATATTGTTCAGGAGGTGAAACAAAGATCATAAAGAAACAGAAATTTTAAACAAGCAAAGGCTTTCTAATAGAATCAAGTCATTAAGGTTGAATTCATTATCCTACCCTTTATTTGAAATTATGCCATTCATATTTTATATGAGTTCACCCCGGTTGTTAAACTTAAAACCAAATGAACGATTTGATCATCTGCAGTAAAAATGAGCTATCACATCAACAGACAGAGCGCTTTATGAAGATAAAATCCTGGAATATCCTCCTCGTACCTTTTCCCTTCTCAGTTATAATTTGCTGTAACACATTCACTGCTGGATTTAAGGAATTGCCTCATAAGCGCAAACATTAGTCTGTAATACCAAGCTTTATGTATGTGTGGCGGCCTGGGAAACCCTTTCACATGCCAAATTATGACATTTTCTTCTGATTTAATTCTGAAACAATGTTCCTGGATGGAAATATGTTTCTCTTTTGCAAAGTGAAGTTCGAGCATTTTAAAGTCTTTTAGAAACGAAAGGGGAGGAAACCATTGAAATTTTTAAGAAAAGCACTGAAAAGCACCCCTGCTTATTTCTCCATTCATTACCTACAGTTTACAGTACCATTAAACTGGTTATGACTAACCATGACTATGAGTTGTTGTTTTTTTCATGGGATTTTTTTCAAAGAATTATGCATTGATGTGATGGGAAATTAATTGTAAGTTCCAGCCCATACCAGTCTCTGTCTCGTCACCTAGGGTAAAAGTTACTCATAGAGCAAGWGCATTTGCAGACATTTTGAGAGGGTTTGCACTTTGCTGTWGCAATACTGTAGCACAACCATATTGTAATGTAATCAAATTGTGAGGAAATCATACATATATAGCAAGGCTTTAGACATCTTTAAATAAACTGTGTTTGACAGACTATTTATACATATTCCTGTTCAAAAGTTAGTAGCCCCTGATGTAATTCTATGTACAGTATTTCTTTGGGTAAAAAGCAGAACAAATACAACATCAGATGAACAAAAACATATAACATTTTTCATTGTGCCATTATTTATTTAACAAAAAAATAAGACAAAATATATAAATAAATAAAATATTTGGGCAATACTAAGTCCCCCCTTACTGCTTCTACATGATTTAAGATCATCTGTTGCAGCCAGGCATTGATAATCATCAGACCTCACACTAAATTCTTACACTTGCACACATGAACAAAGTCAGGGATTTTAACCAATTATAAGCAGTATAGCAGGTAGGTTGAAACACAATCATTATAAACTATACATGAACTATAAAAGGAACAGTTAAAATCTGCTACTAAGCTGAGGCTGTGGAAGACAGTTTCATGCCACAGGTCATACAYCATGGCAAGACTCAGCACAGCAACAAGATAGAAAGTAGTTATACTGCATCAGCAAGGTCTCTCCAAGGCAACAACTTCAAAATAAACTGAGGTTTTAAGACATGCACTTCAAGTGATTTTAAAGAAGCACAAATAAGCAGCCAATGTTGAGGACCGTAGACGCAGTGATCGACCAAGAAACCTTAATGCAGCAGATGAAAGACACATCATGCTTACATTCATTTGACTTTGGAAGATGTCCAGCAGTCCCATCAGCAACAAACTGGTGGAAACCAGTTGAACCCAAGTTTATGAATCTATTGTTTGGAGATGTATGGCTAGATGCGGTCTTTGTGAAAAATTGTAGCCCAAAAGGAATTCTTCCAATGTGGAAACACAGCTAAGCGACAGCAGGTGCTCTGGACTGATGCGTCAAAATGTTAAATATTTTGCTGTAGCAGGAAGCAGGTTGTTTACCAAAGGGCTTGAGAGTTGTACAATAATGAATGTCTGCAGGCAACAATAAAGCCTGTGAAAGAGTTTTGGTGCAAGTTTGGGGCTGCATTTCTGCAAATGAAATTTGAGATTTGGGCAGGATTAATGCTGTCCTCATTGCTGAGAAATACAGGCAGATGCTTATTCATCATGAAATACCATCAGGGAGATGTCTGATTGGCCCCAAATTTATTCTGAAGCAGTAAAACAACCCTAAACAAACAGCCAATGTCATTACAAACTACATTCACCGTAGAGAAGAACAAGGAGTCCTGGAAATTATGGTTTGGCCTCCACAGAGCTCTGATGTCTAAGATTACATGAAGAGATAGAAGGAATTTAGGGAGCCTAGAGCCACAGAAATGGGTTTCTAATTAAAATTTGTTTTTATTATAAAGTTTTCAAAAGTTTGTGTGCAACAAAACACTTTTTCCCTTGTTCCAAGTTGGTTCTACAAAAATACTGGTTTATGTATTGGGACAAATCTGTGAAAGGATGGAGTGTTGCAAAATCATCTAAAATTCACACTGATATAGACAAAAAATTCTGACATAATGTTGTCATTTGTGCTTTTTGCCATTGTTTGGATTCAATCAATCAATCAATCAATCAATCAATCAATCAATCAATCAGTCCATCCATCCAGGAAACAACTAGGGACTGTGAAATCCAGTGGAGACCCTTGTATTTATTCAGATTCTTATGACCATGGTAGCGCCCAAAGAAACACTGCACAAATATTTTCTATCAGCTTTCTTGCTTTATTGGGTGGAAAAATGGAGTTATCTTGTTATAATTTATAATTCTATAATAGATTTCTATTTTATAATGGGATATGCGTGAAAGAAACTGCAAGTTCAGCACACATTTAACTAAATACGTACTTTCCTTGTTAAAAGATTAAATAGTAATATTTGTAGTCAATTCACAAAATCATACTTATTGGATCTACACATTGTGGTGAAAAAAACTATAAATGCTAAGCCAGGAATATGTTTCCACCATATTGTGAGTTGACATATGCAAATTCTTTTTTTCCCCCTTCATTCCAAATAATTAACATGCAATGAAGTGTAAACAAAATTATAAAGTCATTTRTTCTTGATGAGCTTGATGAGTCTTGTTAAACACAACCCAGCAACCTGACGCCTGAAATTACAGGGTAGGTAATGTTACTGAATCAGAATCTTTTTGACTTGATGGAATGAACACGTCTGGTATTCTCCATTTGCTMCYGCAAGTCATTCGTCTGATGGACAGAAACATGGGTGTGAGTTTCACGCTGCAAAATAAACATGTCACTAAACAAGACTTGAAGAACGCCAAGCTTTCAGCATGCAAAATGCTTTCTCTCTTCTACTGACTTTCTCTTGATGAGCTGTGGAGGAAAAAAGTGCTATCACATTCTCATCAAACACGTTGACATAAAAGAAGGACCCAGGGCTCATGTGGAAAATGGAAATAAATAAAAATTAAATAAAAATGGAAACTAGTCTTTCAATTGCACAGTCATATATKGTTGAAGGTGTTCCGAGTCTCGTAAATAAAATAGATGAGAATGACCCGAGTGACACTTTTTTCTCTAACGTTCACATGATTGTCTTATGATGGTTTTATCATTCACACAATGTCCTCATTGCAGAGAAATAACTATGTACTTAAATATTTTTAGATGCTTCTTCTATGCAGTGATGTGTGAGAGTGTCTCAACCACTGTGATCTTCAATTTAAGAAAAAAAATATCATTATAATAATTTATCAGTCAATTTTAAAAGATGTACAAATGTCCCTAAGTTAAAATTATGTAAATAAAGATATGTGTAATGTAATTTMTTTTCTTGTTTTATGTAAATATATGAATTCATCATGTCAGTTTGCATTTMAGTTGCATTTATTATTATTATATTTTATATAAAACAAATACTGTTCATATCTAAAACTATTCAAAGAACCTCTTGAAGAATAATTTCATAAGGTATGTTTTATACATGTTAGCTAATAGAAGATGTGCACTGTATAGGAAATGAAACATAACAGGGTGTGCTGTTAAAGAAAAYGTATGTGATGTTAAGAGGCCAGTGTAAAAGAGATTTACCTTTTGTCACCCTGAAGTTGATTATTTTCCAATAATTGCACATCCTTAAAGGTTTAATGCCGCTTTTAACACAGAAATGTCTTAATCTGTTGTATGCTTTGTCCGTTTATGGCTATGTTAAACTATGTGGGACATCTATGAAGCAAGTTGGTTTCTGGTAACACTTACATGTAATAGGAACAGTATAATTAGTAATGGCATAATATCCATATACAATTATGTTTGAAGGATATATTTCAGTAAAAATCAATCCTTWAAAAAAGCACCTTTTTATATTTCAACATTTGCAGATTTTAAAATACATTGCCCCAAATTTCCAAAATCAAACCCCAATATGTTACATTGTTTCCTACTGCTACAGGACCAGCTATATGATATGTATTTTCCATCTGTCTCTTGGTACAGTGTAGCTATTATCAGTTGTTCCCCTCTCTCTTTTTTTCCTCTCTCTTGAAGTTTATCATAAAAAGAATAAGAATATATATATATATTTATAAATAAATATAGTTGCAAGYGATGACAAGCCCAAGTGTGAGCCCAAACTCTCACACATCCTAATGACAGCAGATTGCAGCCTGTCTGCTGATTTTAAGCATGTTGTCGGTGTTAGTCTTTCGGCTGCTCCCGTCAAGAGGTCGCCGCAGTGGATCATTTAATCTGCACAACAACTTGGCACAAGTTTTTCACCAGATGCCCCTCCTTACGAAACCCATCCATTTTATCTGGGCTTGAGACTGGCAACTGCATGCAGTGGCTTGGGTTTGGGCATTGGGAGACCTACCTCATGGCAGGTGAGAAACTTACCACTGAACTACCAATGCCGATGTCCTGTTTGATGTAATGTGGTAAAAGTTAAATGTATCCTCTAAAACTCTACTCAAGTAAAGTATAGATGTATGAAAATTGTACTGCACTTATGAACAGTAATGAAATAAATGTATTTAGTTACCCGCCACCTTTGGTAACACATACAGTATAACCACTCTTTAAAAGCACAATGAGCAGACAAACTTCTGAGCATGAAACAAGCATTCACTATAACATATAAGGGATATAACTGACTTTTTGTTTGGTAACCCAGCGCGTTAACCATTGATCAACCATTACCCTACCCATGTCCCTGTTGTTTTCACTACCAAAGTGCAGTGGCACTTACTACATGATGCACTGTATGAGATTTAGTATCATCTATCAAACAAGTCTAAACTAGTGTTTTTGAGAATTTGAATCAGGAGGATGCAAAACAGCAAACTAGTGCAATGAATTATAACCTTATATTAAGGTTAAATAATGCAATAAAACTATATTTAAAAGGTTATGCTTACTTAAGTTGTTTTTATAGAAGTAACATTCACGCTAACAGTGCATACAGTATATTTTAAATCTGTTTACATGATAAGCTCCTCTTATAAAATGAAAATGTATAATCTATTAGAAAAGTGGTTCTTAACTCTGGTCCTGGAGGATGCCCTGTCTTCACATTTTAGTGATTTCTCAGCTCCCAACAGACCTGATTTAACTTATCAGCAAATTAACAGCCTTTTAACAGGAAAAAGTATAAAATGTTCTAGACAGGTGGTTCCCAGGACTATGGTTAAGGACCACTGTACTGTAACAATTGCAATCATTTAACAATATTGTAATATCTATCAAATATCAAGTGCTCTTCATTCTTCTATTAAAGAAAATAATCAACATGTTTTGATTTACATTGGCACACAATTGGAATTTGATTATACTATGATATAAATAATTTTGTAAGTGTACTAAAAGTCATATTCCCTTATTCCCTTGCTCTTATTGATAACTGCAAGAGACATACCAGTGGAAAAGCACCATGGCAACAGGGGCCATGATTTTGTAGCACAGAAGTCAGCAATATATTAAAGGCAAGATTTAATCCAGGACCACCTTAATGGGAACCCAGTCCCATAACACCCCTGTCTCACCTACGCAGAGTCAGCACATTTTAGCACGGTGACCATAAGTACAGTTCATCCCGATTCAACGTGAGTTTTTATAGTTTTGGCATAGTAATTATGTTTCCGATCTTTCCACGTAAAAATAAAAAAATAAAAAAATTGGAAGCTCGCAAACCCTGTGGAACGCTGTGCGGTCACTCACCATGCCTACCACTGTGTCTCACCGTGAGTCAAACCGAGTTAGCCTGTGGACTCAAATCCATTAGCTGGTTCAAAAAGTCATACTACTTCAGATCTACAGCTCTTAACTACCACCACATCTGGACATTCTATTGATTTGAGTGTTATTTCTTCAGCATGGATTTCATTATATCAGCTCTGCCAGAACTCTCAGGCCATGTGGCGCTAGCTTTATTTGACACTACATGTGGCTGGTTTTAGTCCTGATGGCTAGCTGCCATATTGTCAGGACTGATCTTATAACCGAATGCTTATCAACTCATGTCCAGCTGTTTTGAAATGTGTGTTCATGTGTGTACTCGGTGCATCAAGCTGTATTATCCTGTCACCTGTTGCTCAAAATCAGAACCCACAGCAGTTTTCTGACATGAGGCCACAGCCACATTGTGTCATCACACATCTGCCACATTCGTCATTCACTCGGATGGCATTTGGAGAGAAATTACTAATGAGGAGAAAGTGAATATTCCAAGAAAAAGGTTTCACTTGATCTTTAATGATCAGGATAGTATATTATGTATAGAGAAGCTTGAAAGACTCAGAACTCGTAGATCACTCAGCTCAAATTCTACCAGGTTTATTAAATATTCAGAGACAGAAATTAGCTGGACTGGAACCATATTAGAGGCTACACCTTCTGAAACCTTAACTCTTAAAATTAATGCATGCAATTTGCAGAAATTATTAAATGCCTTCACAATTTTCATAACTCATATTATTGGGATAATATATTATGACAGGTGTGGCACCTCTAAACTATGCCATTGACTGCTAAAATGGGCAACTTGAACTTGGGGCTTTGATTTATTTCTATTTTCAAATAGTGTGGATCTCAACAGGGGTGTGATGTGGTCATAGGTATGAAGGAACAGTATAATAGGTTATAATGTGGTTATAGATTACAATATAACCTATAACTACATCACACCCGGGCTGATATTCAGTACAGCAGCAGTCTCGCTTGTGTGATTATTGATTCAATTTAATTTAAATAAAAATTATTAACAGATCATGATGGTTGTTTATTTGACCAGTTATTTTGCTCAGTCAACACATATTCCACAACAGTTAGCAACTTACACTTAGTGTAATTAACAGGGATAAAAGTAGTCTTATCAATACTATTTAGTCAAAAGGTGAGGAGAATAAACCGAGTAGGTGGTCATCATCAACCTACAAGATTTACGTTAGATTTTGCTTTAGAATATCATCTAACTTCAAGGACTCCAGTGTTGAACCAAAAAAGGCTAGTGCTATGTCGGTACAAGCTCTTGTTCCACCCACCAAGTAGTGCCTTTGATCACGGGTTAGAGAGGGATCTGTGATGAAACCTTGTGTTAGAAGTTGTGAGTAAAACAATGGTTCAGAAACAATTACTAAGTATACAAAGTGTTGTTTAAGATGACATAATGTATCAGATGTGTTTTCTTGCTAAAAGTACTTCTGTGACTGGTTTTGGCTGTCAGCTGCTCTACCCTCTTTCCAGTACTGTGGAAAGTACTAACCCACTCTTACCCATACTGGCGACAGTTAAGGTAATTAATGATTGTTAGAACAACCATGAAACAGAGCAATACATTAAAAAAAAAAAAAAAAAAAAAATCTCCCAGTGTTGTTATGCTCTATATCACCACTTGTGAAATGCCTCTCGTCCAATTAGAATACTTGGTCAGAACTAACTCTTGTATAATAAAATTTTACAGTTATTCAGAATATTCTCTGAAAAAATATAATTTGATGTTAATATAACCAAAAGTCAGGTAAGCCAACAATAAATTACAATAGAAGCAAAATTACTTGGCAAGCTAAATAATTATCTATCATTAGCTATCTATCAAACTCACTAATTTCAGCAAAGATCTAAAACAACATGAACATCTGCATCCATAAAATACATTAAATACTACATGGACTTAGCTTTTCATACAATAAAACGTATGAGCATAGCAAAACAAATTAAAAGCTAATTACCTAAGGTGAGTTGTGGTTTTAAGCCGCAGTTCCTTGAGACTTTCTCTAGACTTCTTGTTTCTATCCAGTAAGGTTTATTTAATTAGGTTAAAATTGTATTTCTGTAAAATCACGCAGTGTCTACTTTTGGAAAATATGCATTAAATATCTTAACCCCTAAGCTATAAGTCAAATAGCTATTTTTTTCAGTGTTCTAAACTTGGCTTTTAAGATGCTAATTAGATGCTAACATGCTTGTACCAAAATTAAGGTCTACAAAGTCTTATTCCAAAGAAAAAGAGACAAATATGGTACATGTTAACATCATTAATTATTATCAGTATTTATTTACATGAATACACTGTTATAACTCAGATTCGAAGAAGATGAATGTTCACGGTCACTTGAATGTGAGGTTAGCATGCTAACTCCAGCTGAACCACTGTAGGGTTGGAGGTTTATGTACTGTACAAACCTCAATCATTTTCACACATTTAACCACTAGAAACAAAAATTTGTAACATTTTTTACACCATTTTTCCAGTGCGCCTTCAATACGCTATGATAACATTAAATTGTACAAACGTACAATTTTTTGTAAGCAAGCCTTCTTGCTTATTGTAGGTTTGCAGCCAAATTAGCAGAGAATCACTTCGTGTTCACTAAATAACCATAAACATAAGCTTTGGTCCCATTTGCTAACTGTTCTTGAATAAACCTGCAGTGGGTAAACCTTTGTGTGTAATGAAGCGAGTAATGGGTAATTGAGTAATGACTGAAGAAAATAGGGATTCAGTGAGGAAAATGGCACACACACACACACACACACACACACACACACACACACACACACACACACACAAAGTTGTTCTATTTTGTTTGTATTAGTTAAAATCCTAACACTTAACCTTTGTTATTAAATCTCATGCATTATGAAATATGTAGAGCCCTGTGGGTGGGAGTGGTTTATTGGTCCTTATTGTCCTAATATGCTAAACCAATGTGCAGACTTCGGTGAAAAACTACGGGATTTTAAAATGCCCCCTTGGGCACCTCCCTGTCTTGGAATCTGGTAATTCCTGCCCTGAAGAATCAAACATTCTATCTGAGCTACTGAAAGTAATTTGAAGAATTTATAACAAATGAGACTAATGTGTTTAAAGCTGCTGTATTTAAATACGTTCTATTACCTTAACCTTGAAGAAAATGGTGCGAAAATGGTGAAAACTTTTCACAAAAGACTACATAATGATCTCAGCCAAGGTGGCTTGCAGCTCACTGCAGTTGTTCCCGTCAACATTCAACAAGTTAGATGTCTGATTCTTGAAAATCAACAGATGGCTTATCGCTAACTTGCACAATGATTCAACAGCAAAACCACTTGCACATTATAGCAAATTGGCTTGCTTATTGCCACATCCCCTGAACAATCCTGACTTCGCTCCAAGCCATTTCCACTGTTTGTGTGCTATTAAAGGCATTCCTGGGAGGCCAGTTTTTATAAGTGAAGCAGACAACTCGCTAATGGATGTGGTACCTTGATGGTAGAAAGTTTTCTCTGTGTACCACAGCCATGATCGAATTGCCTGCTTTATCATTATGCTTTGCCTGCTTTTGTGCTTTATATGCCTTTTGTACCTGCATTAGTGAAACATTGAAATAATTGCACTAGTGTAGTAGGGGATTATATAAAGAAATAAAGGTAGTTTTTAATCTTGTAATTGTGTTGTTATTCTGCTCAATTAAAAGTCCTTGTTTGACTTGAACACACTTCCTATTTAAATTCTAAGATGACCCACGTAACCTGCTGATAGCAAACACTAGTTGTATTTTGGTCAGGTTTCATTTTTATGTAAAGTTTGTCCAGGTCTCTCTCCTCCACCTTCTGTGTACTCTGCATAAATTCCAGCGGGAATACATTCTGGAACTTTAAATTATTGAGTCCAACATTTATGCTGTATTTTTTGATACTACAAACTTGGTGTAAAATGTCAATTGAGAAAAGATGTTCATTTATAATCTTGTTGGAGCTAACCACAAATTATGGTAGTTATGATTTGTTGGGACTTTTTCTTCTACAGTATTAACACAAGAATTCCTGGGAATGTTTCGAGAATCATTTATCCCTTTCTCCCCCAAGTAAGTAACCCCTCCTATTACTGCCCAAACAGCTCAATTCACAGTTTTTTAATATATATATTTTTTTAGTTAGAATTTGTTTGTCCTATCTTTACTCCACTCTGCATTGCGACTCACGGCCTTCCAATCAGAATGTTTTCCTTACTTTTGATACCAAGGCATGTCAGATAGATGTAATACCCTTAAGATGATATGTGTTGTGATAGGTGTAAAATAATTTATAATACACGATGGTAATTTTATTTTATCTGGTTTTTAATGTACGTAGGCAAATAACATTATGAATTATATTAAGAATATAATTATACTGTAAGAATTGACTGAGTAAATAGTACGATTACTCTGTCAATTCTTACAGTGAAGTGTTTATTTTTTTTCCCATGAGTATATTTTTTTAATCTAGGAGTGTTCCCAACCACCAGTCAAATCACCCCATCATTCAACAGCTACCAGGAGGTTAAAGGCTATTACATGCTTCCTTTGAGACATGTAAAGCCAGCCAACTGCATCTTTTCAAACTGCTGATCATGCAGCATGGCAGCATAACACACTTGGAGGAACATCCTATCCGCCACCTCCCCCTCCCGCGCTCCTTCAACATACATGAGTTCACAAAGAGCTCACAATTGACCGATGTCACTCTGATTGATAGAGGAGCAAGAGTATGAAACTCCTTCCACCCAGGAATCACAAGAATCACAACATGCATTACTCTCTTGGACTCCCTGCTACAGATGGACATAGAGCACAGGGGATTGAAATCCTGACGATGCTAAGGTTTATTTCTTTTGTTTCCTTTTATTGTTTTTGATTTTTCAAATAGGGAATAAAAATGTATTATTTAAAACCTTTGTGAGTGAACCAAGATAAAGCAATTACAGAAGATGAATGAATCATTTTGATGAATGTATTACATAGAGCTACTCAAACATCCTTTACATTCTCATGTTAATAAGATAATCTTTATTTGCAATCAATTGTCATAATTCCCATGACTTTTATTTTTGTTGTACTGATTCACATTTCTAGTCTGAGAGACATCAATTTGAAGAGTAGGGAATACATTCATAGTTTTTTTTTCTTTTTTAATATATGTTCCTTTGATGTCCTTCAGATAAATAATTTGCATAAGTACATGTGGTTTGACAGAAGAGAACAAAGGTTCTGGGAAATGAGGCTAATGCGGAAGTGCCAAACCATGTGGTTGAATATCCACAAGTGAGTCAATCCCTATAATCCTCCAAGTTAAAAACCCCACTTTACAACATGCGTAAATACATTTGCAGCCTGGTACAAAAACAATGGTTTTGGGCTCTATAGTGAGGATCCCATTCATGACAACTGTGTGGAAGATGGAGTTTTATTTAACTCATCAGGCAATTTGAGTGGCAGCTGCATTGCAGGTGTCAAACTGCTACTGTAGCTGTCTGCCACGCATCACTTGGCTAACCAGCTACCTGGAATCATTATAGTTTAACTTACCAGAAAAAAAAGTAAGAGTTGACATTGGGCAACGTGTATTGTAAGGATGACAGAATTCGATAAAATGCAAAGTTCTAGCATAAAAATGAATATTAGCCAACTTATCACTTTAGCTAACTAATGCTAATCTAGCTAGCTTGTGACAACTGTGGTAAGTAGGCATCAACAAACAGCCAGACGCTGTTCATTCCACCCTTTTGCCCATTTATAGATTAATCCAAGTCTTTCACTTTTTATACAGTCTATGCTTCATCTGGTTCAGTTAGAGGATTATTTGAGTGCTCAATTGAGTCCCTTGAAATACTTTTGTATTTTTTTTGTCCAGTTGACAACCCATGTTTTGYTTCATTTGAATTCACAGCAGTAAGTTTATTAGCAACTTTTTCTTTATATGAACAGAAGAAGAAACTGCCATCAACATAAACGCCAGCGCTTACATTTGCTTGATGCAGGTTTCCATTAGCCGAACTAAAGGTGACTAAAACCGCCTCTTCCATGTAAATGGATGCAGCATATCAAACAGTCAGTTGCAGTGGGTTTAAAAAAAAAATCTATTACCATTATCACCACTGTAGTGAATTAAGGAAATGGAAAAGTGGCTTATGTAACCATGATGAACATCTTGGCTTTAAAAGCATCCACAAGAATGCTGACAGAAAGTTCTGCAATTGTTTCTCTCTCTCTCTCTCTCTCTCTCTCTCTCTCTCTCTCTCTCTCTTCCATGGCAGAAATGTTTAACCTTTGGCACGCACTTTGAGACAAGTAATGGATTTTGACTGACAAGGAAGACAATTCAAATGCCCCTTGTAATGAACACTAAATGTATGCCATGTAAGAGGCCAAATCCTAATTAAATGGGAATGTGTTGTCTTGTGATCTGTCAGTCTGGTCATATGAAATCACTTGGGAATACAAATGAAAAACAAAACGAAACAAAACATGTTTTAGCAATTTTTAGATAGATACACTGAAGCCAAAAGAAATGATCTGAATGAATCAAACACAGACAATAATTTAGGGTATTTGGATTAAGAACTGTCCAATACATAATTAGGCCTGAGCATGGAAGAAACACATCATGAATGAAGAGTGCTTAGTACAGCTGCATGGTAAAAATAAATAAATAAATAAATAAATAAATAAATAAATAAATAAATAAAATGAATCACAGCTATGTTTAACAGCGAATTTTAGAGCATTTTCACCTAGACAATGTGTAATAACTCTCAGGACTGGAACTAAACAGCAGTGTGTCCATAAGAAAACCTTTGTCCTTTTTAGGAAAAAAAAAACTAAATTATAAGGATCATAAAGATTGTTCTTTGAAACAATGGAAAAGCTAATGTGGTCTGATGAGTGCATCAGAGTAAGAAGGAGAGCACATGGGCCCATTATGCATATCGGCCACTATACAAGCCTCTATAATGATCTGGGATTGCTGCAGTTGCTCAGGTCTAGGCTCAGCAACATTACATGATAATACTGTAAAATGAAGTCAGCTGATGACTTGAATGTACTAAATGACCAGGTTATTATATTTATGGACTTTTTTTCTTATCCTGGTGGAACAGGCATATTCCAAGTTTTCAACTGTGAAAGTTTGGTACTACAGCATGAGGAATAAGTTTTACACATGAATTTACAACCATACTTGTTTTAAAGCCCATAAATTAAAAACTTGACCCATTTTTCTCTGGCTTAAAGGCAAGAAACTGTGCTTATAATGGTTAAATTTAGGTGCCACTGAAAAGTCCCAGCTCAGAAAATTCTACTCAAGAAAACCCCAGAGACATGAATTACATGTTAAGTAAAGTGTTTACCAGTGGTCTAAATACATAGAACTTTCCCTGCAAAGATAACTTTTGCATTTAGGTTGCCAACATCCCTACGTGCATATAATAACACAAACTATGCACAGTACTAATGTCTCAGAGAAATATCAACAGATCTTATTTTTGGCCTAAAGATTAACGTTACATCAGGAGAAGCTTTCGGTTGCATCATCACTTCTCATTCATTTCATTCTGATTAAAACTTAAGCATAAATTAAGCTAATCTCTCTGGTAAGCTCCTAGCACATGAAGAAAAAACAATAAAGCATGACACCTTGCCAAGAGATACTGGAACCAATATGTTAATTTGAACCAAGTGCAGATGTATGCTGTATTTTCCAAGGTACTAAATGTGAAGTGGAAGAGCTGTGTGAAAGCTTCATCTAATATGGAAATTGCAATCAATGCTTAAATGTGATGATTATACAGGACATGCAAAATTATAATGCCTTTACTGCTCGGATTTAAATAGAAGCTCTTAATGTTTTTAATTGAAATAAAGAAGTCACAACAGAGGAAGGATTCTTCACATAGAGAAACGTCTCGGGTTACTTAGCTGTAACCCTGTTCCCTGATAAAGCGGGAACGAGATGCTGCATGAAAACGCTATGGGAACATCAGTTTTAAATGGGTTAACAGGAACACATGATAATAATCCAAAATGTATGGGTGTAACATCTGTGCCGCCACAGCACGGGGAAATAAGATCTAGCTCACCGGATTACTGAGTCGACTCTTTATCCCCACCTAGTGTGTCTACGTGTGTATTGTCAACACTTTATCACTAATGAAGAGCACCTGTGTAACCCCGTGTGTCTACCCATATATATTCCGGTCGAACCCGTAGCAAGTTGTCTGTTTACTGTCGTGCACGTTCATGAAAACTCTCCCTGTTCATGTTGAACTTCTCTCTCTTCTCCATTCTCCCCAGGACTAGGCGGTGTCTGCAGGTGTGGCTGTGTCGGTAAGGCGAGGAGTCTTCACCGAGTCCGCTGGCTTACAAGCCTGTTTGTTTTTTGTTCATTGRTTTCCTTTTTTCCCACCTGCAGACCCCAGCCGGGGAGAAGTCGCATGTTAAGTTTTGTTTTGAGACTTTTGAGTTATTTTCACGAAAAGATTGAATAAAGAAAAAACTAAGATAAACATGGAACCTGCTTCTGCGTCCGCTCCTTGCAACATAGACATGACA
>QMIH01000986.1:0-12356 GCA_003987875.1 Clarias batrachus
GCAGTTAAGCCATGTGCAGCGTGCACTTAAATGCTGGAGCAATCATCTGGAGAATGAGAACCCGGTGTGCAGACGGGGCGGAAACGGAGGCGTGGGAAAAAAGTCTGACAGACAAAGGAAAACATGAGCACGTGAGCAGCGCTGACAGCGTGGGAAAAAAAGGACAGACAGCAGACATGAGGTGGATCATGACAAATTTAATGTAATCAGTCATTGGTGGTGAGCAAGTGGGTTGCAGTCACCACCCTGAAAATCCCAAAATGTACATACCTGTATTATCATGTTGACAAGAAACCAAGAGAAAGTGGTTGAACATTAAATCCTTAATAAATTAAATTATGTACAGTCCTAAATATTCTAGAAGTTAATGCTTGAACTGTTACAAAACACTAAAAGTGTAGACTCCTTCCAAGAAATACTGAATAAACTGCTTCTTCCTGAAAGCACTACACCAATAATTTGTAACAATTTATTTGAAGTGAGCGCCATACAAATGTGTTGCCATAGAAACAATAACGTGCTGAAATGAAACCAATTGAACAGCATTGTTGTTTACGCTGAAATAAACGTGGATTTGTATACATTGTATAAACACAAATGTGTGCTGCTTGTCCTTGTGCTGAATATTAAATAGCAACACAAACTTATGAAAAAAGAAAAAGGAAAGAAAAAACTCTGAAAACCTGAAAACATGTATTCGTCTTGCGTCAGCTCAGAAGGTTCAATATATACTCTATAATGTGTTATTGGCGAGAAACTTATTACCTCCATTACTGCTGGCTGTATTGTTCCTGGTCTGGTGTTCGGAGACATTATGTAGTGCACTTTGCTAAAAGATGTGAATGCCTTCCAGGAACACTATGTACTAAGCTTATAACTATAAGTATTCAGAATATAAAGTTCCAGCAATCACCTTTTCATTGAACTGCCAGCTCATAAGAGATTCAAGAAATAGCACAACCGATTATATAGTTTTAATCCCTGAACTAGCCCCATAGGTACCATATTGATACTGTACTCACTGATACAGCATTCTAATTAGCTCAATGATTACATTGTTTATTCAATTATACATGATTACTGACAGAATCCCAGTACCTGAATTATTCATTAACTGTAGACTAGGATTTGCCAGTATTTGACATGGCCTTTATTTAATGGATAAACTGTAACCCTGGAAAACTGCAGTTATTTAGTTTGTATATTATAAAAACTATTTTTTTGTCCCTTTCAGTCATTTAAATACTATTGCCCATGAGATATACAGTGCTATACAGTATTTACTTATTATTTATTATAATTGTAGACTGTATGCTGTGTATGCACATAACACATCAATATAATATAATATAATATAATATAATATAATATAATATAATATAATATAATATAATATAATATAATATTTCGATCATTATAAAATATCACTAATGCAAAGTCAAGCCACTTTGTGTTGTCATCTCACCCATATAAACATATCCACACGTTCAGATTACATGAAACTTGTAGAATAGTCAGAAAACAACAATTGGTTAACTGCAAACAAAATCATTATTATTTCAAAGTCATGTTTAATTAAATTATTAAGGTTATAAAAATGTTTCAAGCCTGGATCAGGCTGACATCATGAAGACATAAAAAAAACTGCAACGTGCTTGTTATTTGCTGCTTATGTGCATTTTTTAACAGTACATCTGTACTGTGTTCATCTTCTGTATTTCTTCATTTTAAACTTCATCCATTTTTATTTTATATAAATTTCTAGAAATTCTTATACAGTTCTGTATACATGATAATGTTAAAATATTAAAACATAAAGCCTGATATTGCGTAGATCCATCCTGTGCTGTTAAAACAGCTCTGGCTTCTTAGCGCATAACTCCACAAGACCTCTTGGCGTGTGCTGTGGTGTCTCACACCAGGTCATTAGCAAAAGCAGACCCCTTAAGTGATCCAATTTGCAAGGTGAGACTACTATGGATCAGATTTGTTAGTGCGGCGCATCCTATGGTGCTTGATTGGATTGAGAACTTGAACTCTTTGCCTGCTAAGCCCCATGAATCGCATGATGTGATGCTCTGTGTGTTCTGGTGTCTTTCCATCATGGCCAGCATTTTTTTTTTTTGTGCTACATAAACTTTTCTGTTGGATCTGAATGAATGGAATGCCTTTCGTTCCTGTAGGCATTTGGTTCCTGTGGGCATAATACTGTATACATATTTCATATACAATGCTATTGTTATTTTATATTCAATGTTATTCAGGTGCTGGTGAGGCTAATAATTACAGTATGATGCTCATTGTGCTTACTATTTTTTTACATGAATATGTCCTTTGAACAATCACATATCTATCTATCTATCTATCTATCTATCTATCTATCTATCTATCTATCTATCTATCTATCTATCTATCTATCTATCTATCTATCTAAAGCACACAGTATATATATATATATATATATATATAAATATATAAATGTGCTTTATGGTCATTATCAAAAAGACAAAAGGAGAGGGAAAAGCATGAGTATACTGCATATATATACAGTAAAAACACAAGAAGCCTGTCAGAAAGTGAAGCTAGGCGCTAGAGCAAAAAAAAAAAAAATCTGTTGCACTGACCTTTAATATGCTAATACATGTTACACATAGCCAGGTCTTACAAAATACAAGAGAATTATTGATTTTTTTGTCCAATACCCATCTGACATGAGTGTGCTCCCATACCACTCAGAAACACACACACACACACACACACACACACACACACACACACACACACACACACACACACACCTTGTCAACAGTTGAAACTACCTAACAAAAAAAGAGAAAATGAGATCTTTGACATTTCTCTCTATATAGGACATAAGCAAGTGGCTCTATACGTAATGCTCATTTTTGTGCTCCAGCTCTTTGTGGTGCTCAAAGACAAATAAAGTCCATAGCTGATGCAAATCAGGCATATTGCCATATCCAAATAGCCTGACCTCTACTTCCCTTGGGAAAGAACAGGCTTTATGGCCATTATTAAAAGGAGAGGCCAAAGCATGAGTGTAGTGCAATCAGTAAAAGGCCAAAGCACCCTGTCTATACACTTTAAACTGTTGGTCAGCATGCCTCCCTCTTCTGCCTACCTACTGTATTTACATACACCAATACATATTTTATGGCAGTTAATTTAAGAGATAAAAAAAAATAATCAGATGATTTCGAAATCTACTGACAGTCAGTTCATCGCTCATTTTATCATGTTACTGACATTAAAAAGAGTAGAAGGAAATAGATCAAGTAACTAAAGATGGGAATCACCAGGGAACATGCAATACAATATAATCTCAATACTTAGCCAATAGCCAATAGCCAAATATTGATTGTCTATCTATCTATCTATCTATCTATCTATCTATCTATCTATCTATCTATCTATCTATCTATCTATCTATCTATCTATCTATCTATCCACAGTGCTGTGGAAAAAAAAACAGTCTGACTAATTTAAAGAAAAAGTTCTGATGGCGTGATGGCATCATTTGTGGCATTGGCATGAAAGTAAAGCTTTGAAAGCTGATCCATTTGAGTGTGAGACCTGGAAAGATTAAAGAAAAAAGCACCACCGCATTACTCTATGTGGGTAAAAATAAGGCGAGCACTTAATTTTACTTCAATGCTATCAAAAAAACAAAAAAAAGAGGAACATAGACCAACAGGTTGATGGAGAAATTTCAAGGAAAAAGTCAACACAGAATTTCTTTACAAAATAATTCATAACATGCCACTGACGATCATTATGAAGATTCAGATTCCAAGCTTCTGGATGGAAATTCAAGGTAACTCTGGCTTGTTTTGCTGGCCTTTTTTTTTACCCTGAATGGAAAAACTGGCTACAAGTTACTGTAAATAAGAGAAATAAGGCAGGGAATGCATTAGCATGGCACTGTTGTTAGTCTAACCACAGCTGGCCTTGCCTATGGCTTTGAACAAGGGGCAAGTGCCAAGGGCTGTGCCAAAGGCAAAAACAAGCACAAGATTTTAAAAATGCCAGAACATCTTGCCATGATACTTTAATAAGCTCCCTGAGCTACATATTCCTGACCCTGTTCGAGGCCTCTGGTTAACACCAGAGAGAGAGAGAAAATTGTAACATTTCCCTCCTAAGCTTCCTTTTTTGAGTCAAAGCCCAGCACCAGGGGACATATTCTTGTCTTCTTTTCATTCCTTGTTTTTCATTCGCACTTTTTCTATATCAGAACTACCCCCATAGGAGTATTAAATTAGCTCTGCAGCACTCCCTCTGGGTTAATCTGAATTTACTGTGTGAATATGAAGTAAAGTAAAATCTCACTCATTCACTAAACAGGTGGAGCTCACATGAACATTGGGAAAACATGCACAGAAACTCTGACCAACAATAAGCCAAGATGGCAATGCTACCCAGTTACTGTATTTCCAACCGGATAATCTGATTGGATAAGAGGCAAGAGGACAAGAGGCCTTTGACTACATAGTCTGGCTAATTACCTCTTAATGGAGCGCTGCTGTACAGGATATCATTACAGCCATGCAACAGCACTGCAGCTTCTGTGATATTGCTTAAGTATAATATACTGTATATAATGCAGATAAAGCTATTTTAAACTCAAATTCTTTTTCATTTACATCGCTTTAATAAATAAACAGTTGAGATGCAGCAAAACCCCAAAGGTAGTTTTATTAAAGAAAAGCAAGATTTTTTTTGTCAATAGATGCTGACGGTTTCTTTTTCCTCATTCCTAAAAAATGCAGAGCCGAAGAAAATGTACTGGCACGGTCACTAGCTCAACTTCTCCCCAAGTAGAGGAAAGTTTTTCCTGACGCAGAAAGACAAGAGGATAAATTATGAATGCTGTTAAATTTTTCATATAATGTCTCTTGTATTGATTTGTAGTTTAAGCTGCAAGGGAGAAAATATATTTAATCTGTTTTTTTTTTCCTCTCCCAATAAACTAAACTACGTAGCAATTGCTGTCCTGACAGTAAGATTTCTGTGATATTTCTATTTGTTTATCTTAAAATTGTACTGATGTCAGGTGTAATATTTTACAATATATCTTTTAGAATTTGTATAATTTAATTTAATTACTGAAACGTTTTGTAAAACTGACGATTGTGTTGAAGCTCCAATAGAAATCAATAATTCAAAATGACGTTTGTATGGACAAGTTGTTGTTAACTGTTATTATAAGTTGTTGTAGTTAACTGATATATTGACTTGTTGGCTAGTCAGGCTGGTGAAGTCAAAAAGTCATTAAAGAAAGTTGTACTAAAGAATGTACTCTCTAGTACTCCGGAAGTTCTTTCAGTGGAAGTAAGGGGCCAAGCCAAGCTCAACACCTGAATAACAGCCAGACACCAGTTCCAACATGACTGCACCAGAGCACAAAGCAAAGTCCATAAAGAAGAACTTGACTGTCCTGCACAAATTCCTGATCTCAAGCCGGTAGAACATCTTTATGATGAATTAAAGCAGAGAGAACTGGATGTTACTCAAGTCATCAAATCATCACAAATATATATATATTTTTCATGTCTTAAGCTGTGTTCATGTTATATTTTCAATTCAAGGACAAAATGTCTTCTGTGTATTTGGGCTTCATTTTAGACAGTAGAGTGAGTTTCGAGTTACAGGGCTGATGGACACTGTGGTTGTAAACTACAGTATGAAACGTTTTTGTTTGTTTGTTTGTTTGTTTGTTTTATTAACCATGACTCATTATGATTGAGTGTCACTACTGTAGTAAACTAATCTCTGTAGAACCTCAATATGCAGAGTATAAAAACCTAGTTCTGACCTACACCAATAGAAATTGTTGCAAGTGTGTGCAGATGGAGGGTTGTTTAATATTTTTCATGCTTATGCAATAGTGCTCGGTTATCACTCTTCAAGCTACTTGTATGATAGCCACGCCACATAATGTAAGACTACTAATAAAGAAACACACAAATCATGTTAGTTAACAGTTGACACGGTAAAGCATTCCATTATTAGGCGTTTATTTAACACTTACGTTAAGGCCTCTTCATTGTCAACATTTTAACACTTAGGGGAAATTTCTGAACTGTCTAACATGGGTAAGTCTTCAAGGCAGAGCGGTTTACACGTCTCCTAGCACCATGACGTTTGTGGTGTTCCATGATGTTAAATGTGGCTACTGTATAAATGGGTAAAATTCATATTCCTTCATTATTGGTTTTGCAGTAATATTCAATCCTAATTAATTATAAAAAAGAAAGAAAAAAATCTGGAGTTCAGTTATACTATCAGCCTGCTGAACACAACACTCAGTGAAGCATCTCAGTCCGGTTAAACCAAACATAAGCACTCTTTGGACACCACTTATCCACTCTTTTAAACTTCTTTTACTGCCTGCTCCCATTAGGGGTCACCACAGTAAACCACCAGGTCTCCATATGTGTTTTGGCACAGGGTTTTACACCCCTCCTGACGCCACTTACCCTATTTATCCTGGATTGAGACCGGCAATAAGGGTGCACTGGTTTGTGGCTGAGGTCGGGGTTCTCTGACTGAGGAATAAACCTGGGACATAACAGTAAGAGCACAGATGTTGTCTATTAGTCCAAATTACTGGAATCAAACTAACTGTTGTTAAGATAAAACAGGAATAATACTGTCCTTAACATCATAATTATAAGGCTTTGCATAGTCATAAAGTATGTCATCACAGAGAGATTTAGTGTTAGTGTGTGCTATTTGTTTATTTATTTATTTATTTTTTACTTAGAAGTAACATGTCATCCTTTTTTTTTTTTTCTCTATTTGAAGGTTCATCAAATGTAGTGTCGCTTTAAAGTAAAGTCCTATATAAAAGTTATTGCCGCTTCTTTTAATGTAATCTTTTTTTGTTTATTTTGTACAAATACATTATAGAAAATAATAATCTGATGATAGTGGGTCTTAGTATTAAGCACAAGCAGCCCCAGACAAACACATAAAAGACATCAAAAATGAGAAGTAATTGTTGCTGCACTAAAGTGTAAAGTGTTATAAAACAATTTCCGAGCAATTTAAAGCTCAAAATTCTACTGTGAGAAACATTTATTCAGGATGGAAAGCATTTGAGCCAGTTGCCAATCTTCTCAGGAGTGAGACCATGCAATGTTCATAGAAATGCAAAACTGTTAAAGTCCATGGCAGCACAATTAGAAGAAGACTGAAAAGTTACAGTTTGCTTGCCAGGAGAAACCTCTTCTGTCTAAAAAGAGCATGGAATCATGACTGAGGTCATGGCTTTAATGCCCAGCTAACAGGTTTGGTAATAACCAAAGAGCATTTCAGCCAAAACAGCTCATACCCACTGTCAAGCATGGCAGGGAAGGGGTGATGATTTAGGCTTGTTTTTGCAGCCGCCAAACCTCAATGAACTAAAGCAATGTTGTAATTAAGAATTAATCAAAAATATGTGAGAAAAACTGTAATCAAAAACTGATTTAGTCACACAGAAGACAATTAATTCAAGTTATTGCTGCTAAAAAATCCTTAATTTATTTTTTTTTTTTTTTGATTGTTGTTGTTAAATAAATAATGATGTACGATATATGATTTTTACTATGGTTTTACAGGGGGCACTGACTTTTACACATAACTGTGTATAATCCAAACAAAGCCCTTCTTCAACCTCAACTTGTTCTTCCAAAGGTTTTATCTTAAAACACATTTTGATAAATCTCTCAGTAAAACATACTCTTCACACTGTACCCTTGGATTCATATTTATACTTTCTGCTTAGCTGGGTAAAGTCAAGCACATTTCACAGACTGTAATAAACTGAGAACAATGCCTACATAGCAACTATTTCATGTCTCACTCAGTGCTAAGTATAAGCAGAGTGCACCAGGGCCAGGTGTTCCACCATAAAATAAAGTTCCCTTTCATTTTTTCCCCTTTGACAGGAGCTCAAATTAGAGGTTGAAGTTTTGTGGTAAAAATAATATTTACATTTTCTGTCAGATTCTTTATATCTATTTTTAACTACTCACTCATCCCTATACAACTCATCCTGTAGGGTAATCTGCATGTCTTCGTACTGTGAAAGGAAACCCAGGTGCCTAAAGGAAACCCCCCCCCCAAGCAAGGGGAGAACATGCGAGGACCCTGGAGGTGCGAGGCCACAGTGTCAACCACTATACCATTTTTCTTATTGTTCTTACATATGGAATCTCTTGAACATATACTATAAGGACAAAAGTATTTGGCCAAGCCTGCAATGACATTTTATCCAAATACATGTACTCCAATATGGAGTTGGCCCTCCTTTTGCAGCTATAACAGCTTCCACTCTTCTTGGCAGGATGTCCACAAGATTTTGGAGTGTTTCTGTGTGAATTTGTCCCCATTCATTCTGTAGAGCATTTATGAGGTCAGGCATGAATGTTGGACGAGAAGGCCTGGCTCTCAATATCCATTCCAGTTCATCCCAAAGGTGCTCGATGGGGTTGAGGTCAGGGCTCTGTGTTAGGGCCAGTCCAGTTCTTCAACACCAAACTCATCAAACTATGTATCTTTTCTCCTTGATTTGTGCACTGGGGCGGTGTCATGTTGGAATAGATAAGGAAGCATACTGTAGTATTGTTCAAGATGTCTTGATATGCCAATGGGATTGGAAATCAACCTGAATTTAATAATTAACCGGTTCAGCTAAATGTCATACGTTCGCTATAAGCAATCATTCTCTATGCCATTACTGCTGAATTCTCAACTGTGAACATTGTTAATAAAAACAGCTCTGGCAAATAAATGAACTATATTCATAGTTGCATATAACATTTACTGTAAATATTATACATATACAATATGTTATATATTTTTTCTTAAAGTAATATGTCACTTATAACATAACAATAAGAGGAACTTAGTTGTCTCACACCATACATGGTTAAAATGCTGTACATTTTGGTGGGGAAGAATATATGAGTGTTATGATCAGGTGTCCACATACTTATGGCCAAATAGTGTTGATATAATATTGTGATCTACTGCATATCCAGCTGTCTATCCAGGTGTGAGTCTGTCTATCTGTCTAGTTTCCACCTCTTTGATTACGCACAGACGTCGTGAATCATCCCGTGAGAAGAAGCAATCTGTGTGAAGAGGATACTCGTCGTTGTTTTGATAAGGTGTCAAGCAAAGGAAAGCATGTGAGAATACTGAAATTAATTATAGTCTCTCTCTCTCCTCTGTCAACTAATTAGCACTTTTAAACCATCTATCACATCAACGTTGACGGGTTACAGCGCATAAATCCATAATAAAACAGACATTAAATAGCCTTGTGTGTTTTTATTATACAGTAGCTATTTGTACTACACAAATGAAGTCCTCTATGAAGGTGGTATAGATGCTATAAACATATCAGAATGTTTTATAAAAAAAGTGTATATGATGCAATTAAATGAAGAGTAGATTATCTGATTGATTTACGTTAGAGGATGTATTCTTAGCAGCTACGCACAGACACACAGATTGATCTAAATTAGAATTGAATGATATGCAGAGACCAGTACAAATATATATAATTTCCTTTGAAGTCAAATCATGAAAAAAAAGCTTAAACACCCCCCCCCACCTGTATAAGGTCTGTCATTTCTAAACAGTAACTAGTTTGTAAAATTGTGTTTTTCCAGAGTGTAAGGGTTAACTAGGACTGTACAACCTTCTGCTTGCATCTTCAGTGGTGTCAAGGTGAGGGTCTTGGCATCACTGAACAAACAATTAATTAGTAGTTAATTGCCCAAAAAACACACATTCTTCAGCCTCAGCAAAACTAGTGCCAATGCTGAAAAAACCTTAAAAGAGGACAATATAATTAAGCAATATCACACACGAGGGAGTGCTGTTGTACTGAATATCAGCATGGCTGTAATGCATCCGGAGGCATGAAGAGAATTAAAGACATTATCTGATATTCGGCACAACAGTACGAGTTAATGTAATAAACAGGGGTGTAAGTCATTTTAAATTGTTAGCGGTACTACGTAGCCCACAAGTGAGGAGAATAAACCATCTAGGTTGTGGACAGTCCTGAAAAAAAACTTACAAGATTTACTATATATTTCCACTTATTACGATTTAGAACAGCAGCTCACATCTGGGTTTTGCCCGTGACACAGTAGCAATTTCAGCAAGAAAACACATTTTAGACTATTAAGACAATTTGCCAATTTGCCTTCTTATTGATTTTCTTTGAAGTCATTCTCAATTGCCTCTGAACCTTCTGTATTGTTTTGTTTATGGTTAACATGAGCTACAACGCTAACTAGCTACTAACACAAATCTGAAACCCAAATCTGTCTCTAATCCCTAATCAAGTACACTACTTGGTATGTGGAACAAGGGATTGTACACCCTACATAGTGCACCACTAGCTTACCATTTTGCACTACGTGAGATTCAACCCCAGATATTGTGTTGTTTTGATTTTAATGTTTGTTTTGACAGGCAGACAGAATGTATCTCATCCAATCAGATTACTCAGTCAGAGCTGAATGTAGTATAATATATTTTTAAAAAATTATGCAAAAGGTTTAGATTCACGGAAAGAAATGCTGTCAAACACTGAAAATTAGTAATTAATAAATCTTAATGAAACATTTTAAAACAAAACGTTATTAGTATGATGTCTCTTTGCTATTTTAAAAGTGCTTTAGTTGTCTCGGGTAGACTATGTGAAGATTAGTAAGAAAATTGATTGATGAGTTTTACTGAGCATCTTGGATACTCTATGACTTTGACTGTCACTCTCGGGTTTGCTTTTGCAGTTAAATCCAGGTTCATTATGTGTTTTAGGTGAAAACTGTTCTGTTATGTAATATGATCATTTCTTTAATGATCTCTCCTACTGTCATGTAACACTAACTCGTAACATCCTCACCTCATTATTAAGTAAGCCCACCTGGTTAACTAGCGCACACTAGTTAAATTTCTTTACCTATACACATTCCCTGCAGAGTATCAGGGCTATATTCTGGTCTGTCCCAGGCGTACATCTACATCTAGGCATTTGGCAGACGCCCTTATCCAGAGCGACTTACATTTTTTTTATCTTATTACATCTGAGCAATTGTAGGTTAAGGGCCTTGCTCAAGGACCCAACAGTGGCAACTTGGTGGTTGTGAGGTTTGAACCTGGGATCTTCTGAACCGTAGTCCAATGCCTTAACCACTGAGCTACCCCTGCCCCTAGTATTCCTGCTTGTTATTCTGGTTTTGTTTGGTGTAACATAATATGGTATTGATTTCCACTGGATTGGTGGCTAGATTTTAAATATACTGTAATTGGATCTTATTACAATCAAGGGGAAAGAGAGGATATAGAAAAGTTTAGGTTTACACCTTGTTTACGCTAAGTTGTACTTCTTTCGTTGTCGGCTAATTACATTCCTTGTTCGGTAATCGCAAATGAGAAATCAAAAAAGTAGATCAGATAAAGTTTACGTTTCATCTTAAACCGACTCCAGTGCGTTAACTTCACTTATACAACTTCAATGTTGTTATTTTAGCAAAAGTGAAAATATTAACTAATCCCAGTAAAAATATTCAGTTTAGTTTCTTATTAATATATATTGGTGCAGGTGTTTCTTTGCATTGAGTGAATAGCACATTAGTAGCTTATTTTAAAGTATATTATTAAATCTGGCACATAACTGTTCATAACATCGCTTTTACTCAACATTTTGATTTCGCTTATGGTGCAGGTTAAACTTCAGGTAGAGATCTACAGTAAGTACAGCACATGTTTCATTACATTCTATCCAGCCAGTTTTGTGTGATGCTGTGACAAAATCTGTCTAGATAAACTTATAGACGGACAGACAGACAAACAGAACATTTTCTAAGACTGCTTTTAGATTCTCCAAAGTATGAAACATGGAGATATCATAGAAAGTTCTGACCAATTTACAGCGAAAAAAAAAAACTTTATTTTATTTATATAGGAAAAGGTCTTTTTCATTTTTCCTTTCAGATCTAAACTTGTAATCTAATCTTGAACATGTGTTATGGAATTTGGCCCCAATTATTTACAGCAAGAAAGTAAATAGAAAAGAAAAGCAAAAGTTTGGACACACCTTCTCATTCAAAGAAGTTGAATTTGTATTATGGCAAGAAAAAAGCAGCTAAGTAAAGAAAAACGAGCGGCCATCATTACTTTAAGAAATGAAGGTCAGTCAGTCCGAAAAATTTGGGAAAACTTTGAAAGTGTCCCCAAGTGCAGTCACAAAAACCATCAAGCGCTACAAAGAAACTGGCTCACATGCGGACCGCCCCAGGAAAGGAAGACCAAGAGTCACCTCTGCTGCG
>QMIH01000986.1:13490-33844 GCA_003987875.1 Clarias batrachus
TATATATATATATATATATATATATATATATATATGTATACATTTATATGTGTGTGTGTGTGTGTGTTATATCTTTCATTTATGAGACCTCACTGTCCTTGAGGGGGAGAACATTTGAGTGTGTGTGTGTGGATGTGTGTGTGTTTGTGAGTGTGTGCACGCGTGTATCCTTGACAGAACCTCATGTGAGGGTATAAAGACACTATGTTCAGTAGTTATCAAGTGCTAGTACACAGAAACAGTGTAGAAAAAAACAACAAAACAAAGAACATTGAAGGATGGGTTTTAAGAGGTTAAAGCAGCTCGTCGATCGCCTTGTCTTCAGGTAAAATGGCAGGGTAAGGTCTTCCCTGTTTATGGGAGTCTGTAGATGAACTAGTGAAGATTTTCCAGCAAAATCGAACATTGTGTATCCACCTTGCATAATTCATTTTGCGGGTTAGGTGTGTGCTGGAGGGTGTTTTAGGGGGTTCTGCGTGAAGCGTAATTTAACAGTGAAATGTAAATGTTTTGTGAGAGGTCAACCTGCAACTATCAAATAAGTATGTAATTAAAATTTCTCTGCAATTATAGAAATAAATATACTATTTATATTATATCCATCCATCCATCCATCCAACTAGGAACCTCTGTAGTCCAACTAGGCCAATGGTGACCATTGTATTTATTTCCATTGTTACAGTCATGGTAGGATCTAATCTTCATGTCTTTGAACTGTGTGAGGAAACCAGAGTACCTGGAGGAAACCCACATAGCACAGGTTCTGTTGCAGTTCTAGCAAGAACAGTATTGCCAAGTACATCTGCAACACCCATCAAGCACCACGATGAAACTGGCCCATCCCAGGAAAGCAAGACATACTTACCTAGAGTCACCAGCAAGCATATTTATATCTCCACATTATCAGGTGTCTTGCAGTGGTTAATACAAAAGTAGTACGTATTACTTACTAAAGTAGTCCCCTGAAGGATAACCAATGAACTGGTCACAGGGTCATGGTCAAGGAAGCCATGGCACCAAATGCATTATGGGAAGAAGGCGAGCTGGCAGAGGCAGTTTGATGTTCTGCACTACTGTATGTTCTACTGGGAGCCCTTGGGAAATGTCTTTCATTTGGATGTTGTTTTAACACAACTACCGAAAGATTGACGCAGACCAAGTACACCCCTTCAAGGAAAAGGGAAAATTCCCTGATGGCAGTGGCATCTTTCAGCAGGATAATGCGCCCTGACACGCTGCAACTCTTGCTCAGGAATGATTTGAGGAACATGACAAAGAGTTCAAGGGGTTGACTCGGCCTCCAGATTCCACAGCTCTCAATCTAATTGAGCATCTGTGGGATGTGCTAGAAAAACAAGTCCTCGCCACATGTAGGACTTAAAGGATCTGCTGCTAAGGTTTTGGTGATCTTGGTCTCCCAAACAGAGGTCTTGTAAATTTTAATACAAAGAAAATGTGCTCCTCACACTCCTCTATCATAGAATTACATATACGCTATAATACAGTATCGGGATGGTGCGACTAGAGGTGGAACTGAAATATATGGTCTATGGTATTTCCATTCAGGATCATCGGGCACCCTCTATGGTGGTAACTGCAGACGATTTGTATGATCTGTACAGAAGTATATCCAATATACTGTATGTTTGTGAACCAATTTTGAACTTGAGGAACTTTTCCTACAGGAATGTTGATATACAAGCTATTAGGACAAATAAAAGTCCAGGCCTTCCCAAATATACACAACAGCACAGACCAACAGTTTGAAAAATATTAGATGTTTGACTACTATTCGGAGGTTCCCATGCTCAAACCCTAGCACCACCAAATTGCCACTGGTGGGCCCTTGAGCACAGCCCTTAACCCTCGACTGCTCAGGTATATAATACAATAAAATATAAGTTCCTTTGGATTAAGGGCATCTGCCAAATGCTGTAAATGTAAAAGATACGAAACTGACAAAGAAGAGCTGGAGTGTGGCAAAAAAAAGAAAAAGAAAAGAAAACCTAATGAAGCAAGAAATGTATTATACGTCCAACATATTATTTTTGATTATAATGTTGACCTGTTGGTTTGTGTTCGTCTGTTACAGTACAGTATGTCTTATAAATAAACACGAGGTCTGGCTGTTGAATATTTTAATGGCTAAGATGTGAAACAAAACCTTTCAGAGAGTCTGCAGAAGAGAGAACAGAGCAATCAAATTGGTATGAGTAAGCTGGAGATATTTTCATCACTGTCCCCTGCTAATTTCATATGCTACCGTGTGTGTGTGTGTCATACACTGATCCACAACCCACAGTGTGTGAGGAGCTGTGAGGTTTATACTGTATGTGATTATTTCAAAACAAGAAATCTCTAGGTGTATATGCTTTTGGAAGGTGTAGTGTGTTTGAGAAATTTACACTGAATTTCAGGAAAAATGTCTAAAAACACATGTTAAACCTCCTAGATGCAATTGCACATGGATCCACACCTCCTTTAAAAGTATATCAAGGCACCAATATCATGCCAGTATGTGATACTTCCTAATATCTTTCTGGCTTGAGACGTTCTTAAATCTAATTTAGTTTCAGAGATCCCTGGCTTAAATGGAACAAACAAATGTGTGTCCCACCCTGTCAAATCAGGTATTGAGTCAGATTTTGGCTGATTTGAGTTGTATTTTCAGATTCCTGGTTCAATAACCTCCATTTTGATACCAAAGTTTTATCAGATCTCAGATCCTGATGCAATCCAGTTCCTGCAGAGTTTCACAGAAAAATATATTTTCTGTTCACTTTATTTGGACTATAAACCTGAACTTTTGCATTTTTATTGATTTAGGTAGTTGTGCTATAAAAATCAGACCTGCAGCTCACATACTGTAGAACACCTGTTAACTAATTATTATGCAATTTATTAACCAGAATTCTAATTATTAAGCCTCAGTATGTGTGCATTCTCAAATGTTGTATCAAGTAATTTAGTTTTATAAGTGGCTTTTGTTTTTGAGTTATACATTGCAGTCTTTAATCTATTTATTTGTTTCAAATAGACCTATAGCAGCTAAAATGATGTATTGAATACCACTAGTTAAAAGTTTGGACACACCTTCTAACTCCATGGTTGTTCCCATTTTTACTTTCTTTCTACAGTCTAAAATGATACTGATGGCATCCAAAATACACAATAATCTCCTTTGAACAGTTGATATTGAGATGTGTCTGCCAGAGGTGGAAAGTGAATAATTACATTTACTCACATTACTGTAATTTGGTAGTTTTTGTGTACTTCTACTTTTTAAAGTAGTTTTTACTTAAGTATGTTTTGTTTGAAGTATTGTACTTGGTACTACATTTTAAATCATATTCACTAATGAGTAAAAAAAAAATGAATGAAAATAAAAAAATATATAAAAAATGATAGAATGTGGAAGGGAAAAATTGCACCGCGGAAACCACTGCACTGATTGATTGATTGATCGATCGGGGAGAACAAATACGCTTAATTCACAAGAACGGAACTTGATGCCATCAAGTTCTTATGAAGCAAATCCCTGGTTAAGACGTCGGTCTCTGTATGTGCTTGTATTTGTCTGTGTATCATGTCCAGGTCGTGAGCCGCTCCAGACTCCACTCCAGGTTTTCTGACTGTCCCTATATCGGCATCTACCTGACCTTCCACACGGTCGCGTCTGCCTAGTAGAAACTGAGCGAATCACTTTCCGAGACTACTCGTTCTCCCGAGTCACGTTAAAGACTTCTTTAAAAAGAACGAATTGTTCATGAATGACCAATCACTAGTGTATTCCTGTTTTTGACTTTTTGTCTCCCATTGACTTTGACTATTGCTTTGTCCCTTTGGTTTGGTTGCTTGGCTCCTCATAAACATACAGATAATTTCACTGTATGTCAAGTCAAGCCAATTTTATTTATATAGCGCTTTTAACAATTGACATTGTCGCAAAGCAGCTTTACACAATAAAAAGAAGTAAGTTTTTATGCAATGTGTATGAATCAAAATGATAAGATTGTGCACTCGCCAGTAGTAGGGGCGTGGCTGCCATTTATTTTGGGAAGAGGGAACTTATTCACTGTTTTTGGTTTGGGGAGTCGAAGAAGGAACCTGTATTTTTGTTTGTGTTCTGTCTTTTTTTTGCAGGTAATCTACCTTATAATATTTTTTTTATTATTTTGGCCTGGGTCCATCCTGAAGCTGACCCTGGTGTGTGTGTGTGTGTGTGCGTGCGTGTGTGTATTTTTGTAAAGTAATACAAACCTCACTATTTCATCAGCTTTCGACTGGGTCTAGTTATTTCGTCCATATACCACCATTTCCATACAGTTTAAAATAAAAACCTGACCCATTCTTTTGCTGTTCGGCCCGACACTAGACTGGGACGTAACGCCATATTTAAGTGACCACTTTGATTTTCAAGCACAAGAAAGACAACAGCTTTATTATGCAAAGGTGTTCCTTCAGTTAAAAACAACTAGTTTGAGATTTATATCTGCTTGTCTTTTTTGAACTACACTAGAATCCCCCATCTCACCCCCGCTGTTAAAAACTCTGTAACTTTTACTTTTACTCTGAGTAAATCTTTTATGAGCTACTTTTTACTTTGTACTTGAGTAGATTTTTATAATAATAACTTTACTTGTACTTCAGTACAATTGCACTGAAATAACAGTACTTTTACTTGAATACAAAAGTTTATTCATGCTCTGTAAATCCTTCATAACAGCTTTAATCTGAGGTGCTGCTTGAGGTTAATTGGTGATTTCTAAGGCTGGTGACTCTAAATGAACTTCTCCTCTGCAGCAGAGCTACAGTAAGTTTTGGTCTTGATTTCTCAAGAAGGTCTTCATGAGAGACAGTTTCATCATGGAGCTCGATGGGTTTTACACACGCACTCGACAGTTTGCAAGAACTGTTCCAGAACAGCTGACCTTCATGTCTCAAAATAACAACTGACTGTTGCTGTTGTTGTCGCTGTTGGTTAATTACCTAATGCCATATGTGTCATTTCTTAGTTTTGACAAAAAAAACAACAACAACAACAAAAAAAAACTGTATAATTCTAGAATGTAGAAAATAATTCCAAACCTGCTTCTAAAACAACATGTCTATTAAAAACCCAGGCGTGTTTAATTGATTGTTAACACTGGGGATGAAAAATGCTTCCAAGATAAAGATAGAGCTTAAAGCCTCACGTACATGACTATTTTTAGGAGCTGTGTGTGTTAAATATGCAGCTGCAATACACCTCAGATAATGCAGTTTTGTTCTTCACACTTTAATCTTCCTCTGTTTCACTCTTTTTCCAAACATACTATCGTATTTCGGTGACTATGCAAATGAGCTACTCCATATCTCCGCCCTAACAGCAGAGCTGTGCAGAGCTACTACTGTATATGCAGAACTGAAGAACAAGTCTTATATGAGGTCATATTAGGGGGATTCTAATTAGCTGGTTAAACCCCAGGAAATAAATAATTAAAAGAGCACAAAATGCAGACAATGGATTTGTCTCGATTTATATCACATTGAAGATGTTTAGAATATAATTTTTTTCACGCAAAATGTCCCTTTTAAAGAAGAGTTTCAAAATTGTTTACATTTTTCAGAAGATTTTGACCAAAAAGAGCTCAAAGTAAAATTATTAATACGGTACGATATGCAAACGTAAAGTTTATTTTCTTCCCACTGCTTCGATATATTATTCAGCTGCTTTCAGGAGGATCTCCACAACTACTGTAAGAAAGTCTTTGATGTTTCTATTGCCATAAATATATCATCAATGTTGCCTGTAACTGTACTTTCAAGACATTTCTTTTTTTGCTTTGTCACACACACACCACATCTGTCTCTACACCACATCAAAACCGCTCATAAACCTTTAGCTTTGTTTTTTATTTTCACGCTCTCTCTTTTGGCTTCTTACTTCAGCTTCCCGTTCTCTGTTTTTTCATTCCCCGCCTGACAGAGAGTGAGCATACACACGTCAATCTGAGCTTCGGCAGGACTCTGATGCCTTACACAAAAAAGGGCGTCCCAGGACACGGCTGCCGATTGCACATCCCCAGCTCCCTGCTGCGCTCCGAACAGAAAAACCAAGCCGGAGCAGCATTTGTTGTATAGCTGTTACAACGTTTCTTTTATTTTTGTAGACAGCAAATCTCCGTTGTGGGAGCAAATATGGCACTCGAGTGGGAAATGAGAACATCACCGGTGCCATACCCCAGGAGGACAGGCTTCAACAAGGCCAGAAATCGATACTGATCTCCGGCTGTTTAGGAGCCGAAGGCAAGAGCATGGAGTCTACTGAGGCCGTAAAAAGCTCTTAGTAGGCACATTAGCTGGCAGTTGGTCCAATTTTCTACTTTGTTATGGCAAAAGAATAAAAAATATTTTTGATATATGTTTATAACAGTGATTTTCTGATATGCTTTTATGCCTTATGAAGATTTCATGAATGTAAATTAGGTGTTACTAAAGTATGGTGATTATTACAGTGTCCTTGAGGCGCTAAGCTCGGGGGGTTTGATTCATGCATTGGAGGAGTGCGCATGTTCTCTCCATGCTTGGTGGGTTTCCCTCAGGTCCTCTGGTTTCCTCTGACAGTTCAAGGACATGCAGATTAGCCTAATGGAATTTACCTTGTGATGGATCGGCGTCCTGTCCAGGGTGTCCCCCACCTTGTGCCCGAAGTCTCCTGGGATAGGCTCCAAGCTCCCTGTGACCCTGTACAGGAAAAGCAGTATGGAAAATAAATGAATGAATACATGAATGAACTAAAGTATGGATGGGCAACTCATATTACAGACAAATCCTTTACATCATTTCATTATCAGATACATACACATCATTAGAAAGACTTGCATTGTACAGTAGAGTATGTCTACCATTTAAACCACAGCCTAGAAGGTAAACAGTAAGCACCTACTGTAAAATACGGTGGCCGAGAAGTGCAAAACAACTTAACAAAATGAAAACAAAATAACAAATTAAAAATCACAATAACAAAACCCAAAGCTAATTTATTATTTTGTTTTGCGTTTTGTTATTTTGTTTTGTGTTTTGCTATTTTGATTTTGAATTTGTTATTTAGTTTTCGGTTTTGTTAATTTGGTTTGCACCTCTCGGCCGTTCAGAAACGAACCGGAAAAGGTAGGTATAGTTTGCGATTGAAATTCTTACCGCTGATTGGACGAGACATCTGTCACTCTAGATATACAGGAAGTACTGTAGCGGCGGTAGATTCGTGTGTGTATGAATGTGCAAACATGTACTGTCCTTATTGTGGTTTCAAATATGGCGTTCTGCCAAATCTTTGCAGTTTTTGTGGAATTTTTTTTCTTTTAAAAGAGACACAGCAGTTCGCGAACTAATCTTTATACCGTGATATGTCATCAGCATATCCAAAATCACCGCATACGAATGTCCGTCCTCAAAGTAACGTTGGATAAATTCCATTTCCTTGCTTTATAATGAAAAATTTAATCATTTTCTTAGTATTGCACACCGAAAAAATGGTTTTAAAATGAAGCAGAACACACAAGAAACAAAGTTAGAGACACAATTTCCTACTTCCTGTTTATCTTGAGTGACAGGTGTCTCGTCCAATCAGCGGTAAGAATTTAATTCGCAAACTATACCTACTTTTCCGGTTCGTATCTGACTGGCCGAGAAGTGCAATACAAATTAACAAAACCCAAAACAAAATAACACACACTCTGAGGTCGAACATAACCACTTCTTTCTGTCTCTCTCTGACCTACACATTTTCCTCTTCCTGTGTGTGTGTGGATGGTGGAGGAAAGATATAGATGCAGACGCTGATGCAACACATCACAAAACAGACAGAGCTGATCATTGAGGATGACATTTTGGCATTCATGTGTTTTCATTTGGGTGCTGATTACTGGAGTATCTCACTGACACAGCATCGTCTCCATTAACGGCTCATTCATCAATGACTAGACTTGTCCAGCTGACTTTTTCTGAGCTTGCTAAATAAATAAATAGATAGACAGATAGATAGCTAGATAAAATACCACCCAGAAACATCAAGGAGATTTAGAAGCTCTTTGACTTCATGCTGCATCCTTTAATTAGAGATAGATTTGAAAGAAGAAGAAAAAAAGAAAAAAAAAATGCCTTGCATGAAAACAAAATGACAATGCGTTGAAGAAAATGGCTATGAAAGTAAATCCATCACGAGTACAGCGTTTAAAGACGCATCCCTGCTCAATTTCCATGTCATCGCATCGAGCGCCGTAAGATGGTTAATTAGGCTGTCATGCCTGCAATGTGAGCGAGAGGAAAAGGTTTTGACATGTGTGTATGTGTGTGTGTCCTGCAGAGAGGCGTTCACGTGTCTATGTGTGTGTGTGTGTCTGAGGCGGATCCACAAGCTTCAATAACTCATTATTCATGTAAATGAGCCTGCACAGTTTTACTGTTAAAGGCCTTAGATTGCTCAAGTTGCTAATCGGTGCTCACATGCATTAGGAAGTCTGATTTCATTTAATCCAGATTTAAACGGCTCTTGTCTGAAATTTGTGAGGGCTTTGCATGTCATTTTTTAAATGAATTAATAAATTATTTTTTTAAAAATGACTGGATGTGTTGGGGAAAAAAAAAACAACTTTGGTGTGATAATAGTAACTCCACTTCACCTTCAGCTGCATCACACAACTCTGCCTTTCAGTGTATTCATTTCTTTATTATTATTTTTTCTCCATATATTCATAACCTGTATGCACCTGTGACCAAGTTTACTGACCACATCAGAATCATACCTTTGTCAAAAGATGTTTGTGTATACGAATCTGAAAAATTGGAAAATGTTGTTGGAAAATATTGGTGGAAAATGTTGGAAAATGTTGGTATTGTTCATTAGTTTCATTTCGAGTTTGAATAAATTATTGTTCATTCAGTACAAATTTCACATATTTCTCTGTCCAGTTCAGTACGCATGTGAGGAAGATTGCTGACTTAACAGCTGTTCACACGATGATCATTGACACATTGAGGGTTAACTCCAGCAGATGTTGTACAGTATCAATGTGGATTTATGAAATATTGATGGGAAGGGAAATGTGTAGTAGGAAAAGGTGCACAAGCCACAGGGATGACCGCAGCCTTAAGAAGTCAAGCAAAGTCAATCCAAGACCTTGGGAGTAGTGGAGTGAGGCTGGAGTCAGTGCATCAAGAGCCACCGCACACAGAAATGTTCAGGTGATGAGCTACACTTAGAGTTGTATTTCTACATGGAATCAAGCCACTCCCGGACCAGATGACTGTTATTCCTGGGCTAAGAAGAGAAAGAACGGGAATGTTGCTCAGTGGTCGTCTATTCAGATGAAAGTAATTCACCGTCCAGAGTCTGGAGGAAGAGTGGAGAGGTCCAAGTTTCTTGAAGTCCAGTGGGACATTTCCACAATAGGCGATGATTTGAGTGCCATGACCTCTGCTGGTGTTCGTCCACTGTGTTTAAACACATTTGAAGGAGCCGAAGGCAAGTCATCTATATGGAGTCATCTATCAGGAGATCTATCATCTGCTGATTAGAAGTTGCCATTTTCCATTTTTCCTAGCAGCACCTGCCCAAAGTGCAGAAACTAATTTGCTGGTGATGAGATTGCTGTACTTGACTGACGCGGCAACTCATCTGACCTGAACACTCTAGAGAATCGATGTGCTATTGTCAGGAGGAAGATGAGAAACACCCGACCCAACAGCGCGGATAAGCTGAAGCCTGCTATCAAAGCAACATGGTTTTCAACAACACCTCAGCATTGCCACAGGCGAATCGTTTCCAGGCCAGGATTCATCAAATGACTTTTTGTTGTTGTTTTTTTCAGAATTTCTGTATGGTTTATATATATATATAAGAAATATTTGACTATTTTTGAGATTTTGAGACTAATTTCATGCGTTGTAAGGCTTCAAATGTTTCACTTTACATGTACTGATTCTAGAATATATAAGTGTTTCACTTTTTAAATTAAATTACAAAAGAAAATGAACCTTTTCATGATTTTCAAGCTCCTGGAAAAGCACTCTAATTACTATATATATTATTACGCATCTTATGTTTCACTCTGTCTTCTGCAAGGTTTCACAACAAAGTTTCTCTGAACTGAAAGTCTGGAAGAAACATTTACTGACATGACATCATCTTATTTCATTTGTTTATTTGTATATTATTATTATTATTATTATTATTATTATTATTATTATTTTACTTTGTTTGTTTCTTACTTTTTAAAGAGTTTTCAAAAGGTTTACAACTTTCCTATGTAGGCTTACACTGGAACAGTGGATCAACTCAGGTGGATGTTTTGAGCAAAATGGATTTTGATAGACGTTTATATGTCAAAACCAAATTAAATGCTATTGACAATAAAAGATAAAAAGGGATGGCGAATACCAGGTTCTTTACTTTAATAAGACGTACTTCAGGTCTCATGGCAGGAAGTGATCCCAGCCAGCATAGTCAAGTGAAAGTGATTTTGATGACAGACAGCTCCAGGCAATTCTGCACGGTGCTTTTACAGCTTCAGCCTTCCAGTTCAATAAGGGAAATAAAGGCCAGAGTCGCGTCTCGGCTGCCCTGTCTGACCTCTCAAACGTTTTAAAACAACAAAGATAAAGAGCTTTCTGATAAACATTACAGGCTGTATCTCCTGCAGCTAGGTTCTTCCAAAGTCTTGCTGGATTGATAATGGACTTCGGTTGATGTCAGCATTTGTATCTTATGCTATATGACAGTGAATGAGTAAAAATGTTAAATAAAACAAAAGCATATTTCTGCTGAATGCAGGTGGCTGGCTACTTTTTTTTATGGATTGTTTTATGAGCATACAGTACATAGCAGAAGCCTCCTGCAGTTTGTTTTTCCCAAGGCTATCATTTGGTGTGACAGCAGTGTGTTTAAATGGACCTTTACCGTTCCACGAGCATCGTACCAGCTCACAAGTCACTCTGCATTTTCCTTTCATTTCATAGACAGAGGGTTTTTATCATGGCATTGCCCCTAGACTCACCTCAAAATACTGTAGTTCTGAGCTGTGCAGACTTGGCAATGAGTGCTTCAAGATTTCTAGAAATTCTTCAAGCAGGCATTGTCACCCCTGTAGGTCCAGATCTATCTATTTATTTATTTATTTTATAATAAAAAAAACTCAAAGGTTTGGTATGCCATGTATATGTCACTCATGGTATGTTCATGCTGACAAGTTATAGGTTGGATTTTATGTGAATGAAACAAATTTAAACAACAAAGTGACAATTGAATAAACATTTGTTTTATTTATTTATTTATTTATTTATCATTCTTATTTTTTAATAGAAAAAAAAGGTAGTGGCATGGTTGCCTAGTGGTTAGCACCATGGGCTCATACCTCCATGATGCTGGTTCAATTTCTTCCTAAGGATCTGTGTGCCTGGAGTTTGCATGTTCTCCCCGTGCTTGGTAGGTTTCCTTGGGGTACTCCAGTTTCCTCCTACAGTCCAAAAACTTTCAAATTAGACTAATTGGTGTCTGACAAATTGCCCATAGTTAGTGAATGAGTGTGTGAGTGTTTGGTTGTGTGTGTGTGTGTGTGTGTGTGTGTGTGTGTGTGTGTGTGTGTGTGTGGGCATAACTGCCATGGATTGGCACCCGCCCAGGGTGTACCCTGCCTCTTGCCTGAAGCCTCCTCTGATAGGCTGCAGGCCTCCCGTGTCCCTGAACAGTATACGCTGCACTTCTCATTAAATTTGAATAGATACATTACAGTTCGTCAGTGTGCCAATGAAGCTAGTACAACGCAGAGAAGATGTAGAATGTAATACAAGCTGTAATACACTTGCAGCAAAAGTGATGTGTATACACTGTATAGTGGGTGTATGCTATAAATTTTGACTTCTAGCATTCCTCATTTCTCAAAAGTGCTGGATAGGCTAAGCCCAGGCACTACAATCCCATAAGTCAAGTCAAGACAAGTGGATTCTATTTCTGATAAATTAGTTACGATAGTTAGTTCTGATTCCTCTTGTTATCTATTTACAGACAGACAAATAACAAATGTTAAGGGAATAACTGTAATGGAGTAATGAACACATTCCTTACAAAATAGCATCAACCCTTTGTTTGATACTTTGATGATGGTCTTAGTCTAATACATAATGCATCACTCCAAATGATCTCATAGTATGTGATTTACATCATTGTAATCCTCATTAAGTTGGGCATGGGTTGAGGGCGGAGTAAACATAACGAAATATGAATTAATATACTGTATATTTATTGAAATATTAATGTGAATGAAATATTTTATCATTTGTATTGAATGGCATTTTGTTCTTGTTAATGTATTATGTATTGTAGATACAATAAGCAATTAGATTTATGATGAATTACGAAAGAAGTTTATAGGCTTTGGGAAGGTATACTGTACGTTTCACGGATCTGGCAACCCTGCTCCACTTAAATGAAAATGGTACATAATATATAAAATATACAAAATGTTAAAAAAAATAAAGAGGCTTAGTGAACATGTTAAGCGCAGAGATAGTTTCCTTAACAGTGTGTACACTTCACAGAAGCTAGTGGGCTGTAATGAATGAGCGTGAGATGATGGATTAAATGTGGATGGAGGATGAAATTAAACACCAGTTGAAGGACATAACCTCTTCCTCATTCATCTATCTGGTGTTACCCTATCTGGTGTGTGTGTGTGTGTGTATGTGTGTGTGTATGTGTGTGTGTGTGTGTGTGTGTGTGTGTGTTCATGGCTGAAGTACAGGTTCAAGGTCACTCAGTATGTATTCAGTGTTATGTGAACTGTGCTATTGTCATCTCATTTGTCAAGTGAGTATCCCAGAAGACAGGACGTGTTAAGGTCACATACAGAGACTTGCACTCAGCGCTCGGCAAGATACATGTGAATCTGAGCAGAATAAAATACAGAAAAGCATCCGAGACTATGGATATGAATTCTACCGAAAGGCTTAATCTGCTCCCACTTCTATTTAGATAAAGGTAATAAAACGTGCTGTGAACTTGGAAAACCCTTTATGGGAAAATATTGATATTTTAACTCTGTAGTTATGAAAACTATCTCCCTGGGCTGCAAAGCTTTTCCTCCTCATACATGTTGTGTATAAGAAGTAAAGTTTAAGCATATTAAAGTCGGGTTATAGAGGAAATGGTAGAAAATTCAGGTTTTGAATCTCTCTGAATGATGCCACACTAACAGTACCTCTACAGTATATTTATCACCTAGTCACCTGATAGAAAAACATCTTTTGACCGTTTGGTTTGGTCTGTACATTGGTCAGATCTTGCTCTTTCAATGATATCTTTACATTTCATACATTTGAGGACCAGTGGCGGCCGGTCAATACGAGGTCAATACGAGGCGCAGAGGCGCCCCCCCCCCCCCCCCTTAAAGTTAGGCAGAGAAGAAAGCTCCTTTAACAGGTAATTATTCAACATAATAATTATTTATTTTAATAATGAAATAAAGTCATTCAGTCACAATATTCCACTGTATTTCTTAATATAATTTATTTGCAATAAAAAAAAAATGTAAACTGTATTACGTTCATTTGTGTTCGTGTACGCGGGGCGCCGGACAAGCGAGTGTCTATGAAGGCACGTATGCTTTTGAAAAGCATTCAGGCTGAGCTCTGTTTGGATTTTGTCAAATCATTCTTGGGGCGCAGCACTGTGCGCCCTGAACCCTCCCACTTTTCTTCTTAGCGAATCAATATTGTTTTTAAATATTTGGGCTCATGTGATTGGACCGTTCTCAACGAGTCTTCCAGCACTTCTTACAGCAAGCGAAGCTGACTGACGTGAGTCATGTGAGTAATGCCTTTATTTTATACTAGTAGTAATGATGCGCAGTCACCTGATAAATGGATATTTACAGGCGAGCATTAAAAGTTTAATTTCAATTTTGTTTCCGCTGGAAAGAAATGAATGAATCTTTTGCAGTACTCGATCTCTGCCTGATGTTTAATCTGCACCATAAGTGAAATCTAAATGTTGAGTAAAAGTGATGTTATGAACAATTATGTATCAGATTTAATAATCTACTTAAGCTACGAATGCGCTACTAGCGCTACCAGCTACTAGAACTGAAGTGGTATAAGTGAATCATAACACACTGGAGTCATTTAAAACAAAACTTCATCTATCCTATCTACTTTTTCCATTTCTCATCTGTGATTCTCTCTCCGATTACCGAACAGGGAGTGTATTTGTATTTGTCTGAGCACCAAAGAAGTACAACTTAGTGTAAACAAGGAGTCAGATACTCGACCTTACAGAATGTGATTTCTGTGTATTAATACTGTAGGTTAGACAGAGAGTTCTGGAGAGTTTAGGTTCCCCCTGTGCCATGGGCAGCTCCGACCACTTGGGGTGTGGCACCATGTGATGTCTGGTACTGAGACGTTATTGTCGGATCCTTTAGGTGCTGTGGGTTATTCGAGCTTTCATGAGTCTTACTTGTTTGTATGGTGTGATCCATTGGATTGAGATCTGAGGAGTTTAGACTTTCACCCTTTGCTTGGCTTTGGTGTTAATGTTATGGCTGATTGGGTTACACAGCTACACAACATCTTAATTAATATAGTGTAATATTTATTGCGTGAGTAAATCAGCTGGCTAGGTTTTAGTCATCGTTAAGCAAACTGGTTGCATTTACTGTTGCAGATGTTGCATCATTGTACCTTTACAGGGTGTAGGATAGGACAGAGCCTAAATAAAGACATTTTCATTTCATTTTGGTGAAACATATTTATTTTTAAGTAAAATCATCAAAATATATTCTTGGCAGAAAAACCCCAGAAAAACAACAACAAGACAAAAAACAAAAACTGATTTTTGATCCTTATTCAAGCTCTATTCCTGACTTTACCCACAGCTACACGTTTTCCCAAACCAGTACACAAATGTCTCTTACAGAACAACACCTAATAGGAAGATACTTTGAAAATTCAATTGAAATCCATTTCCATTACATTTCTTTTTACTAAATACTTATCTGTGAGACTAGTGCTACCATGGACTAGCTTGTGCTAGGGAGTCTTGTGTTTCATCATCGGCATGGCCAGGAACTGCCAACTTTCAAAGAAAAGGCAATCAAGCAAGAACTTTTTTTCCAGTCTATAAACATACAGTACACATGGATCCTGTGTTTAGTCACCACTTACTGCCTTAAAGAAAAGTTTTTCTTTTAAAAGAAATCATGCCATGATTTTTTTTTTTCTGGTCCAGAGACTTTCTTACTTGGAAAACGTATCGTGTGACAGTTCATACACAGAAAAACAATCGGCCAATTAGACTGTAATCTGCAAGAATCTAAAAATCCTGCTTTGTGCATGCTTCATAGGATGTAGATTAACAACTAGGTAAGCTGTAAATATAATACAGTTCACACTGAACAAACAGGAGTCCCTTATAAGAAAAAAGCTGGACAGGAAATTCAGAATGCACAAAGACTGCGGTACTGTAGATTGTGAGTGGGAGTGTGTAATTTACATAAATCACTCAGTCATTAATAAATGGAGTGTATATGTTTTAAAAAAAAGTGAATAGCATTGCATTTTGATGAAAATGATATAGTGAGCTTTGAAATGCTAGTAGGAATAAAGGCATATCTCAACAAACCTAAGACAAACTCCTGAACATGCTTGAGCGGGATTTATCCTCAACTCAGAAGCAGCATGAGGAATCATCTGCAAGAGGTTTTAAGGGTCGTAAGAAGTCAGGGTGAAAGCACAATCCAAATATCCACAGTGATAAGACAGGAGAAGGTCAAAGCAGGCAAAAAAAATAAATAAATAAATCAAGTTCAACAAGGTCAAAAATAATCCAAGTACAAGATAAACAAGAGTAGTGCCAAGACATTGCAATGTTTCACACTCCATAACATGCATACTGGGGTGGGGGGGATTGTTCAGTGGTTAAGATGTCAGACTACTGACTGGAAGGTCATGGGTTCAAGCCCAAACACTACCAAGCTGCCAATGTTGGATCCTTAATCTTCAACTGTTCATATGTAATGGGATAAAGTCTAGTTTCATTCTGTTGCCAAACTTTACTGGAGGTTGCTCTAAACTTCCACCAGATTTTATTTGAGTGAGTGTGCACATGGTGTCCTGTAATGGCTGGACTATACAGTACTTCCAATACCCAGGGACTAAACTAGTTTTATATATATATAGTGGAGTTTGCATGTTGTCCCCGTGCTTGGTAGGTTTCCTCTGGGTACTCCGGTTTCCTCCCACAGTCCTGAGACATGCAGATTAAGCTATTTTGTGTTCCCAAATTGACCGTAGTGTGTGAATGAGTGTGTGTATGTTTTTGTGTGTGTATACTGTAGATGATGAGTGACTGTGACTGATGACATGTGAATGCAGTCGCTCAATAGTTTCCTACAGTCTACCCGAGCCTCCAATAACAAACTGGACTTGATATTAACTTAAAGACATCAACTGTTATATTAAACGTCCAGCCTCCAAACACACAGTAAGATTGCATATCAATCCCTGCTTTCTGTGATCACCCAAATGAGATTGCCTGTTGAGTCTGGTTCTTCTTAGGGTTTCTTCCTATTGCCATCAGGGAGTTTTTCCTTGCCACCATCACCCTCGGCTTGCTCATACACATTCACATTTCATGCAAACCTCCATAATTTCTTTTGATTGTGTAAAGCTGTTAAAAGTGCTATACAAATAAAATTCAATTGAATTGAATTGAAATTGAGTGATTGAGTGAGTGATTAGGGCTTAAGGAGAGAGGAAGGAAAAAAGGGGAGGACATTTGTGAAGGTGTGTATGCTCAACCTTCATCTTTCGACCTCCGGACCTCAAGCTAAACTTGTTTTTATAGCACAGAGAAAGTCTGAGATCCAGTAACAATGAGAATTCACCAGCCATGTCCGATTGGGCTGCCTCCCCCATCCGCCCCTTAACACACATGCGTAAAGTAAAGTAAAGCCTTTTTTTTACATATACATTACAGCACAGTGAAATTCCTTCTTCGCATATCCCAGCGTAACTGGGGTCAGAGCGCAGGGTCAGTCATGGTACAGCACCCCTGGAGCAGTTAGGGTTAAGGGCCTTTCTCAAGGGCCCAACAATGGCAACCTGGCCTAGCTGGGAATCGAACCGCCAATCTTCCAATCAGTAACTCAGTGCCTTAGCCCTCTGAGCCACCACCGCCCCAAAGTAAATGAGTCAGTCCTAGAATCTATAGGCATACCACACTCTCTGGATCCATGGGTGCACTGGAGAATGCGGGCATCGATCCYGCTACCTCTCGCATGCTAAGCGAGCGCTCTACCACTTGAGCTAATTCCCCTTAGCACCTACAGCGGGGGTGGGCAAACTTTTTGATTCGTGGGCCACATTGTGGGTCACATTGAGTTCTAACATTTGACAAAGGGGCCGGAACAGGAGCAAATAGATGGCATGCTTTGGTAACATCACCTCATTGGGGGAAAATACACATCTTGGGATATGGAGAAAACATGTGCTTTAATTTCCAATGAAATGAGGCTTTAAACACTGAAAATCAAATAAATGACCATTTTATTTTAAAGCATCTAGTGAGGAAACATCAGAATTACAGGGGAAATAAAACATTAACAAGGTTAATTTATTAAATTTTTTCAAGTTTGGCGGGCCGAATCAGAATGTTTACCGGGCCGCATGTGGCCCCCGGGCCGTAGTTTGCCCATGCCTGACCTACAGGGTGAGTGAGGAGCATCAAAACTTTCAGGAAGATGATCATCACTCCTCAACTCTCCACAAATCACAATCAAATCAAGTGCCCATGGTGAGCAATTTGACAATAAACAAGTCCATTTCACGAATGATCCACTTTGCAATCCACAGCACCCAAAGAATCCACTGCCAACATCTTGGTACCAGACCCCACAGCACAACTCCAAAGGTTTTGCAGAGTTGTGCCAGGAGTGACAGAGCTGCCCAAATGGCAAAAGAGAAATCTACAGACTTAATCTCATAGCTGATCTGTGTGTATATCTTTAAAAACTATACTAATCACAACCCCTCAGCTAGTTTGCCAGACGTACCCACAGCATCACATACCATGTTTATGACATCAGGCCAATATCACCATTAGAATCCATCTTCTTGGAATTGTTTGACATAAGAATAGTTCCAGGGTCCCTGGGTCAATCCTTATCTCACGTGATTGTATGTGAGGTAGGTTATTCTCTCAGTGCCTGCAGTGGTTTGCTTTGGATCTCTACTTTCCTCCAATTCCAAGAGAACATGCCGGTAGGTGAATTGGTGACTGTAAATTATCCCTAGCCTAAATTCCTGTGTCTGTTCCAGGGTGTATTCCAGCCTCATGCCCAGTGTGCTCAGCATCGGCTCCAGATTAACTGCAAACCTGTCTAGAACCAGCCAGTCACAGAAGGTGAATCAGTGAATGCTATGGATACAAGCTAATATTAATAGAATTAGAGCAATGCATGGTTTAACCATTAACCACTGTATATATATATAACGATTTTAAAACATTTCAATGTAATGCACCAACCACTGAAATTTTTACTGAAATCAGAAGCACTGTTTACATTCTTATGGGTAACTCAGTTCATCAGTGGAATCATGCTTTAAGTCAACTGCCATTGCTTCAGGACAAGTAAACAAGCACTAACCCTCTGGATGTTCTCCCTGACACTATCTTCATATCCAATATAAAATAAAATAAAATCCATCTTCCACCATGTGCAAGATCTACAGTATGGACCCAAGTTTGACGTATTCTTTTTTACATTATTACATTATTTTTATGACCCAGAGAGACCAAACCAAAATGTACCTCTGCTGCAATTTAGGGTTACCAGTCTCAGAAATTATGAACAAAAAAAAAGCATTCAAAGCATTTATGAAGGCTTTACAGATCATGAGCCAAACGTATCTCAATACCAACTGTTCAAAGGAGATTATTGAGCATTTTGGACGCCTTCAGCATTGTTTCACAGTGTAGAAAGAAATAAAAATCAGGAAAGACCATGGAATTAGAAGGCGTGTCCAAACCTTTGACTGGTAGTGAATATTTTTACGACTCAAAACTACATTAAAACCCAAAGATAAAAACCTGAAGGCTCACCGTTATAAATGTTAAATGTGCACATGGTTTTGATGTTCTATCAAAGATTTACCAGAGCAAGACTGGACCTTTTGAAGTATTTCTATACATCAGTGATGTACTACAGTGTTATGGCACTATTAAAGAGACCTACTTTCATCTTTTTTTTTTTTTTATCTCTGTTGCAGGTACTTTAAAAGGCACTTCAGATAATAAAGATGTTGAAAATATAACAGCACAAAGGTTAGCCAAACAACACTCTCTTTTAGATCATTACCAAGGATCTTTCACAAGGAAATAACTACAGCCAAAATACCCAACCCCCTTCCCCCCCCTCTTTTTTAACTACATAAGGTTCATGTGGAGGGATCATTGGGTCCTTTGAAGTACCTCTGATGTTCTTCTTTAAAATAAACAGAGATGACAGTATGAACCCAGGTCTTTTATGCTATAAATGATGGGCGAATGCAGAAAAGCCTAGAGTTGAACTTATACTGACATTTCTTAAGTACTATTTGGATAGGGGGAAAAAAAAATTGACATATGTCTGTTAACTCTTGTGTTTTGTTTATTACAATACTTTTACAGTGCTTTGTTTACAGGTTATATTTAGCTCAACCAAAAAAAATAATAAAAAATTAAATGATCAACCTTGACCCTTGGCTTTATTGATCAATTAAGATGAGGAACAATGTGAATTCACCTATTTGGTAGATTTTTGCTCAAAGCAGTTTTAGTCAAACTAATAGTATTTTAAACAAATAAAAGTATTACAAATCTATACAAAAAAAAGTATACAATCTGTAGTCTGTAATCTTGACAAAATTATCTCAATATAACGTACACAGATATATATTTTTATATAATCAATAATAGTAATAAAAAAAAACAGCCTGCATTTTTTTTTAATAACCACTGATGAGACAGTGGCATAGTGGGTAGCACTGTGACCTCACACCTCTAGGATTCCTCCTTCAGGTCTGTGTGCATGGAGCTTGCATGTTCTCCCCGTGCTTTCTGGGTTTTCCTCCAGGTACACAGTTTTACTCCAACCATCAAAAAGACATCCAGGGTAGGCTAACTGGTGTTTCCAAATTGCCCGTGAGTGAGTGTGATTGTGGCCTGTAAAGAATTGGCACCTGTCCAGGGTGTGTCCTGCCTAGCACCCCATTCCCTTGGGATGGGCTCCAGGCCCTCTGTGATCATGTACAGGATAAGCAATATATATATATATATATAT
>QMIH01000986.1:66019-90219 GCA_003987875.1 Clarias batrachus
AATGAAGCAGAACACACAAGAAACAAAGTTAGAGAGACAATTTCCTACTTTCTGTTTATCTTGAGTGACAGGTGCCTCGTCCAATCAGCGGTAAGAATTTAATTCACAAACTATACCTACTTTTCCGGTTCGTATCTGACTGGCCGAGAAGTGCAATACAAATGAACAAAACCCAAAACAAAATAACAAATTCAAAACCAAATTAACAATTAGTTTCGGGTTTTGTTATTTTGGTTTTGAATTTGTTAGTTTGTCTTTAAATGTTATTTTGGTTTTGGTTTTGTTAAGTTGTTTTGCACTTCACGGCCACCGTAGAATTGTCAACAAAACAACAAATGTCCTAATAGCTTGTTTTTATAGGACATTAGCAGCTAAATATGTTTTAACTCACCTGCCTCTCTCTTTACCTGCCTAGTAAGTTTAATAATACATATAATAAGAAATATAATTTTAGAAAATGCTGCTTGTCATTTGACCAAGGAACTGTAAAGAGTAATCTTTCATATGGTGAAAAATGTACATAGGTACAGTTTTACATTTAATTTATTCTAATGATTTATATAATACCCTTATTAGAAAAATATTTATATATATTATATAATAAAATATAAACATTTTAAAAATAAAACTTCAAATGTTAGACAGTATATTTGCATTTTAAGATTTGCACATTTCTGTGCAGCTTAATAATCAAAGTTCTTATGTCAGCTAATAATTAGCCATAACTAATGTAGCACCACTTGCTGAAAGAAGTCAATGATGGCCATGATATAAATGTATCAGAACACTCCATGCATCACAGCCTGCTGAGAATAGGGCTTAAAAGGTAAAGAGTTCAACGATCCACAGCTAATGACCTGGTGCCAGACACCCCACCAGAGGTCTTGTAGAGGAATGCCCCAAGGGGACACAACGGCGAGATCAAACCTGGCCAGGAATTGAACTCGGACCCTGGAGGTGCAAGGCGACAGTGCTAACTACCAAGCCACCGTGCCGCCCATACTGGGATTAATGTTTTGCAATTTACTGTTATGGATGATCTGTGAATGATTTATTACATTTACTGTAAATGTACAGACTATTAATCTTTCATATACCTATATGAATATACATGTAGGATATTTTACGCCCCTACTTCAACTTTAAAAGAGTAATCTTTTGGCACAATTCTCACTTCAACTCAATTTTTTGTCTATTTTTTTACAGAAATCAAAAAAAAAAAAAAGAAGGGAGAAATAATCCACCCCATCAACTCCTTATTATTATCCTGATGTTTGCATACAGTTTTTGGATTAATTAATTTCTAAGATCGTTAAAAACTATTATTGTGAAACTTTTGATTAGGATATACACATAGTGTGGTGGCCAGGTCATGTGAAAATGATCATTCTGTCCAGTGCAGCCCAGAACCACTCTTTCACAAGAGCCCTGGAATATGGCCGTGCCATCAGTGAAGAAAAACTCCATAGATGTGATAACCTGGTCATTGAGGCAACTGAAGTAACCCCAGATCAAAACAGTTCCTCCAGAGGCTTTACAGTGGACACTATGCATGATGGATGCATCGCTTCATGTGCTTCCCTTCTTACCTTGACACATCGTTATGGAATAAGGTCAGTCTAAACTCATCAGACCTTTTTCCATTTAAGTCCAATCTGTATGCTCCCAAGAAAACTAAGCATTTTTTTTTTCCGATTAGTCTCACTAACAAATGGTTTTCTTATGACCACACAGCTGTTTATTCATAATCCTGTGAGTTCTCATCACATTGTGTGTGTGTGTGTGTGTGTGTGTGTGTGCGTGTGCGTGTGTGTGTGTGTGTGTGTGTAAATGCTCTTACTTTCACTATTACACGTAGCTCTGATTTCTACTGCAGATGTTTTTCTATTGTAACTTTATTTTCCAAAATCAGTCATTCATGAATTTTTGGACCACATTTCTTCTGTGAAGTTAATGGTTCAGCACTATCCTTCCAGGTTTCAATAATGCATTGGAAAGTTCTTCATCCAATTCTAGTGATTTTATTGTTTTCTTTGCTTGATGCAGGCCAATAACTTTTTTTTTTTTTTTTTTTTGCATAAAGGCTTGCAGTTTGCACTAGTTCTAAAGAACCCCAAACATATGACTTTGGTACCTGTCAAGGAAATGTGATTATTTCATATGCCAATTATTGATACACTGTGATGCTTATTTATGCAGCAAGGTTTTTATTTTATAGAGTAAAGAAAAGTCATAAATGTAGGATTTTGTATTTATATTGGGAATCCACTCACAATAAAGACAAACAAGCTGTTTTAATTTAAAACATACTCAGATCGTGCATTTACCTTGAAATGCTAATGAAATTGCATTTATTTATTTTTTTTTTTTTTGCTTAATTATTATTTAGCTGTTTATTTTGTTGTGATGGCTTTGAAGAAGTCCGTGACTTTATCAGTCTAAACTCTGTTAAGAAATATAAGTGTTAATTGGATGTTTTTAGCCCATTCCTTACTGTGAATTTGCACTGCAATGTTTTATGCCTGATAAAAATGTACTATATGTTTATTGGAACAATTGAAGTATAAACATGTAGACTGTCAGGATTTATTGATTTGCACATGCAGCTTTATATAATTAGAAAATAGCAAGATAGCTCCCCTCTCTTTCTCTCTCTTTCTCTCTCTCGCTCTGTTCAGTAATCTGGACAGGAAAGTTGAGCTGGAAAAGCTGGAAAAGCCACAACTACTGCAGCGGCGCTTTAGTTATTTTAAAGTTTGTTTGCCTGTTTTCCCTCCTTCTCATCTTGATTACCATGCAATGGCATGAGCATGAAAAGAAATGCATTTCATAGGGGTTGGCTGACTTTAATTATGAGAGGGCATGTTTTTGAGCTAATAAAGCTACTGTATATATTATATACATATATATATATATATATATATATATACACTGAGTATCAGCAAGAACAGCTGGTTATTAGATTAACTAATATTAACTAACCTATTATCAACGTATCCTCCCTTTTTCCTTTCTGATCCTGAATAAAACATACCATTATGGTGTATGTACGATTACTTGTTCCTCTTATTTATTCATTCATTCGTTTTTTGATATAACCACCTTCACATAAGTCCAGCTTTTATCCTGGTCAATACTGTATATTAAAGCTTTAAGCCTGACACGCACTGATGTTTCCATCACACGATCAGGAACCTTAGCCTACAGTAGTATAAGCCTAGAAACCAATAGAAGGAAAAAGTTTTCCTTCGAGAGGTCTAACAAGCAACAAACTAGATTAAGACAGAAAGCCGAGGCAGCACAAGAAACCTGAGTAAATTGATATTGATCCTCTTCGGAGCTTTGTTCTTCCAGCTCAGCGAGAGGTGTGTCACTATCCTCGACCAGCCCATCCTCTTCTCTTTTCTTTCAGAGAGATCACCTGGATGTTTCTTTTTTTCTATCACACCTTTGGTAATCACATCTCATCCAGAACAAAATCATGGATATAGACAGTTGTGGAAATGTATTGACAGTGGAGATCATTCTCAGCTCGCTGTCTGAAACAACGCACCACACCATGGGAAACGTCACTTTATGATGGTGCTGCTCTCTCAACATCTCTCCAATTCCAAACCCCCATAACCCCCCCCCCCCCAAAAAAAAAAAAAAAAACACTCCTAATAAACTGAATTGCCCTCCATAAAACTAAGGAATAAAAATGAATTATTGAGAGAGATTATTCAAGGAATCCTCAGAACAGTGTTTTGCTTGTTTGCTAAAAATGAATGAAAATGAACAGCTGCTGGTAAGCAGTGACAAGATTTATCTGAAATAAACAGATGCTGTAGTACAGGCTAAGGATCAGCCTAACATGTGACGTGGGCCCTTGACCAGCTGCAAGCCGCCACGGCTTTACCTCGCAAGATGACGTGAATTAAGCTCATTCTCTTTTCCTTTTAATAGCATTCTGACCACCCATGTTATTTCATTTAAATACTTCACTCATAGAACATTTTTCGCCACACGCAGCCCTGAGGTCTTTTTTGTCTTTGAAAGGCTAAATAAATTGAAAATGCAGGCTATTCAAGTTTCTGAGATGATGTTTGACATTTTTGTCAAAGATCCATGATGATTTTGTTTTCAAAGCCAAAGGTAAAAAGATTTTTTTTTTTAAAAAGAAAGAAAGAAAAAAAAACCTGGACTTTCTGTTTGACTTATAGAACCCTCTGGAAATCTACGATTATCAAACTACACCAAGTAGCAAGAACATTTAGAGCTGATCTTAAATAATGCCTTAGCAGCGCTCTTTCTTTTCTGAGCATTAGATAATGCAGGAAATCTTCCTGCTGCTTCTGGATTTTTAACATATCCCCAAGCGTCCTCAGCTTCCTAAAAATACTTTAATTCCAAAGGATATAAAATACTTTGTAATATAACTGTTGCAATGCTGGGGTGCCAACATTCCAAAAAAAAAAAAAGAAGAAGAAAAAAAAAAGCTCAGTTTCTTAACACAAAAATCGCTTGCAAGTTTTAGTGGCTGAGATGGTTGTGTGCACCATTAAGTTTCCTATTGGTTCACAAAATCATGGGTTGTGAATTCGCAGGTCAAATTCCATCTAGATAACGTCTGCAGTGAGTAGCATAAGTAACCATTACCAAACGTAAATGCACACCTTTCACATCCTGCATCCTTTCTCCTTAAGCGAAGTGTCCACATCCACGGTTTGCCTGATCACAGCTTTATCCGAAAAAGCAGAAAAGCATAGTTTTCATGTGTCTCCTATATAACCATAGCAAGCGATCTAAAAAGGTAAATACTGTGGTTATATCATAGACACTAGCACCTCTGCCACTACGACACGGGAACTGTCAGTGGTAATAGAACAGTCATAGCTCAGGTGAAATAGTGCTGTATATATATATATATAAAAGACCATTTTGAGAATGACTTATTTCTCTGTCAGACTTATTTCTTCATCTTAGCGAATCTTCTCACACTTTAAGTTGGATCATGCTCCTCCAGGTCTGCTAAACTACTTTTTTTTTTCTGGTTGGCACCAAATAACAGCTGTAAGGATAAGAGAAACTACCATCTATCTCAATAAGCAAGGGCTGTCTCACCTCGGAGGGTTTCATTAAAGCTCACAACAAGTTCAGACCTATTGAAAGTCTCAGACTGGCTCTTCATAACCCAGGTAACAAGAGCCCAAAGAGGCAATGCACTCAGAGAGTTGCCTAATCTAAAAGAATGGCAACATGGGACAAAAGTGATCCAACTTTATTATTACTGTCATTCTGGTGCTTTGGAATGGTAACAAAAGATAGAGGCGTTCAGGGGACTGTGTTCCACTTTTTGATTCACTTCACCCCTGAAAAATATTTGACCAATTAACCGCTAATATAGAAACAGTATCTCAATCTCGCATAATCGCAAAGAAATAGCAACCAAGTCGACCTACTTTAATAAAAGCGTTTCACCAACCCATTTCACTTCCATGGAAAAAGTGACCAATCGCGCCTGTTCCTGCAGTGAGTTAAAAGACTGACCGATCTTACTCGCTCATGCAAAAATTATAATATATCATCCCACAGAAAGAGAAACCACACGGCCTGCTTTTACCGGTTTGACTAATCATATTCACTTCCACAGAAAGCATGACCAACACCACCTGCTCATGCAAAATAAAATAAAAATGACCAGTCCTGGACTCTTCCACCGAAGGACTGACAGATTCCACCTGCTCCTGCAGAACGTTTGACTAATCCCCTGTCATTTTACAAAATGGGTAACTAATCCCACCTAATTCTGCAAGAAAGCTTGATTAATCCCATCCACTTCCACAGAAAGAATAATCAATCTCACCAGCTCATGCAAAAACCTTTAAGCATTCCTAAACCCTCCCACAGAAAGACTGACCAATCCCACCTGCTCCTGCAGGACGTTGACTAATCACTGAATCTGCTTCCACAGAAAAGGCAACAAATTCCATCTGCTCCTGCAGAATATTCAACTTTCCTCTGAAATACTGACCAATTCCACATGAAGAAAGTTTGGTAAATCCCATATACACTCCAACTGAAAATGTGCCCAATCCCACCCTCTCTTCTACAGGAAGTTCTACAACCCTGCCCACTCATAAAGGGATTCTAACTGATCCCACCCACTCGCACAAAAACAATCAAAAAAACAAACAAAACATTTGTCCAAAGCTATTGTACCCACAGAAATGTTGACTGATCCCACCCACTCCAACACAAAGTCTAACCAATCCAACCCACTTTCACAAAAAGTTTGACCAAACCTGCCAACTGCAGAGCGTTTCACCATCCCCATCTGCTCCCACAGAAACTGTGAACAATCCCACCTACTGTGTATCTGCAATATTTTTAGACAGTCTTTGTTGGTATTTCGCAAAATATAAACAAATTAGTAATGTGAACCATGACCCTGACCAAGATAAAGCATTAACTGGTGATGAAAAAATGAAAGCAGGAAAAGCATCACACAGCTACAGTACATGCCAGCAGCAAATATAGTCTCATTGAACGTGACCTTTCTTGTGTCCTGGTACATCTGGCTGTCCACAAGAAAGTAAAAAAGCCTGCTCCCGAGAGTTTTTTGCTGGGTTGCTTGATATCATAGCCTTTGTTTATACCTCTAAGAGAGAGACAGATGTTTAGCAAAATGCTTTTATGTTTAATGCAGCTGTATCAAGTTGTTTTGGATGAAACTGTTTGTTCTGTGTGGCTTTTTGCTTGAGAAATGATGTGTCTCGTGCTTGGCGCTGTTGACGGCCCATTTCCTTCCTTTTCCATTTAAGCCAAACTGTTAAATGTTCTGGAAAAATAAAGACTTACACAGCCTTGTCAGTTTAGGTCTAGAAATGGTTTAAGTCTCAGCCCTTATTGCATCAGTATTTTACCAACTTGCAAACAAATCTTTTCAACAGCACCTTTTTTCCACCGATCCATTGCGCCAATCTGAAACGTCTTGCCACCATTTCATCCCCATCACAGGGCTTCAGATTTCCCCAGGGCTTGTTTTTTTCGCTTCCTTTGACTCCCGCATCCATTTTGTCATCCACCACCACCCACATCTTAGAGTTTTCAGTAAGCTTCTTATCCGCTGGGCTCCATTATCCTCCCAACACTACTGCACAGTAAACTTCACCTCCATCTATCAGTCTCAGTGCCGCTGCAGGCCCTGGTGGGTGGAAGCAGCCTCAGAAAAGGGCCACCACACAAATTCCTTGTCCCGTTGAACATGGACAATTGGGCACCGGGGAAGAAATCTGCCAGAACCACTTATCCAGGGCTGTTGGGTCAAGCACAAATATATTTGACTCACAGCAAGGTTGAGGTAAAAAAGTATAGAAAAAAAAAAAAAGAAAAATAAACAAAAGTTTTGCTTTAGAGCCATCGGAAGGATGGCATTGGGATCAGGCTGATTTCTGAGCGTAGCCTCCAGATAAAAACCTTTCAGTGAGAGTAATTTGGTTCAATTCCCATTTTTCTCTCATATAATTTGTCTAAAACAGTGTGGTGATTTATACACTGTGAGGTAAGTGTATGTATGTGGATGCAATTGATGAAATAATCTCATTTACTAAGTTAATGACCCTTGTCAATATCCGTTATGGCTGGATGATAAATTGCATGTTTGAGCGCTACACTTTCACCTCCTGCTTTATTAATAAATCGATTCGGAGCTCTTCTCTACGCGGGCAGAGTTTGAACAAAACTATTCATAACCCTGTAGCGATTCTTTCTAATGTGCCAATACAGAAATTGCAGTAACGCTGACGGGCTCGTTAATTCTTGGAAACCTGATTTACTGTGTTACGTATGTGTCCCCATGCGGATTCCTTTCTTAATTCTCATCAATGGACATGGTGGGAAATGCTAGACCAGTCCTTGAAAGGCTCCCTACAGAGTCAAAGAGGGATGAAGGGGGTGGTGTGCATGCACAAACGGCCTTATTAAACTCATTACATCTCACAGGGGATGGCGAATTAAGGGCACCTTCTTCTCCGTGCTGTTTTCCGATAACACTGCCATTATGCTATTCCAGTAATAAGCGGTGCAGTGACTGAGGGAGTGTGTTTCACTGAAACACTGCAGCTTTGTGAACCAGTACACATCAAGGAAGGTCTTGAGGTCTATGTCTTTACTATGTTTTAAAACTGTGAGTTTTCAATTTAGAAACATGCTGAGGACATACTGTACTTCTGAATGGCTTCATGTAGTAAATTGAAAGAAATATGCATTTGCAAGAAGAAAAAAAAAAGATAAAAAATACAAAGTGGGTGAAAATTAACTAGGCAATTTTTATTGGCTATAGATCTTGAAGTGTCATTGGAGCATCACCACATGGTGCACCAACCCATTTTGCTCTTACTGTGCGTGCATGGTTAGACCAGCAGTTTCCAGAACATTGACTGGGAGAACACAGACCTCATAAATGGTCTCCACGAAGTCCAGATCTCACTCCATGTTTTTTTTTTTTGTTTTTTTTCCTGTGGGGTTTACGCAAAGGAGGAGGTGTACAGGACAAAGCCTGGATGCCCCGTGTGGTCTGCCTGGATTCGTATGGTGGCTGGGGAAGGTTTCCATTAAGACTGTCCTATCATCGATTGATGCTCTGGGGACCTGTGACTTCAGTTGTCTACCTGAGCCTCCAGGATCAAACTGGACTCCTTTTAATTTTAATTTTAACACATCTCCTGTTACACTGAACTTCCAGTACACATTATTATGCTGATCAATCCCTGCTATCCATTATCACCCAGATGAGGATGGGTTCCCTGTTGAGTCTGGTTCCTCTCAAGGTTTCTTCCTATTACCATCTCAGGGAGTTTTTCCTTGCCACCGTCGCCCTCGGCTTGCTCATCAGGGACAATCTTATCATTTTGATTCACACACATTGCATAAAAAACTTACTTCTTTTATTGTGTAAAGCTGCTTTGCGACAATGTCAATTGTTAAAAGCGCTATATAAATAAAATTGACTTGACTTGACTTGACTTGGAGGCACGGGTTCAGGAGCTTCTCTGCAATATCCCAAACAAGTTCTTTCAGAAGACCATTCCATCTGCGGCCGTTTGAGGAAACTGGTGCCTATGTTGAAATTTAAAGATTTGCTTTTATTTTCCTGTGTAATAAAGTACATGTACAATTATTTTCCATAAATTTGTATTAGAACTATGAACTTTATTACCAATTTTTAGTGCCTCGTTACTTTTCACACACACTGTAGATTTAAAAAATACGAATGCAAATTGCCTGAAATAAATAGAAAAATAAATAGATGTATAATTAGACAGAGGCTATTCACACCAGGGGGAAAATAGAAATACTGGAGCTATTTGCTTTCCAATTCACTCCCAGTTGTCCCAGTTTCCACCCAGTACTTAAGCTGCGATAGAGTGATGTCAGGAACTCAGAGATACTAATTTTCCTTCTTGGAAATTGCACCTAAACAGCTGACAAAGCCATATTTACAAGTGGAAACGTCAGTGTTCTGGACGCGGCACAATTGGATGGGAGACCTTTAACATCGTCCAGCAGTGAAAACTGGTGGTGTGTATATTTGGAGATAAAAACAATTCTTCTTGTTTCAGTTGTGTCTGAAAATCTCTTTGATAAGGAAAAAGTAAAGGAAAATGAGCAGTGTCAGCATGGTGTGTGAATTCTGGCTCTGACAGATGTTCCTCTATGTTAGCTGCTTCCCTCCGGTTCATAATTGGTATATATATATTTTTAAATCCTGTTTATGACCTTTGCTATTTTAGTTATTTTAGTACCTGCTTGTGATATTTCCTACATTATCCACTATAGTGAAAGGAAAGGTAAGAATAGTGCACAACGGTCCATAAGACGTAGGATGCTTCCAAGATGAAAATGTGTCCTTCAACAGCAGACGTACAGTAGATGTAATTAATTAAAACAGAAACACTGATGCTAAGCACTTCTGAGCATCATGATGAATAAGGGCAGCTGTTACTTAGCTAATATTAGCTTGTTAACAGCAGTAATTACTGTTTTTTTGCTAACAATATTAGTCCCTGTTCTTTTTTTCTTTTTCTTTTTTTCTCACAATATAAGAGTGACCAGTTTGTAAGGTTTGTTTAAAGAAGGGTTTAGCTGATGTGTACAATATACATGCTTTGGTCTAACTACATGGTATCACATTTCAACTAATAACATTTTGCTAGTAAACTGGCTAGCAACTGAAACCAAATAGCGACTCCGTAAATCTTGTGACACTGAGCTATGTTCCCACTACGGCCTCAAAAAAAAAAAAAAAAAATGGTGGAATACAGTACATTAAGAGCTTGTATATAGTTCTACTGTAGGAATGCAGTAGAAACTGGTAAGAATGTACAGTAGTATTGTTACCTTTTATGTGGAGCTGCGGCGAGGACCTGGTTGAAGAACTTAATACAGGTGTATTAATGATGGCATTTACTAGTTAACGATAGAACTAACACATCTTAAGGACTTGATTGATGCGCTACAAGCATGGTGCAGATGGGAAAGACTGCATGGCGTTCCTGCTACATCAATCAAGTTCTCACAGCGCCCTCTTCAGGCCTGCGCTATGACCATGGTGGATCCAAGTTATGTTGCTGAGGACCACATTACATTCATGTTACTGCTTACCACGTTTCCCAACGCACAATTAAAATCGCACATGTATGATTTGTATGATTTGACTTCTACGAAACCACCACATTTTTGTGTGCATTTTATTAATTTATGCACAACCTTAGGACAAGATGTACGATTGTTTATTAGTACATGCACGTGTTTTAGACATTAGACAGCTACCTTACCCCATACATAAGCACCATTACAAATACGAATTGATAACCGTTACTCAGGCTCACAGGCTTTAGGTATCCAGCAAAAGATACTGTGCACCTATTTCACAAACTGCTCATGCGTTCGTAATATAGTAAGAAAATTATATTACAGCACAATGTGAGATATATAAGCTATTTACCTGATTTTGTACTGTCTCTGTTGCACTCTCCTTGTCTGCATCTTCCTGCCTTCAAGTCAAACACAGCATGCGCAGTTTGTGAAATCTATGTATCTTCTGCTTGATACATAATGCCTCCGAGCCTGTGACGTACATATTTTAGACAGTAGAGTCACGGTTATCAGTTCATATTCGTAATGGAGAAATCCCAAGCATAAAATCGTGCTTCCTATAATAATAATAATAATAATTATTATTATTATTATTATTATTATTATTACTAATAATGTATATTATTTTATTTATTATTTAATAATAATAAATAAAATAGCATAATAGTAATAATAATAATAATAAGTCTAATAATAATAATAATTATTATTATTATTATTATAAATAATTACTAAATATTCTTTTAGTTATTCCTTAAGTTTTTTAGAATCATATTCTCACATACAGTAAGAACACGCACTACATATTTTATGTATGATTTGACTTATACAAGAGTTTACAAAACCACATTTTTGTGTAAATTCTTTTCATTTATGCACAACCTTAGGTCAATATGTACTATTATTAATTTATTAATAATTATTAAATATTTATTAATACACGCACGCCGTTTTTGACAGGAAATTAGTGACAACATGATACACGCATTGAGAACCTGACCGTGGCTAGGACGCAGCATGATCTGATACTACTTTTCTATTTTAATCCCATTTATGCTGCATTCTTTGGTATTTTTGGAATGCCATTGAAACTTCATCTGAGTGTGACGGGGCATTAAGAGGTAACATTAACTAAGCTAATCCTTGGCTGGCATGATTAGCATAATCTACGCTTAGCTAGAGGATGCAATTAGATGAACTGTATAAATAGGAGGCCAAAGTTAGTTATTTGTTAGTTAACATTTCAACAGTTTTAGAGAAGGACGTAGTCAAAGTACTGCAGTAATGAATATGAAGAACAAAAATAATTATCACACCTTGTTACGGTAATTGAAAAAAAAAAAAAATTTAATGGTGACCAAATTTCTGTTGAATTATCAAAAGCTCTATGGCGTCCGTGATATGGCATAAAATCACCTTACAAATTATGCAATGCAATTATACAATTAAATATAAAATTGCACAAAGCATTACATTAAACTGGCTCTACACTTAATTTGTGTAGCGATGACTGAATATGCGCAGTTAACTCATAAAAGTGTGACATTTCCAATCTTCTTAATGCAATGTTTTCTTGAACCATCCGTATCCATCTTTTTTTTTTTTTTAATAAATAGATAAAAACCAGGCCTTGACCCTTGCAGCAAATCTCAGTTATATAAGACTTTCTTAGGCAAGAAACTTAAAAGCCGTGCTGCTTTACTTTATTAAACGTGTCAGTCCTTCACAGCTCGAGCTCTCAGCCAGGGTTAAATCCATAATACTGCAATAATTCTGCACTTGATAATAAGTCACCAATCATGGCTGTGAACAAGAGGGACTCTGAAATGAAAGTAGCCCACACTTACACTCACTCAAATTACATTCCCTCATATCATTTGGTCTGAAAATACATAGTGCTGAACAAATTAAAGCAGATTGCTTAACCAACACCCCGGGCCTTTCAGCTCCATACAGCTTTGAAATCACTTTTCCTGATTCTGCCAGTGATTTTTTTATGTGGGAGAGAAGAAAAAAAAATCATTCAATGTTATTATTAATAAAAATCCAAAGCTATGCACTGTCACTGCAATCAATTTCACACGAAGGAAAGGCTAGGGTTTATTTAATCTGACATTTTTCTTTTTTTTTTTTTTTACTCTCACTAAATCAAACTTTTTGTTAGCAAGAGAAGGGAAAAGACGTGTATATTACAAAACCACATGTTGCAGTTTGTATGTCTGCTGGTTAATGCAATAAGGAGACTTTATTAGTATTTAAGGGGGAAAAACACTTGGGGACATGATGTTACAGGAAAATGATCAACAGCAGGGTGAGCTGATCGGACTCATAAAGAAATTCCTGTCACACCCTAAAATTGATTAATTCCATATAACAGCGTGTCCTGAATCAAATTGTACAATTTTGTTTTTTATTATTTAAAGAATGACGACTGTATCTGTTTTAGGGCAGCAATGGATCAGAAGGTCCTCAGTTCAAACCACACCACCACCAAGTTGCCTCTAACTGGCCCTTGAGCAAGGCCCTTAACCCTCATCTGCTCAGAAATGTGATGAGATGAGAAATAAGATACAAATGTAAGTCACTCCGGATAAGGGTGTCTGTGAAATGCCGTAAACATAATTGCATTTAATGTTGTGGAATGTCTGTGAAGCGAGTTTTCTCATGTTATCACTTATCATTATAACGCCTATAAACAGTCTTTCCTTCCCCATCCTCGTTCCTTCACAAACACACCTTGTCATAAAGAAACCCCAAAGCATAAGGATTCTGTCCTGAAGCCTCATGCATGTTGGAAGAGTGAAAGTTTCAGCTTCATGATATCTCTGATTGTTGTAAAGCATTGCCTCTGGAGAATCACCAGGTAAATATATAATGATCTTCTTATACACATAATAGTTTGTTATTATAGAAATGTAAATGTACAGTAAATGAGTGCTTTAATATTGATATAATGTTATATTTCTTTTCCCTTAAAGACAGAATCAATGGCGTTTTTTTCTGTTACATGAAATTAATCAACAACAATAATAATCAATTAGAATCATGACATTAATAGCAATCATGACATTGTGGACATTGTGATAAGCTGAAGCATAAATCTTCAAAGTACAGAACTACTTTTCTTGTAGTGAAAACTTTCTCATAGTAATTACAGTGTCAGATCAGCATGCTTTTGCAAACACATGCGAAATACAGGACATCATGACAACATGACAGCATGTTTATTATCCTCAATTATCCTTCATTTTGGTTCAAAATTTTGGTTAACGTTCTAAATATGGGAAAAAAAAATAATTTAAAAAAGGTGAGAGACATTAAAGAGTGAATAATGTACCTGCTGGACCAGATAAATGTCTAAAGGTTAATATGTCTAAAAAAAAAAAAAAAAAGTCATATTACAGACATACATGACCCATCACATCAAACCGGGTTTAAATTTGAGTTTAATTGAGTTGTTTGAGTGTGTTATTCACGTTTTTACATTTCTGGAACAGTGTCATGTCCGGTTGCTGAGATATGGCCAGCGTACGTTTGTTTATGAGGAGGAAAAATGTATCAAAATCCTACTGTTAAAAAACTTTTTTTTTTTTTTCCTATCAAAACTGGAGTAACCAGAGAGTTTATTAAAGTGCTTTAAAACAATATTTAGTATTAAGAAGATACTTATTTTATGAACTATCTGTATAGATTTTATTAACAGCTTTTTGGTGAAATTTTGATGATTTGATGCATTTCATTTCCTGCACTCTATTGTTCATAACAAAAGTAACCTGTACTATTTAATACCTGACCAGATTTGATGGGTCACATATCGTGAGACTGCTTTTCTCATTAACAGCAAGTCCAAGACCAGGACAAGATCAAACAAGAAGGAGTCAAGACCAGAGAATGAGTCAAAATCAAATCCTCGACTCGACTTCCTCTAATTCCAACCATTTACTGTAGTTAGCCTTCCCAAGCAATGATAGCATTGGCTAATGTACCGCACATGAAGCCGCGGACTGTTTCTTTTAACCTGACACATTATTAGGGAGCAGCATTCGGACAACAAGAAAAAAATGACTATCCTACCCTTCTGCTTGCGTCTCACAGGGGCCCATGTTGCTGTGATTGACACGGGGGGGACGAGTATGCCAGCCCTCCCTCCCAAGAGAGGACGGCCGATCTGCTTCCTAGGCTTCCGGCTACAGATGGCTGTAGCATCACCCAAAAATCAAACTAACAATCTCCAGATGTTTGGAGCCTATTCGTAATTACTATTTCTCAAACTTTGTGCATGCAAAAAGAAAAAAAAAAGAAAAAACATGATATTTTACCAACTCACTAATGCAGACGTGGGCAAATTGAGACAATTAAACAATACCCACAATCCAGTTCAAGTACAACAACTTCTCAGCAGCTCTAAGCATACAGTACCCACCACAGTAACCTTGTTTACTGAGAAACTGTCTTCCTGACTATTAGATCTGGCATCAGGAGTAATTTAAGTTTAAGGATTTCTTTAGCACATGTAGCACATGTAGCACTTACTGTACACACACAAACACAAACAATCACTTTGTTGTATGAAAAGCCCCAGGGGTTTTCTATTACCTCAATATGTTGCAGAGCTTTTTCCGGCCCAGAGGGACGAGATACAGGCCTCAGATTGATACCGTCTGAGCTCCCACATGCCCGAGGTCTACATTCAGCACTCATCTAGAATCTTATAACTACATGGTAGGGTACTACTGTAGTATTTTCTTTCACACATAAAGAAATTTGACGGATAGAGTTGTTTATTAGTTCAGAAGTAAAGACTTGCTTCGAATCATACACTAAGTGTGTATAAAACATTGGTGGATATGAGGGCAGTTCTGCACTGTAAGGTGACTAAGGATGATTTCATTTGGTACACTCGCTTCAGGGCTTGCTCCAGTCTTATTCCTACTTAGCCTGGTTTTTAAGACTGTATTGTGTTAAACCAAGGCATGCTATACTCATGTAATGCTTTCATCATCCGCTAGAGTACAAATGGATAAAGCTGTGTTCTTTGAGCTTTTTTGGCAGCGTTTTTTTACTTTCTTATTTTTATTTATTTATTTATTTATTTCTCCCAGTAACCCATTTTCTTCTAATTTATTCATTGCAGATTCTTACCCTGTAGCTAGTTCTCCTCCATTACACAACAGTTACCATCTTCTGGGAAGCTCCTGCACCTCATATAGCTTGTGTACATAATATTATTCATCAGAAACTCTGAACATATTCAGAATGTTTTTACCAATAGGATTATTGTCATTCAATTAATGTTTCTATATTTAACCATATATGTCACAATTCAGGCATTCAGGAAATATGCATATACTGTAGATTTAGATCTCTACTGAACAAGCAAGAGTGGCGTGGTACAGTAGAATAAGGTTTAATGTTTTGGCCTCGCACCTCCAGGGTCTACAGTATGGTTCAAGTCCCGCCTCGGGTCTGTGTGCGTACAGTGTTTCCCCTGTGTTTGATGGGTTTCCTCCAACAGTCTAAAGACATGCAGATGAGGCTAATTGGCATTTCCAAATTGCCCATAGTGTGTGAATGAGTGTGTGCATGTGCCCTGTGGTGGATTGCCACCATGTCCTCACCTCAGGAATGGCTTCAGGCTTCCCATGACCCTGTACAGAATACGCAGTATAGAGCATTAATGGATGAACAAGCCAGAGGTTACAAAACTCCTGATCATAATACAATTTATGTGGATCTTCTCAAAATGTTTCTACAAACCTAAATCATCAAATGTTCAATGGATGGTCCTACTGTACATGGACCACCCTATAGAGGTTCACTTCACTTCTCTAGACACACATTTGCTCAGTCCTAGACTCATCTCTTTTAAGACATTTGGTACTGCTTGTCTTTGCATTTAAATTTGAGACACCTTTATGAGAGTATACTGTAATTTATCTCATTATACATCTGAGCAGATAAAGGCCTTCCTTAAGGGCCCAACGGTGACAGCTTGGAGGTGGCGAGCTTAGAACCTGTGACCTTCTGATCAGTAGTCCAACATCTTTAACCCCACTGAGTTAAGCTGTCTATCCGCCTCTACATCTGTATAATGTGACAATTCATATGCAACATATTCAGTATAGGATTAGCATCACCCAGTATCTGATTCATTGCTCCACTCTATCTTTTTTCCCTACTATTCCTGAGGCTCTTGTTTGTCTGTGTGTACTTCACAGAGACGACTGCTCGAGCCAAATTCTTTTGTCTTATTCCGTCCCTGCCCTCTACTCATATGAGACCTGGCATTTGTGTCACATCTGCAGCTGTGCCATCTCGGCCGTCACACGGCTCTCTAGAAGAGGAATCCGACGGGACTGCTCATATGTCACAGTTATTTGGTGTAAATATTGACTCGTTATTGACCTTATGCATTTGCAGTTGAAGTCCATGAGGACAGCAGGCATGTTTGTCAGAATGAGAAAGAAGACCTCGCTTTGAGGAAGAAGAAGAAAGAAAGAAAGAGCTTAGGCTGTGTGACAAAAATAAAACGTATATATACTGCACACATATGTATTTTGTTTTATATCAATGATATGTTAATAAAATCATGTACTGTACGTTTAGATGAAGAAGCCATCAGTTTAACGACTACCACTCATCTTACAGCACTACTGGTCCCACCAAGTAAAACTCCATAATAATTACTAATATTACTACAGTATGTCTGTAATATGATGTTAAGATGTGAAATATAGTTTATATCAATGAACCCCAAATGTTAAACCATTGTAGCATGTAAGAATCAGCACATTTTCCTGCACTGGCAAATAAACCGTGCATCTAATGCAATTTTAAGAGTGGTTATTGAAGCATCATTAAACATTTGTGCATGGCATTTTCACAGAACCCTTTTATGAAAAACTATTGCTACTGTAAATCTCTATCTTTTAATATACAAATAGGACTAGGTTTTTTGGAGCAAAAAAAAAAGTATATGATTGTTAGATGACGGATTAAAAGTAGTACCGTAGTAATATTGTATTGTTACACGTTGTACAAGTGGGTCACGTTTCATAGCTCCAGCTGTTGATGTTGTTGTTGGTGGTCTTTTGGCTGCTCCCATCAAGGGGTCGCTCCAAGACCATCCGATCTGCGCACAACTTGGCACAACCTTCCCATTTTATCCAGACGTGGGACTGGAGCTGCATCCCGTGGCTGAGGTTTAAGGCACTGGGCGGGAATTGAATTTCCACATGGCAGGCAAGAAATCACTGAGTCGCCAATGCCCATCACACAGCTCCAGACACTTTTAAATCCTGAGCTTGATTCAGTTTTATCTAGTTCTCCAACAGTCTGTGTGGGTTTCCTGCAGATCCTTTGGTTTACTCTCACCTCATAAAAACATACTGGTACTGTAGGTGGATTAGGTAGACTCAACTGCCCTTTGAGGTTTAGCTAGGAAGGTGAAACATCAGTAGTGATAGTATACTGTGTTAATCCTGCCTCTGACAATTCCTCAACCTCACATAACTCAGCCCAATATAAAACTGGTCTTAACCAAAGATGAGTACAGGACTTGTTCCTTGCCTTCAAGGTATTGTTTCAGATTGGCTATAGAGCCGAGATTGATGTAAGAGCGTTAACTGCCTCCCATCCCACCCCTCTGAGAGAGCTCGGCCAATCAGCTCTCTCCAGGCCTCCGGATGCGGGAGGCTGCAGCATCACTCGGAAATCGAACTAGCGATTTGCAGATGATAAGGCCTTTACCTTTACACTCAGGGGCCGGCAATTTGCATTTATGTCCGACGGTTATCAAATTTGACTGCTTGCCCACATAGAAGGAAAAAAAAATACCACTTAGGGTGACATAGAATCCCAGTCAAGATGCACATCTTGATCTCCAGTAGATTTCTTGCAAACAAAAACAATACCAATTGTATCAATAGTGCATGATTTTGGACTTTGATTTTTCTTTTTTTTCCTATAAAAATGAGGATTGACCACAAGTTCTCAATGGGATTAAGATCTGGGGAGTTTCCAGGCCATGGACCCAAAATTTCAACGTTTTGGTCCCCGAGCCACTTAGTTATCACTTTTGCCTTATGGCACGGTGCTCCATCGTGCTGTTCTTCACCAAACTGTTGTTGGATTGTTGGAAGAAGTTGCTGTTGGAGGGTGTTTTGGTACCATTCTTTATTCATGGCTGTGTTTTTGGGCAAAATTGTGAGTGAGCCCACTCCCTTGGATGAGAAGCAACCCCACACATGAATGGTCTCAGGATGCTTTACTGTTGGCATGACACAGGACTGATGGTAGCGNCTCCGGACAAGCCTTTTTCCAGATGCCCCAAACAATCGGAAAGAGGCTTCATCCGAGAATATGACTTTGCCCCAGTCCTCAGCAGTCCATTCGCCATACTTTTTGCAGAAGATCAATCTGTCCCTGATGTTTTTTTTGGAGAGAAGTGGCTTCTTTGCTGCCCTTCTTGACACCAAACCATCTTCCAAAAGTCTTGGCCTCACTGTGTGTGCAGATGCGCTCACACCTGCCTGCTGCCATTCCTGAGCAGCTCTGCACTGGTGACACTCCGATCCCGCAGCTGAATCCTCTTTAGGAGACGATCCTGGCGCTTGCTGGACTTTCTTGGACGCCCTGAAGCCTTCTTAACAATAATTGAACCTCTTTCCTTGAAGTTCTTGATGATCCTATAAATTGTTGATTCATGTGCAATCTTAGTAGCCACAATATCCTTGCCTGTGAAGCCATTTTTATACAATGCAATGATGGCTGCACGCGTTTCTTTGAAGGTTACCAGGATTAACAATGAAAGAACAATGATTTCAAGCATCACCCTCCTTTTAACATGTCAAGTCTGCCATTCTAACCCAATCAGCCTGACATAATGATCTCCAGCCTTGTGCTCGTCAACATTCTCACCAGAGTTAACAAGACAATTACTGAAATGATCTCAGCAGCTCCTTTAATGACAGCAATGAAATGCAGTGGAAAGTTTTTTTCGGGATTAAGTTCATTTTCATGGCAAAGGAGGACTATGCAATTCATCTGATCACTCTTCATAACATTCTGGAGTATATGCAAATTGCTATTATAAAAACTTCCAATTTCCAATATTTATGTAATTCTCAAAACTTTTCGCCACTACTGTACTCTGCAAATGTAATGAATAGAGATTAGATTGAAACACACTTTAGGTGTGTTTCAACCTAATCTCTAAAATCCTTTTAAAGCATGTACCAGACTAAACAGAGGAATGCTGCATTAAATTACTACGTTTTCCTGATACTTTTATAATGTCTTCCTCTCTAGCTAAAGAAACAAGCTTCAGCTGGTATAAGTAATCGTACTCAACCAACTCTGACCCTCGAGGCTTGCACCAAAAGTTTGAGCGGCGTAATCTCCTTTTGATGATACCGCAATGATAATCACGGTCCCTACGTCTACTCCATCGTGGAATCCATTAGCAGCAGCATACGGGCTAATTACAGTGGCACTGGGTTCGGGTGAAGACTGTGGCATTACTTAGCTCTCTCTTTGGGCCGCAATTCATCAAAAGGCTCAGTGGTGTTATAACAGCTGGTGTTTAGCCCGAGGTTGTGCAAAAAGACACCTGTGTTAGTTAGTGGGTTTTTTTTGTGTGTGGGTCAAGTGCAAAGCGGCTCGTGTCACACTAAGTGGAGGTCAGAGCCCATTTCCTGGTTGTTCGGCTCTTTATCAGTAAAGCTTTGGCTCCTTCTATTCCCGCCGCTGTAATAAAAGACATCAGCTTGCTTATCCACAAGAGATATTACTGCATGATGCCAGCAGTTTAAAGATACAATCGATCCTTTTGAGAGCACTGGGAGAAATCTCTCAGGCATGTGGGCACAATAAAAACTTCCTGAATTTTACACCATAAGGAGTTTGTTCTAANNNNATATATATATGAAATATAAAGTCAGACACTGACAATGTCCTCACCGAATGCTGTCGGCATGCAGCATGTGTATATGTGTAACACCCAGCTTGAGTCTCCTTGTGTCAATAGCTTGACCCCCGTTGACCCTGCTCTTTGCTGAGGGATTTATATGAACTGGATCCTGTTTTCAGCCACAGCCATATGTGACCTAAATTGTTCAGTTAATCCCTTTGTTTCTGAGATCTGTGAATACCTCTTGTGCTGGACGTGTCATCTGTCTACATGCTTATCCCCCTCCAAGACCCCCCCTCCCCCCCAGCAACAAAACAGATACAATCTGCTTTCTGAATCCCCTCCAAAACCAATAAACACAAATCCACCAAAAATGATGGCCAAAACATTCACTATCCACTAAGGGTGCTTCAATGCTAACCATGATACTGCCTCATACTGTACTTGGGTACACTTGCTCCACTTTCTCATTCTTCCATTTGGCAGGTTTCACATTATTATTATTATTATTATTATTATTATTATTATTATTGTTATTTACCCCAGTACACTTGTGTATCTCCAATACATTAGGTGGCAGTATGTACCTAGCTGGTTTCCCAAGAAGTAGAGGAAAGGATTTCAACATTCGCAGCATGCCTACTATTACTAAGAAGGCCTGTGTACAACATCCAGAAAACAATATCTAGGGCGTAAAGCTACATCTCAAGATCAATAAGGACTTTTAGGTCACACTGGGAGAAGCTGAGGACGGTTCACAGAACACAGAAACAAAAGAACAAGTGAGTCTGAAACTGCTGCATTCACACAACGAAGGTCCTTTAATTGTTGTCTCAAAGCACAAACCCTAAAAAAAAGAAGGATTCAGAAGATACACCGAGGAAAAGAGCACAGATTAACCACTAGGCCTGGGCACAGAACTGTACAGGATAAAACATGTTATGTCCTTGAGTGGCTTGTAGCTGGATTTATGAAGTAGTGATAAGTGATAAGTGAAAAGTTTTGAACCATAGAGATATAATACACGATATACAGAAATGTATTTGTCCAAACCTGTTAATTCTTGAATTCAGGTGTTTCAATCAGGCCTCTTATCCCCAGTGAAGGGCGATCTTAATGCTTCAGCATACCAAGACGTCTTGGACAATGCTATGCTTCCAATTTTGTGGCAAAACTTTGGGAAAGATCTTTTTTTATTCCAACTTGACTGTGCCCCAGTGCACAAAGCAAGGACTATAAAGAAGTGGGTTGATGAGTTTGGTGTGGAAGGACTTTACAGGTCGCACAGAGCCTTGACCTCAACCCCATTGAGCACCTTTGGGATGAACTGTAATGGAGATTGCGAGCCAGGCCTTCACGTCCATGCCTGACCTCATAAATGCTCTACAGAACGAATGGGCACAAATTCCCAAAGAAATACTCCAAAATCTTGTGGACAGCCTTCCAAGAAGAGTGGGAGCTGTTATAGCTGCAAAAAGGGGACCGACTCCATATTGACGTAAATGTACTTGGATATAAAGTTTTGGCCAAATACGTTTGTCCATATAGTGTCATTTTTTTAGGTACCAAACTAACTAAATAACTCAAACTCTCCAAAGCCCTATGTAAAAAAAAAAAAACTTTAAAAGAACAGACACACACCAGCTACAGTTTAGTGTTACAGTGAAAGAATGCAAAATGTATTTTTTGTGGATCATCTTGTATTGTCATTAAGGGTAGTGGTGGCCCAGTAGCCAAGGATCACAATGATCCTTATTACATAAGTTTATTCATTTATTTTAACATCAATACACTTTATCTTGTTCAGGGTCGTATTGAATTCAAAGCCGATGCCTTCGCTGGAATACACTCTGGATGAGACACAAATCCACCTCATGCGCACACTTCCACACAATCTCTCACACGTTGCTGAAGGTTTGCATCATTTATTTTCATCAATACTAATCCACCCGAAATGGGATGAAACCAGAGAATCCTAAGACACAGGAAGAACATGGCAAACTCCTTAAAGACAGTAAACCAGGCTTAGGATTGAATCTAGGACCCTGGAGCTGTAGCATCAAAATGCAATGTAATTATAAGCTAAAATCCCAGAACCACCAGAGAACCACTGCTGGGTTCAGAAGGATCAAAAGGCTCAGGACATAAATTGCCTTGGATAAATGTGGCTGTGTAACGAATATGTATAAATCATCCAGGTAAAATAGCACTGCATTTGACTGAATTTTTCATTTTGAGGTCTTTACCAGAAGCATTTTATCTGAAATGCTCAGTGATACATTGTTCTTGATGTTTCATTTAGGAATTTTAAATGAAAACTGTCCAAGTGGAAGGAAGAGATCATAGATCTCTCTCTCTCTCTCTCTCTCTCTCTCTCGCTCTCATCTGCAACACAATGAATAGATGAATGAGATACAGCATGCAAGGTATAAAACACATGGTGTCCTTTAATATAGGAAACGAATTAAAAACACAGTGGTGCAAAGAAACTACATTACCATTACCATTTCAAATTAAATTTGATTTGTATAGCCTTTCTAAGAATGAATACTGTCCCACAGCAACTTACTAACAGAAATACAAATTATTCCTATATAAATTTAAAACACAAAAAGAGGAAATTCATATTCATTTTTTTTCCCTAATGAGCAAACCAGATGCAACAGCTGCAAGGGAAACACCCCTGAGACAACATGCGGGAAAAGCTCTTAGAGAGGAATCAGGTTCAATGTGGAACCCAAACTCATTTGAGTAATATTGGATAGTACAAAAAATGATTGAGAAAAATCCCATCTATAATTGATGTACGGCCGAAAGAGCAATTGTATTCTAACAGCAACTGTGTTTTATTGGTTAACATGCTGTCCAATTTAGTGTGGTTACTGACTTTTCACTGATGGTGAAAGTTCATAAGCCATCAGCAAAACCCTTCAAAGTCTAAAGGCATCATTAAGGAACCGCCCTTATTTATCTTTTAGAAATCCATATATGGTCATCCTCAGTAGCAGTGCGTGGTCTCCATGTGATGAGAACAGACAGGGAGAGAGAGAGAGAGAGAGAGAGAGAGAGCGAGAGAGAGAGAGAGAGAGAGCGAGAGAGAGAGAGAGCGAGAGAGAGAGCGAGAGAGAGAGAGAGAGAGAGAGAGAGAGCGAGAGAGAGAGAGAGAGAGAATAGTTAGATATGCGTTTTGTCATGTAATTGATAAGGTTGATGTATATTTTCGGCAGAGAAGCATCCGTGACACAAGTTAATTCCTGTTATCACAGTCTTAACAGTTCTTAACAGGAAACTGTCATTACGTCACCAGCCTTTCTTTTTGTTTGTTTGTTTGTTTGTTTGTTTGTTTTTGTTTTTCTCAGTCCTGGAGTCCGTTCTTCGTACGTCGCTAACTCCGTTAGCTGGATTTGATTGTTGTGGATTTGTCCTGATCTTGGATTGTTTCGTTCTTCGAAGCGAATCTCGCACGTGTTGTCATAGCAACATGTCCGTAAGCTTGAACCTTTTATTTCATGTAAACAGGATTTAGGCTGTGCTCCTGGGTTATGATTGGTTGAAATGGCGAGATCACATCTGATTGGTTAAAGAGACGCGGACTGACTCACATGGGAAAAGAAAAGTATCTTGCATGAATATATATATATATATATATATA